>LR991060.1:1847574-2222059 GCA_905163555.1 Notocelia uddmanniana
CTTCCCTTGGGTGTCGTAAGAGTTGACTATGGGAACCAGGTTGAAGTGTGTTGTGGGCGGTGGGCTAGCAACCTGTCACTGTAATATCACTTTCTCCATCTATAGACCTGCAATAGCTAAAAGTGACACTGTTATTAATTTTCGTGTGCTCTGCCTACATCTGCCTGTCTCTCATAAAACTGACCGAAATGCGGGACGTGTACTGTATTGGAAACCTATTTAAACAATACACACCTCATCCTCCTAGCGTTATTCCCAGTACAGTTGCATCCTGAAGGATGCCTGGGGTCCGCTATCTAATCCCAAGAATTGGAGTAGGCACTAGTTTTTACGGAAGCGACTGCCATCTGACCTTCCAACCCGAGGGGTAAACCAGACCTTATTGGGATTAGGCTTGTCAAGTGAGTGGGCAACGTGACTGTTAGAAGTTCTTAAGCCGCCCGGAGGCCTCTAACTTGGCTTAACGACTGCTATCATAGACGGCAACCGGGATCAACGGCTTAACGTGCCTTCCAAAGCACGGGAGCGCTCATTTAGTAACCACTCAAAGCGGTCACCCATCCAAGGACTGACTTCGCCCGTCATTGCTTAACCCCGCATACCGCACGCGGTACGCGGGTGCCGCTGGGCCACGAGCGCCCTACAATACACACCTGCGTAGTTTGTTTGCCAACCCTACTTGAAGATAACAGTTAAACGATAGAT
Organism: Notocelia uddmanniana; assembly: GCA_905163555.1. Taxonomy (NCBI): domain Eukaryota; kingdom Metazoa; phylum Arthropoda; class Insecta; order Lepidoptera; family Tortricidae; genus Notocelia; species Notocelia uddmanniana. The sequence continues at coordinate 1,848,280 of LR991060.1, forward strand.
GGTGGTAATGGTTGTTTTACAGTACTTTTAGTCATCTTAAATAAAACCAACTGTACTATATGAATGACAGAACGGCGCTTCAGTCAACATCCCATGACTGATATTGGATCAGTATTTTTTATGAGAAGATAGACGCTTGGTTATTTTTAGAGAAATTGCATTGAGTGACGTTACAACTTTTCTATGGTCAAACGACGTCTATTTATTGATTATAAAATATATAATTTTCCCAGTATATTCGTGAGTTTTGTTTATAGGCAATGGCAGTGTACGAATAATTAATTTTATTCTTAGACACACTTTATATTATCTCCCTAAGGTAAATAATAATTAATTAAAAATTACTGTTGTCAAGTATAGTTGACATTTTTGGAATTGAGCTCATCCACCTAAGACAAACAATATACAATGGGTAACCAAAAATTAAGAAAATGAGCTCGTAGTAGAAGCAGATTATAACCGCCTTGGTAGGTTAATATAGATTAACGACCATATTTCTTTGGACAAGACTACAAAAAACACTAACAGAATACTGGCGGTCATAACTATTATTGCATTTTACAACCGTCGGTACTCAACAAGAACATATACTCTAGAAAAAAGACTACGGCATACCAACTCCACCTTCCAACGCATGCAATGTACTACAAACTTTTTTTTTGTGTGACTGCTTGGCATTTACGAGAGCAAAAGAAGACAATAGGATTGTCTGCGTTTGTTCTTAGACAAAGCCATTGTGAATTCAGGTGAGTGGATGGGCTCACTTCAGAAAATTTCTACTATACCGTATAGTTCTCACGTAATTTTGGTCGGGTTGGCGGTCGGCGTAGTCATAGCGTAATAGCCGCAAGAACCTAAAAAAGCTAAGGGTACATCAGCTATGTGGACGAAACTACTGCAGTTTGTTTGCGCACATATATGGTGTACACTTGGTCTAATTTGCCCGAGTGGCCGTCTGTATATACTCGATGTTGCTGTAATTACAAATGTCATTTGTTTTATTTGCATGTAACAGAATTTGCGTTAAAGACAACCCTTATGTGCAGTGTTAAGACGCGGTTGAAATGTGGTGCGTTGTTGTTCCCCGTTTAGCCTAGTTGGTAGTGACACTGCCTACGAAGCTGGAGGTCCTGGTTTCGAATCCCGGTAAAGGACAAACTAATTGCTGGTTCATAGAAAAGTGTAGTGTGTTTGTATGCACCAGCAATTAGTAGTTATTTAAGTAAATGCAAAAAGAAAACTCCCATTTTAAAAGGGGGGTCTCTGGCACCGATTTAAGGCTCAATAAGTCAGCTAAATAAAAAATGCAAAATGCACGCAAAACTGTCAAGAGACTCTTGACTTGGCAGTGTCTTTCTGAAAGTCATTTTTGTACACAGATATATGGAAAAAGGTATGGGTGCCTAAATACTTATGAGCGGTAGTGTATATACTTAAATAGATAGAAAAGATCCAAGTCACAGGAACAAATGTTTGTGTTCACCACAGAAACAAATGCCCTTACCGGGACTCGAACCCGGGACCTCCAGATTCGTAAGCAGTGTCACTACTAACCAGGCTAAACAGGCCGACAATAAAGGCGGGCGACAGGCGAAAATAGAGGCGTGCATTTGTACTTGAAGCTGACAAAATACGATTATAGCTTATAAGATCGGCAACCAGTGGCGTAGGTATGGCTCATCGATGGTCCACCCCAGAAGGGTGTCATCTAGGGCGGCCTTGCCACCTGTCCCTAGCCTTGCAACGGGCATGTAACATTCCAATCGTTACAAGCATCTTTACACCCCAGTGTCCGTCCATTTATCATCAGAACTGTGCGCTTCTTTGCCGAGGGATTTTATGAATTTCATTATCAGCCGAAGGATGTCTACTGCTTGACATAGGCGTCCCCCACAGTGCGACACTGACCGGTCCTGCGCCACCCGCATCCAGCGGACTCTCGCGATCTTTACCAGGTCATCCACTTTGCCTACCGGTACGTGGTTGCCACTCGAGAACCGTTAAAAGAGTTTAGCATTCTTGTGTAACCGTAATCTCTGCTGCAGTTAAATGCAAAAATATGACTGCAATATAAGGGTTTTCTTTAATATTTTTTTATAATTGTACTTCTTTGTTCACGTTGATGTTTTAATTTGAATATATCGCCTCCTATAATGAATTGAAATATTGTGTTATTGTTTATAAAGCTTTAATGTAAGTACCCATGGAAGATAAGTCACGTCTAAGGGAATAATTCTAAATACTTGTAGTCTGCGGCTAAAATGTTTTTTCTCTTAAAATATCAATCACTAAATCGGCGTTGAGACAAGTTTTGTAGCGGAAACATTTTAGCAGCCGACTGTCCCTCTAGTGATTTTAGATCCCATGATGTTCACGCGACTCTAGGTTTTAAGCCGATAGTAATAAGCGTTATGATAGCGTGTAAAAAAAAGCTTGGTCTCTAGTTTTCAGACGTGTAATAAGCTATCTATTTACTATACAGCTAATGAGGTATGTAATAAATAAGCCACTATTCGCGTCCCACTTTCACTCTTCAATTCACGTACGAATAAGAGATGCAAGATAGTGGTTTAAATAGCTTTTATGAGTCGCGAATTTTTATTTTATTTTTAATCGAGGGCTGGATGAATTGTGTCATCTTATTCTCACCTAACATTTGGAGCGATACATGATCCAATAAGACGAAAGTTGGCTGACATCTCGTCAATACAAAAACTTCGATTAGACTTGTCATTCCAAAATGGAATGTGGGTTCTATTGCATGACTTGTAACTAAAGTTACGAGCGGAATCTCTTTCTAATGAACTTCCGCTGATAATCTTAGTTCCAAAATTATTATGGAATAGTCCCTTAGAATAACCAAAGAGTTTTTCTAGGCAAGCGACTTGAACTCTTGAAAAATATTATTAGAAAAATATATAGGAAAAATATTTACTTGGTTCAATTTTGGAGGACTGAATTGAAGTTTTTGCATGGGCTAAACGGTAGGTCATATTTCTTCTTAAATAAGCTAGCCAGATAAGTGATTCCTATCTACAGCTGACATAAAAACAAAACAAATAAGGCCATACTGAATTAAAGTTTTGGAGATTTCTATGTCAGTATATTGTATAGGAATTGCTTTCGGTCCCATTCATTCACAGTTCGGCAAGAGAGACGCAGCTATTTGATAGAATGAGATGAGACCGAATTAACTCCGCATCTGGCGCTCATTCAACTGGCTAGTGTCCCGGGTAAAAAAAAACCTGACGAACTGATTTATTTTTAGGATACTAGCCTAATGTACAATCGCCAAAAAGAGTGCATAAATTCTTAAAGGGTCGGCAACGCGCATGTGACACTCCTGGAGTTGCAGGCGTCCATAGGCTGCGGTGACCGCTTACCATCAGGCGGGCCGTATGCTTGTTTGCCACCGACGTGGTATAAAAAAAACCTAAATGTATGTGTACTCTTCAGGGTGATATATATCTGAGCATGTACTCTAATAAAGCGATGACACTAGTCGTGTTCTGAAATTTTTGAGCACATTGTCCGCTCCGTTATATCTGGAGGGGCCGGTTGCGGAGTTCGACCGCCAACAAATATATACAATACTATTAAGGGTGGTCAAATACATCTGAACATGCAGTCTATTCTAACGCCTTGACAATAAACGTGTACAGATATTTGTGAGCACCTTGGTCGCTTTTATACATCGTGGGCCCGAGTAACCCGATATTTTAGTCATGTGTTTCTGAAGTCGCAAGGAGTAAAAAAAGTTATATCAAACTTGGTCAAATACAACAGGAAAAACTTTTTTTTTTCAATTTAAGGCATCGTTGTCTTTAAATATGAAAAAGAAGTCACGTCATTTTGTATGAATAAATCATTTAAAATTAAAATGACCTAATATATATTTTTTCGATAAATGTTTAGTTTGTGTGTGATTTCTTTCACTTTGATATTATATCAATTACCATGTTGAGGCTTTTATACCGAAATACGACATGAAATGATTTACATAAAAATCAATAATATCCCAAAAGTTTGATTGAATCGAGGAAACTTTGTATACCATTTTAGTCACTAAATATATACAGGAATAAATAAATAAATATTTAAATATAGTTTTGTGTTGTGTAAGATTGTCACCCAATCTTACACAACACAAAACTATTAACCTTTTCGCCGCCAGACGTCAAAGTAATTCGCCGTGCCCCTGACGCCACAACGGTAAAAAAATGATGTGTAAAGAAATAATGCCAATATAAAATTGGGCAGCTTCTCAGTAGTTTTTCATAAAAAAAAATTGTCGGCCAGTGCCGTCGTTGGCGTCGGAGTGACGATTTTATTTGTCGGGTTACTCGGGTCCACGGCGTATATTCGATGGCGATGGGTCCTGCGATCGTGTAGGGTCGGGTGAGTTCAGATTTGCTACATAGCCACGTCATTCTCTTGTCGATGACTGAAGCTAGGGATTGGACTTTTAGACTGAATGTATATCGAGGTTTTATATTTATACTCCACTGAACGCGCGAGCGTCCACTATGTAATTTGTCTTAATTTCATTGTAATTGTAAGATTTAATAAAAAATAAAAAGTTCCAATTTCATTCTTACATCTTTATATTCCTTAAATAAATACACTATGCATGTTTAGGTACCTAGGTGAGTATTGACGCGGTGGGTGCTAGATTTCATATATGTACATGTAATGTATGTATAATATAATATACAACGGGCGGCTATAGCTAACTTATTCCTACTTAAAACTAAACAACGTGAGTTTTGCAGTCCTCAAGAATATCCTTATGTCTATACAATACAATAGTTATAAGACGGTGAAACAATGCATCAGCCCAGGTGGTCCACTCCGAAGTACGAACTTCGTATGGTGCCGTCCCTTTCACTCTCCTATCATGCACTATATGAGTGAAAGGGACTGCACCATACGAAGTTCGGATTTCGAATTTCGGAATAGACCCCCAGTTAGCACGACAGACTAAACCGTCACGTTTCATGTGAAGTTTTAGTACATCTCGGCCGTAAAACGTGATGATATAATATTGTGCTAGCTCGGTAGATCGCAGTTCGATTTGAGGCTTTTTTGTTATCATTCGCATAGAGAAATAAGTAAGATAGAGTGCTCACTCCATACATCAGTTTTTACTGGTTATTTTGTAGTCGACGTCTAGCTTCAAATCGCGGAATTATCAGTGCTGCTACTCGACAATAGATGCCGTGACGAACGAACAATCGAATGTTCACCAATTTTTAGCTAATATTATAACGGATTAACCGGAACTCTGTTTTGAACTCATTCTGCTTTAAATATTAGTAGTAAATTGTTGAGAAATACACTTTTCGTCAGTAGCGACATACGAGATGCATTTGTAGTTGTGACCTCTGTAGCCAGCCTCACATATACGTGTGTCTGTGTACGTGTGTCCTTGTAAATATACAAATACTAGTACAAATGCAAAAACGTCTCGAAAGCAATTTACCTGTATACGTTTATTCCAAAGCAAGCCTCTAAAGGGCAATTGTGCGTATTTCGTAAATTTCGATAAATCTAAATAAAAATAACTATGTATAAATACAACTACACTTCAGAACACATTCATTTAAATAACTTTTACACCGCACCTTGCCAAAAAGCGCGTTTTTCCGCACGCTGCGCGTCCGGAATAACCCACTTTTTGGCACAGTGGTGACGTAAAATTGTGTACGAAACACGGGTCGTAAAACAGAAAGCCCTCTCTCGCATATTTATGACCCTCGCCTGCGGCTCGGGCCTTAAACATCTGCGATATCGGCCTTTCTTTGTTTTACAACCCTTGTATCGTAATGTACTATTCCGACTACACGATAGTGGAACGGCAAGATTGGCCAAATGTAGCTTCCATTGATGTAGCCGAGACAAGTTCAGCAGTTTATGTATGATTTACACAACCTTAAGAGTGCGCAGTACGCTCGGTTCTCCATACAAACGCATTTATGCTCTCATTTTAAAACGTCATGCTAGAATAACATGAAACTTTGTATACACAATGGGATCCGGCATATCTAGGTCGGAAATTAGTTTCTGTTGCAACAACTTGTAAAAGAAAAAAATACAGCGGGGTTTTGAGTTATTTACGGCTTGTATGAAAACCTTAATAATCGTTGTATTTTTTCTCCACTATAATTTCAAGCAACAGACACTAATTTCCGACCTAGATATGCCGGATCCCATTGTGTATACAAAGTTTCATGTTATTCTAGCATGGCGTTTTAAAATGAGAGCGTAAATACGTTTGTATGGAGAACCGAGCGTACTGCGCACTCTTAAGAAGGACGTATCCAATTCGTTTGAGTGTGGAGCTCAACTTCAACTTAAATACCTATTGCTGCGCCCCTTTCGACAGTCACCAAATTAAGGTGTAATAAGGCATTTACTCTCCAGACAAACTGTAATTTTAGATCTCATTGACCTCTCCACATCAACTGCCGACTAATATTCTGTCTTTTGCTAGAAAGATTAATTCTTTTATTAACCGTTCACTGTTCGAGAACTGCCAGTCCTCGTAGGCCAGGTGTTAGCACCACTTGCCTGTACTGATAGCGCTCATAGTTCGCAGTGGCGCGTGCGACTCTGGATACAAATCATCAGCGGCCGGCGTTTCACAAGCGCTCAAACCTCCTGCATGCCGTCTTATAGGTCTCGGAGTAGCTCGACCGCCATCGCTTCTCCTTTCCCGTCCCCACTTGTCACTAGCATGCGTCCGCTTGACTGGTTTCTTACAGGATTCCTCCCCGTTCATGTCTGATGGCGGCCGGCTTGGGGTCTCAGACTCGCTTCCGTTCATCAATGAATGCGCGCTTCTCGCTTTATGCAGCGACAGCCGTAGTGGCTTCCGCGGCGGCGTCGGTCTGGACTTCACGTCCCTATCATCGTTCTTCTTGTAGTGACTCAGCCGAGTCGAGCAGCTCTCCGATCCGTAGTCGATCCGAGGCGAGCTGCTGTAGATATCTCCATTAGGGTAATCGGAACATTCCGACTCAAACTCCGAGGATTTGGCGCTTCGGGAAAGCAGTTTCGACGTTCTCCGGCTGGATTTATGCGCGTTTTCAAGAACCTTCCCGTCTATCCTGTGGTACATGTAGTGCCTCTCTGATTCTACGTGGACGTCTTCAGCGCTGTCGTTCTTTTTTAACTTTCTTAAGCGTTGTGAGCGTTTGAGCTGCTCGATTATGGACAGCGTTTTTCTCTCCGCCCAGTTAGTCTTCTTGATGCTTTCTTCTATTCTGTCAGCAGCCTTTTTAATCTCATAGTGGCGGTCTGGGGGGGCGCTTGCGCGCGAGTTCATCTCCAAGTCGCTGTCTGAGCGGAAGTGCTCCTCTTTAGAGCGGTTGAGCTTCTCTGCTTTGAGGCGCTGCTTCTCCATATGTCTTTGGTTGCGCTCGATCATTCTGATAGCAGCGTCGGTTTCCGCGCTATAGTCGGCAGCGTGGATGCAGTGGTGGGAGAGGGAGTGACGCATTCGGGAGCGGGGTTCCATGCTGTGAGCGGAGTGGGCACGGGACACCGGGGGTGCGGGGGACGCGCGGGGGGAGACAGCGGCACGGCTAGACGCACCCGACGCGTTAGACCTCGGTCGCATGAGCGGCAGACTCGATTCGGCCCCGTCCAACCCTGGCAGCTTCGCCACTATAGCCGTGATGTCTGGACCCTTCTGGAACACTTGGACCTCGGACTTGGGGCTCTTGGCGTGAGGCTCGGAGCTGATGCTGATGTTAGTCACGTTCTTCTTAGTCTTGTTAACCGTTATGCAGCTGTCGCTGCTGCTGACCGTCTGGAGCTGAAAACAAAGGTTTCAAGTTCTAGTTTACAGAATATGAGTTAATTATGAATGTTAGCACACTTCCCCATAGTAATTTGGCTCTTAAATGAAATAAACGGGACCAATAAAATCCATTGCCCCGCCTTTTCCGAGTGTCAGTGCGTTTGGAATCACACATTATCTTTGTGCGGCGGCTAATAAACCTTCCAATGACCGTCGACCAATGTAAAGATAGCTCGCGTGTACGAGGTTTTGTGTTACTTTAGCCAAGACGTCTACAAACCTGCGGATGCCTCGCCAGCAGCTCTGACACCTGCTCCTCAAGATACGAGATGCGGTGCGTGAGCCGCGTGTTGTCTGCGCGCAACCCTTCCTTTGCTCGCTGTGCGTGCTCGGCCGCAGAGCGCAGCGCGCCCAGTTCCGCACGCAGTGATGCTGCCTCATTCTGAAGAATGTAATGTACCCGTAAACGTTTTGAAGTTATTAAAGATATTAGGCGAACCCTCCCTCCCTTATATCCAAAACTACTAATAGTGCTTTACCTATAGATTATAGGGAAATCTATATATTCCAATAGTTTTTGAGTTAAGCCATGCTCTAAAATCTCGTCTCACTTAGCATCTACGGATCAGTGCAAAGGCAGCGCATTCAGCGAGCGGCGGCGTGTTTGTCACCGTTAGGAATCAAAGTTCGTTACAATTTGATGCCGTGACCAGCATTGTTTGAGTGAAACTCGATACTTCGATTCTTTTGAACTTCTGAAACACCGACCTGTGTAAAGGTGTTAGGTAGCTGCGGCACCGGCGGCGCGGACGCCGGGCTGTCGGCGCTGGCGGGCGGGGACCCCGGCGCGCGCAGCAGCACGAGCCGGGTCGGTGACGTTGCGTTAGCCGTGCGTTGCAGCTCCTCTACATTGCGGCACGATAGTACCGATGTGCCGTTCACCTCCACCAGTCTGTAAAAGAATAGAAAATCTCAACGTATAATGTATGTATGATAATAATTCTAAGCGTGACGGCGACGAAAACACGATATTACAATGAGTTTTTTTAAATAAGGCTCATCACATTCCGTGATCGAATTCAGCCTGGCTGATTTCGCCCCCGCCGCCGTGCAGGCAGTTAGAGTCAGCCCCAAGTCAGACCAGTATATCTCTTCCAAGCAAATGAACTGTCAACCATTTAAAAATTACGTATGGCAATGTTTTATATTTGACACAGAAGTCAAATGTGAATGTGTCAAACGAATTAAATTGAATTAATTTGTTTACGATTGTTATCACTAATTATGGGCAAACCGTATAAAAGTGGCGAGCGAGAATTATTATTCCGAATGCTCAATAATTATGACACCGTGAGGTGATTATCGCAGAAAAGCGACAATGTTTACATCTCATCATATCTTTGACCGGTGAGTTTATCAAACAATATTGGTAGTTTTTCAATGTTTGTAGGAAATTCCATTATAAACCTCTCGTCTACCGGAACCCGCAATGAGAATTATGTTGCAGCTAAGCTAACAGTTATATAGGGTGTAATCCCTTTTTTTGTAAAAGTTACTAAAATTGACGATTTCTACAACATATACAGGATGTTTGGTAACTAGGTGCAAATACGTTCAGGGATGATAGAGGAGGTAATTCGAAATATTTTAGACACAACATGCGTTAGTACAAAGTCTCTTAGTTTCCAAGATATGCACCATTTTATTTTGAAAATTGTATGTTTTCCATACTACCATACATTTGGAAAATGTTTATATTTTTTAAATGTATATGTTGAACTAATTTACTCAAAGTAAATACTAAGTATTATTTTTGTTCAAATTTCTAGTGTTTTACTGCTTGTACGTGAATTGACAGATAAGGTCTCCAAGATATTAAGCAAGTACTTACTTCAAACTATGTTCACCCCCTACATAAAAAAATCTCAATATCTTTGGTCACCAAAAGACAATTTTCTTCGGGGAAAACCTGGTGTGTATAAATTTTAAAAGTAGTGGTGTGTAAGTTGAGTAATAATTGTGGTAGTTTTGACATAGGGCAAACAAAACGCACAATAAAATGACTATTATTATCAACTAACATCAAAATTACGTGGCCTAATCAGTAAAACTGCCATAAAAAAATATCCTTTCAATGATGCATGAGAAAAAACGTACGATTCCAGCACAAGAACATGCAATTTTCGAAAATGACAGGCTTGTACGAAACAGTGGGGCGTAGGTATATAGGCTGACATACATTATTTATTTATTTATACATACATACATACTAATACTCACTACTACTACTATTATTTTCACTTGTTTAAATATTAAAGATCATACACAAGTATCAAGACTAATTAGTGCCCTATCTTCAGTGTAATCATATACCGATTTACAGACAGTAAATTAAAATTGCTGGTGCAGACTTATGCTAGTCAGACTCTACTCATCTATTAGGTCCGGTCGCCTATATGTGGCGGTCCTAAAGCTCACTGAACTTTTTGCCGCCATTGACTTGATATAAAGTCAGTACCAACATTTAGTGCCCCACACGCCATGACTTCATATCAAGTGGATGTAAAGGCAACCTACGTGATGTGCTGGGCATTTTCAGTCTAGTAGTACAAAAAATTTGGAGTGTGAGACACAACTTATGGAATCTACTGGGGTAAAGAAGAGGTTAATGACGAGGTCTCTGAGGTTCAAACATGCATTGAATGTACGCCGTCCGTCCCAATACTTGTAAAATTGCATGCCTGGAGTTGTAAACAAAAACAATGCGTCTTCATTGCCGATGGCGTGCGATGGAGTTTTTGCCATGAGCGAAATTGTACCGATTCGCGTGCGTGTGAAAGAGAGCGTACATGCGTGCCAGCTATGCAACAGGCTCAAAACAAAAAGGTAGTAACTACAGTAAGTTGCCTATACTTTTACTACGTTTAGTTTTAGGGAGTATCTTATCCTTATCAAGATTATTTCTGTGTGAAAGTTCCTAATCCGGGTCGCATCTCGTCGGCCATAAATACGCTTGCGTAATAGCGTCTAAACGTATGCACATAAAAATGCAAAGTGTGGATAATGGATGCAATGATACGGCTGACAGAGACTAATATCATATAAGTAGACACAGTGCAGGTTTGAGCAGTTCTTTAACTTTATACTTTGGCTGAAATTGAGCTCGTTTTCTTGAGGTTTTGAAGAATTGGACTGATTGTAGCTGAATGCAGATCTGGCTAAGAATCAAAACCAATCTCTTCATAAAAGTATGAAGTTAAAATACAGTTTTGTTTATTTAACCGTAATAATGTAAATTGCTCTCAGGGTGTGAAATCGATTGACATTGCAAGCCGCCTTACTTCAGTTAGCCACTGCTAAAATAGATCACCATACTAAAGCCCGGCCAACGTAAAGCAGGTAGATATCCTGCCATTAGATACGTCAGGTGGTGGGCCGGCGTTGACAGATGGGTGAATTAATAGCGACACGTTTGTTGGGCAACAAACTTAGGGCTTGATTGCTGGGAACGGCTCTTCTAGAATTTAATCTGTGCTCCAGGGCAGACTAGAGGGCCTGCTTTTATAGGTAGGTAGTGATTATAAAGATTTATCACTTTGATAGATATGCAAGTGCACGTCCGTCTCTTCCCATGGATCTCATGGATGGATGGATTTTTAATTACTAATAATAAATAACGTAGGTAATTACTTAAGGTAATATTAACTACTCAATTAAGATAGAAAATATTTAATTCTATATACATCGTACTACCAAACTATGTAGATCCGTTTTGAATTTGTTGTGCACTCGCTTCGTCGCCCTATTTTATTTTATGCTAACCTATTGGCTATGTGCGAAGTAGGTGGTGGGGGTAAGCTAGGCGATCGTAGCGCACACCAAGGCAGAAATGTGTACTTACCGGGGACCACTGTCAAATTTACTTTCACGTTTTCTATTGGTTTCTTAACGGTTTCCTACGATTCGTTTCGTTTGTATGTATTTATTTATTCTCTTATTTATTTCAGTAAAATTTCCAATACGGGGTCTTTCTCGTTTACTAAGTAAATAAAATATTAATGTGTCATTATTTGACATCTCTGAGTTTTGACATTGTCTCGGGACCTTTGACGTTTGACGTTTCAGACGTGCACATAGCCAATATTTGAACATTTATTACTGGGCGTCCATTTATACTTATTTTCTAACAACTAATGGCGCATATTCAATTCAATTTAAGCAGTCTCATTACTCGGGGTCTATTTCACTATACTTTCTGAATTGCAATCAACTTGCTTTGAAGTGTTCAATCTGATACGTAGGGTTCGTGCCCGCAACAAGAGAGGGCACAGTTGAATGTCATCACTCGTATTTAATGCAGCCCAACTGGGGAAGTAACCTCCAGTCGACTCTACAGAAAACCGAAAATATTAATATTTATGCTCCATAGGGTGACGCCACCAGTGTTGGACACTTTAAGCTGACAAGCACCAGTAATGGACACTTCATTTCTAATTCAATGATCATATACATGGTTATAAATTTATTGTTGAATAAAAAATGTATAACTCTTATTTTCTTTTAAATGAGAGTCAAGGTGCATCATTGGTCCTTGTCCATTACTGGTGCTGCCCTACTTATGTGCTATTTTGTTGTGTGCTATTGAGGGGCCTGCATTGGTCTCGTGAGGTTAACAGCGAATAAAGTAGGAGTTCTCTAGATTGGCCCATTGCTACGGTGGCCCTTTCCACTTAAGCTTGGCAAGAACCAAAATTTAAAAGATTTGTTTACTTAGGGTCTGACATGGTCGCGAATGTCTGGCGTTTCAGCAAGTAGTCAACGGATTATAATATTAAACTACCCCACAAAAGTTTATAAAAAAAGTGAAGGGTAGACCCGAAATAAATTTACCGCCCGTTCAATCTAATGAGTAATCTTTTTAGTATGTGTAAAAAATGCAAGAGTTTAAAGTGTTATTAAGAACAAACCTATGCCTATTCAAAAGGTATAGTCAAATAGAGCCCTCCGGTTTGCAATCGCAATAATTTGTCGGGTAATAACCGGCTGATGCGCCCGCGCATTCAAATGAGACGGCGACAAATGGCGCCCCGCCGGCAGCGCCCGTTTACGCTGGATTAACATTATTTACACTATAGTAATAGGACAACCTTTCAGAGGTTCTCTAGGTAAATAAACCTTTGGAAACCTTTCCAGGGTTCTGTGGGTACGATCGAGACTAACTACAACGGCGGTGGCAAACAAGCTTAAGTCCTGCCCAATAGTATAGCAAACACCGTAGCCTAACACCCGGATCTCTAGAAGAATCTCAAGTGCGTTGCCTACCTTTTATTGACTTGAGTATACCTCATTCTCAACACAGCGCAACCTTAGAAGCTTTGACTACTTTACTTACAACCAGGAACCACCACCATATCAGCCGAAGGCCAGAGGCCTCCCCCAATTTCACGGGGGTTATATGCCATAATCACCACCCTTGGCATGCGGGTTAGCCATCGCAGTATTTCCATCGCACTCCAGGAATGCTGCTGCCCAACCATCCAGGAACACAACATCACAAACCTAGTGCTGTTAATATGGCTGCGGTATTCTGTAAGGCAGAGGTACTTCTCCAGTTTGGCTACTTCAAATATAAGCGACATACTTCAAATATATTCGAGACCAAACCGGATTTATATTTGCCTGACTTACAGTGTCGTGACGTGACTATGTCCTGACACAGTCGCTTGATGCCTGCGACAGAGACCTTCACGTTGGAAAAGTGTGAATCCTGGCTTATAAGTGAGCGAAATACAATAACTGAAGTATTGTACCTATATCTCGAATCGACTTGTTACGCTTGACACGTGTGGAGTTGGCCTCACACAACAAATGCCAACTCAATACAAAACGTTTGTCTCAATTAATCGTCGTCCTCACGCAACAAATGCCAAATCAATTCCAATACGTTTGTCAAAATACAGTATCGTCGGTTATCGTAATAATTTAAAAAATACCACTCTTGGTCACCGGGGGGAGGGAGGGGGGTATCTTCTCGCCACGTAGCTAGTGGAATATTTTTGAGAAACATTCTAATTGAAGCGGACTCACGCGCCACGGTTTATCCCACCAACAACACTTCTCCAGTTTCGACTTAAATACAATTACAATTTCACTACGCATGCACTTTCGACGTCATGCATTAGGGGCCATGTGAGAAAATACAAATAAGAGCTATTTTTTAACTTTCCGCAAAAAATGGTTAGTAAAATATACTACGTGAAAACTAGAGGGGGCGGGTGGGGGTCTTGGCATATACTACGCTCGGTCACCGGAGGGGGGGGGGGGGGGGGGGGGGGGGGTAAAAACTGTAAAAAGTTGGTCACGTAGTTTGGGTATGCTCCCTATGATGTATGGTGCACCGAACTATTTGGTCACTTTGGCTGCAACGTAGTAGTACTATGAATGCTGTGAAGCTGACTATGAAGCTGACTGTACATCGTACTTATTAAAAAACTTCTCCTAAAAGAGAGCTATCGTTTACGAATTACGACGCCAGGATGAAAGGTGTGACAGTAATAGCTATTATTTACCACGACTCGTGGCACGTCGCACTATCGTTTTTTGTCGCCTGCTACCTATTTATTAAAACAAGAAGAACTTATGATCTGGTAGAAGAACAGAAAAAAATGCCTATTAAGGTAATAGTTTGTTGATAATTAATTGGCGAGAGTATATCTCGGAATAATACCATCTCCTTGTAAGTAGCTGGGTCCCAGTGAATATAAATTTATGTTTCACGCATACTTACGCACGCCAATCGAAAAAACCCGTCTACTATCGATTCCCCGAAGCTCATCTTGGTTGAAAATAGACGAATCAGTTCTAGGTTAAAAAGAGTGTAAGCGTAGGTAGTTGTAGAATACTTATGACGTTTCATGTTATGTAAGTATGTCGGCGGCCAATCATGTGGCGCCGTGCGCGTGCGATACCATCGGCGATGCGCAGGTTGTGGGAGTTTGATACTTATACAGTACACAGCACTAGTAACCTGACTAGGTACAACATTTTTATACAAGCACAAGCTAACGGCCTGCCTGATGTTAAACCGACATTGAGCGTACGGACGCTTGCGACTCGTGAAGAATCAAAATCGCATTGCCGTCACTTTATTGGCCTGAGGATTCGTTGTGTCGAGAGCTTGATAGCTAGAGGTATTAGGAGGACCACCACACAGCGCAAACTTGGCAGCTCTGGCGACTTAACTGACCACCAGAACCACAGCATCACATACCTAAAGGGCAAGTAGTGGTACATACTAGTATAAACATTGTTTTTGTTTGACGTAACCCTAATAGGTATATGTGAGATGAGGAAGAGGCGGTTTAGCAGGTAAGGCACATCCGTGATAAAACATGTTTTACCCTGTAACTTAGGTTTTAATTATTTGTTAACCTTCTAAGTTATGTCTGTCTAAAGCTTTGTATGTGGTATGCCGACCTCGAGAGTCTGCGTATAATTTTCGCATGCCGGCACTTTACTAGCCGTGTGATTACCGATTACCACCCCGCCGTGCAGCAGTTATAGCTTAAGATCAAAACGCATAGAGCGGGCGCGGCGCGGTGCGTGGCGGCGATGGTTTTGCATTTTTGATCTTTCTGAAACTGCCGACTGTCGATTACTGCTTCATAGGCAACCATTGCACGGTCGAGATCCGTGATCGTGATCAGTGATCTTGATCCTGATTGACTATGTAACGTGTTGGATTGACGGATTGCGATATGGATCACAATTAAGTATCTAGATTTTTTGAAAGTTGAAAAGGAAACTCTCCGGAAAGAATGGTGCCGCTGAACTAAATGCTTTCTTCCAACTAATTTAAATTTTATTTGTTCATTTATGCATTTATATATCCTAACACGAGTCGCGCAGTTTGCGGTAAGTAATGTAAGTATGCTATCCCGCACACCTTACTGGATCCACTGAAAACCAGCGCCGTTGGCAGTACTGTGGCAACTGCATTGCTGAGTGGAGGCCTTTTCGGTAGCACATCTCTGTTATTTTTAGTTCTTAAGTTTTGCTGTATTACTTATAATGTCATAGTGTGTTATCCGAATAAATATCTTCCTTTTCTATTCTATTCAACTGGTACGTAATATCTTCAGCCCGCTATCCTGTGGGCCGGCTAATCAAATGCTGAGTCCTCATTCGTTGAGTTAGCTCCACGAATTAGTTGAATTCCGAAATAATTTTCCTATCGTCTTAAAAGGATCAACCAACCTGTCTCCAACCCGCAAAGCGGGGTCGCGCGCCCAGTCCACACAGAGCCCCGCGCCGCGGGGTACCGCGCCCCACGAACCATCACGCGCCTCCGCCGCCACGAGCAACGCGCTGCCGCCGCATTCGCGTAGGATACTGCAACAAACAGACATGTGTTTAGTATTTTAACAATTAAAAGAGAGTAACATTAGGCGTTGTCTGTAAAGAAACAAAAAAAAAGAAAGAGATGAAAAACCCATGTTCCTATTTTCTTTCCAACAGAATAAATATTATCTAACCTTACCAGGTCCGATGTTATCTTGGCCACTGTCAGACTTAATTAACTTTAAGGCTTAAATTATCACAGTAGAAATCGTAGTTCCAGTTAGCTAGAAAGATAATCTATATCGAACCACTTTATTAAACTGACCATAGGTTAGGTGCGGAAATCAACTTTTAAGGTATGTACCATCGCCAACACAGTCAACTGATCATTCGTGCACTTTATGTTCAAATACAAATGAAGGGTAAAAACATGCCCAAACCACTTAAATTTCATAACAAAAAGCAACCTAACTGATAAAGACATAAGGTGCAAATTGCCTTTGAAATTTCAATGTTGTTTCCGTGGACACTTCAAATACTTTATTAATAACACCGAGTTACATGTCAGGGTTATGTACCTACTAATACGTTTATTAAAATTCACATTTATATTACAGCTTATAACCAAGACTGTCATATCAGTAAATTATTAATGAGATACATTTTATTATTATTTTCGGTAATATTTGATTAGGTAATTAGGTATGTGTTTACAACTCATTGATTAGGGAGCTTACAAAACTCGTCTAAAGAATAAAATGTATGGTCAAGCAGCCACTTACGCAATCTTAACCTAAAGACCGTTATGGAAGTTGTTCATTGTAATAAGGGTCACGAATTATAAGTAACTGTGTTCGCGTTTGTGCTCCCTGCTTTCCGACATCGTGCACAAAATGTAGAATTCTATAAAAACGTAATTTTCGTTTATTATATCCAAGATACCTAGGCAGTTTTATGAAATCAGTTTATTGGGCGATCTATTAATAATGATAATTAAAAAAAATATTTAAGAGCGTATACATATATTTTCGTTACTTTGGAAACATACATTTATGGCTTTGACTACTTTCGAACGATTGAGACGGAGGTCTCCGCTTCAGCTTCGACAAAAATTATTTCGGATTTCCAGATGTCCGGTTTTCCGGTTGTTCCTCCCTACAGCGGGCGTATGATAGTTACGATACGTATGTCGTATCACTTATCGTTTTGGATAAGACGCCCGTCACTCTAGCACTCGGATACTTGTCAGAACGTGACGAATGTCTTATCCACGACGACAATGGCAACCATCATACGCCTGCTTATCGAATTTAGGCAGGTTTAATTATATAGAATACTTCGTGAAGTCAGTTTTTGGAAAATTAGAAATTAAAAAGAAAATGAAATTAAAAAAAAATCGCGAAGTGTACAGCTCACAGAGCCACTAGTACCAAGATCGTAGGTATACATCCTTACTTTGTATTGCACCTTGAAAATAAAACAGCGTTCCGGCACATTCACATGCCGAAGCGCTAAAGGCAGCTCCGATATGCAAAAAGAGGAGTCGAAATAATCCGCATCGGCCACGGATGGGCGCGCGTGAAACCGCGGTATACGTGAACTTGTGGCTATAGGTTATACACCGTGTTATACTCCCGGAGGAATAAACGGAAAGAAAATCGCGAAAATCAAACAAAATCAAGAAAAAAAAACATAAGAAATAAAACACGTTTTATTAACACATTTTGCTGATATTAAAAAAAAAAGAATTATGTATAATATTTTTAAAATTTAATTCTTGTATTATTAAAAAAACTATTTGCTTAGGTTAAGACGCAGCATAGCCCTTTTTACTTACAGGTAAAGTATTGGAACGAAGTTTTTTTCGATCAAGAGTAGGTAAGTGATATCTGTTAATAACTACTAACTTATGCCTAAGTTTGGATAAAAAGTGTGAGCGCCATGAAAAAGGACTTTGGCACTTTAGTACTTACATGAAAATTTACGATGTCTCGAAAACTAAATCGAATTCTCCCTTAATAAACACAAACGTAAAATGCAAAAATACAATTGTTTTATATGCACGCTCCGCCACTCGCTCGTGGTCAAGCGGGCACTCAGGCTGACTGACGCAGGCATTTTTGATATATATTTTTTTTATTATGGATATTTTTAGGAGGTACTTCAGTGGCACGGTGTATAGGTACCTACAGGGAGGAGTCACGGCTGAGGGCACGCGGGGCGCAGGGGCACTGACCGCAACTGCCTCCATCATTTGGTAAATATCAGGGATAATGGGAGGGATGTAGGCCAAGAAAGGGGGCCAATACCGACTTGGCTGCGTTTTTCCGTGATATCCTGTTTGTGTTTTGTAATATCACATATTTCTTTTTTTAGGGTTCCGTACCTCGAAAAGAAAAAACGGAGATCACTTTGTTGTCCGTCCGTCCGTCGTCCATCTGTTTGTCTGTCAAAACCCTTTTTCTCAGGAACTCGTGGAGGTATCAAGCAGGAATTTATATCAAATACTCAAGTCTACTGTCCCTTGGAGCTGTGAAAAAATCAAACTTCTAAGCCAACGCAATCAAAAGATACAGCCGTTTATGCCGCAAATTTCCACAAGTTTTCGACACTCGCAAGGGAATCAAAACCTACAGGGTACCTCCCGTGAACTCAGAATCTTGAAATTTGGTACGAAGCAACGTCTTATAGCACAGATAAAGGAAAAATTGCGACAACCGTAAATTTTTAGGGAACCCTTGGTGCGTGAGTCCGACTCGCACTTGGCCAGTTTTTTTATGACATAGGAAGCAAACGAGCAGAGGAATCGCCTGATGGTAAGCGATTAGTGCCACCCATGGGCACTCGCAACACCAGAGGGGGTTGCCAGCCTTTAAGATGGAAGTACGCTCTTTTCTTTAAGGTTTGAAGGTCCTATCGGTCCGGAAATACCGCAGGCAACAATTCATTCCACAGATTAGCTGTGCGAGGCAAGAAATTTCTGGAGAAACGCACAGTTGAGGACTGCCAACCATCTGGCTGTTTGTCGGCTGAGCCGACCAAAGGCCAGTTCTAATGAGGCGATCGAAAGATTTGATATCCACCACCACCATATCAGCCGGAGGACGTCCACTGCTGGACACAGGCCTCCCCCAAATACATGGGGGGTAAATGCCATAATCGCCACGCTTGGTATGCGGGTTGGCGATCGCAGCATCTCCACCGCACTCCAGGGATGCTGCTGCCCATCCCCCGGTGGTCTTGGTCGTAGTTTTAGGACATACCCGGGTCCATTTGACACAATTTGAAATGATTGAAAATAATACCTATTTTCCTGTCTGACAGGCGTGCTCATGTGCCGGAAGCCAAGACTTATTTTAGGTCTTCGTGCCAGCCCAATTAGTTTGACAGTTTAGTCTGAAAATCATTCGAATGGAAAATTCACGGTAACAAAAGAAAGTATGAAAAACTATATTATTGCAAACCACAGTGCTTTACAAACATAAAACCAGTTTGAGAGCGTTAACTATCCAAATTGACTCTGAAACAGTAGCAGCAATTTACTCATCATTACTATCTCGTCTTGAGGCAGTTAATGTCAATATAATCACCGCTCTCTCTCCACTTGGCTTGTTATGACACATTGACTCAGGGTAAAGAAGTTACTTCATGATAACCGTACTCTTGTATCTTGCCATTACATTTTTAAGGGTCTCTATTAGTTGAAAACGCTCATCTATTTAGGGTTTTTAACCGACTTCAAGATTTCAAAAGAGGAGGTTATCAATTCGGTTGTATGTTTTTTTTTTAAATGTTTGTTACTCCATAACTCCGTCATTCCTTAACCGATTTGAAAAAATATTTTTTTGATTGTAAGTATATATATCCAAATTAGTCCCGTTTTTGTCAAAACGCAGTTCTGATGATGGGATCCATGAGAAATTGAGGGAACTCCTCAATTCTTAAAGGCAAAATTTTTATCAACAAATCGAGCATTATCATACAAAAATGTGACATTTGATGAAGTGGAACTGCTGATGATGATCAGAACAGAACTCTTCAACGACGAAAAGTTCACGTTTGGCTTTTTGTCCTTCTAGCTGTGTTTGTTAAGCAAGTTCTATTTTCACAATTGATTTTTGTCATGCTCGAGTTCTGATGATGGGATCCAACTAATCAAGCAGTTTCATTCATAAAAGTGACATTTGATGAAGTGGAACAGCTGATGATGATCAGAACGGAACTCTTCAACGACGCGTAGTTTACGTTTGGCCATTCGTTCTCTTCGTTTTGTTTGTTTTTTTTTTATTTAAAATGGGATTGCTCTTGGCCAGCATCTAGCCAGGGGGCAAAGATGAGGCCGACGATGAAGCGAGCTCACCCAGAAGATGCCTATCAAACAAACAAGGTTTTTCCATGATTCCCTGAGGAATTGAGGGGACTTAGTCTTCTACCATTATAAACATACTTATAGCCATTTTTATTTTATTGTATGGAATCTAAGAGTGCACCATCTAAGTATAATAATCTTTCACCGGCCTCTCCAATTGAAGTCGGTTTTTTTTTCTTAAAAATTATTTCTGTGTGAATTGGCATTGACATTTCCTCTTCATTGCTATCTTATGCAGGACTATTTCCGCATAGTAAAATAGGCTATGCATATATTTTTTGGATTTTTCTTTACAAACGTCGTTTCTAACATAGTGATGTTCCTTGTGTTTCACGATTTCGCTCTCCAAATCGTCAATTTCAAGCTAAAAACGGCCTTTTCACGCTTACATTTCTACTAGTTACACACAACGAAAACAAAAAACGTCTTCTTTACTATTTAATCGTATCCTCTCAATCAGTTTATTGGAATTATCAATACATAGGTAAGTACTTTTGTCATAATTTGAGTTCAAAATAGTTTAAGGATTGGATGTTCTCTATTGCACATTTGATGATGACTTGTGGCTTATGGATACTGCGATATTTTGCAGTAATGCAAGTCCGTCCTAACATGGTTGTCATTATAATTACGCCTAAATTGAAGAATAAATAACGTTGATTTTGACTTTTGTCAAGTTTAACGTGCATAATTACATTTTAGTTGACCATAGACGCAGGGAAACAAAAATAAATTCAAAAGAGCATTGCCCAAAAACTACCACGACAGCATTTAAGTAGGTACAATAATACCGTAGGTATTTTATGTTTATATACTCGGACATTAAGACTTAACCACTAATTATATGTATAGACTCATGGATCCCACAGTCAAACTGTGCAAACAGTTTTGCAGGACGCTGTATTTATTTTTAAGTTTTTGTCAATGGTTTTGAAAATAAATAAATAATAAAATAAATTCGATATGCTAGCCACATTTTGACAAGGTGATATGAAGATGAGGTAGTTTGCACTAAGTATACCTATAGTATAGTATATATACTATAGTCAGTGCACTATAGCAAACATTAACTCTGAGCGTCCCGTAAAAAACAAATTAAACCCCTGAACTGATCTGAGGGTGAATGTGAGACATACAATTCTCATTCCAGAATGGTTTGTTTTATGTTTTGTGCGCTCGTTCTGTTCTGACAAACTAAGAGACGACATTATATCTCAGTCAGAGTCACTGTTGTCTCCTCATTTACAGGATGGAATGAAAATGAAATCGACAGAACAACATGAAAAAGTTGATCGACCCGATGTTTTTAGCGACCCAAATGAAGCGAAGCGATATGTCACGAAAGTAATTTCTGCGGCTATCCTTTCGCAGCGAAAAGGGCAGACTCCCTACAACGTCGGAACACGAAGGTCCCGACACCTCGAAGCCCTTTGTTCCGAACCTCACCGACTCAGCATTGTACCTACATGTACGCTTGTGAGGGCAAATCAAATTGTTTCTCATCACTCGCGTGCCCTAGTCCACCAGACTTTGAACCTAGAACGAAGGTTGTACAAGTTATTATTTATTTATTATATAGCTTTATATATACGCCAAAATCCCGGGTATGTCCTTAAACTACGACCAAGACCACCGGGGAATGGGCAGCAGCATTCCTAGAGTGCGGTGGAGATACTGCGATCGCCAACCCGCATGCCAAGCGTGGCGATTATGGCATTTACCCCCCATGAAATTGGGGGAGGCCTATGTGCAGCAGTGGACGTCCTAGGGTTGATGTGGTGGTGGATACGCCAAAATCCACAGAAAGGCGCATACCTAAATCTGTGTAAGTATGATGACAAGCTAATGGCATATTAACAAGTACCCACCAAGTTTCATAGTAAGTTTCGGTTGAAATTGGTCCTTAGGAATTACACTTTCTAGTTACCTACTATATAATAAAAGATTGGGCGAAGTATATTTGAGCCGGCATCGGTTACGGTTCCCACGCATGCGCGGGACGTGAGTGCGCCGGAGCGTACGAAAACAAGGGAAATGCTCACAGGAGGTAAGTACTTACTACGACCACATATTACCTACATAACCAACAGAGGTATAGTTTACGGCTAAATCATCAAAGCTAATAATTAGCATCTAAAAATACTCGTAAATATATGTTTACAATATGACAACTGAAACGCTGTCAAGGAGCCAGGCTCATTTTCTTTAGGCAACACAGTTGTCTACTTTGCACTCCCCCAAATCCATTGCGACAACTGCCTACGTTACGACATAGTTGCTACGTGGAGTATAGACGGTATTGGGGTTCCGTACCTCAAAAGAAAAATAACGGAACCCTTATAGGATCACTCGTGTGTCTGTCCGTCCGTCTGTCACAGCCAATTTGCTCTGAAACCGATTGAGCTGAAATTTGGTACACATAATGTGTCGGGAAATCCAAAGACGGACGTGTAACCTATATAAATGAATTTAAAACATGGAGTCCACTTTTAGGGGGTAAATGAGGAAATTCAAAAAAATGTTTTTCATATACGATACGAGACAAAATCTGATCCGAATAATCGATTTATTTAATGAGTGTCCATCGCGCAAACCGAAGGCTATGTTATGTAAAAAGCTTATTTACGAAAAAAGTGACTTTCCGAGCAAGCTAATGCTTAATAAGAAAGAGCTCATGACGTACACTCATACGGTTTTTGCAATTTAAAACTAAATTGCCACTAAAGTTAATAAACTAGGTCAATAAACACACTAAGTATACACGTAAACTAGCCTAATTAGAATTTACAAACTACCGTTATAAGACAAGTAAAATAACCCTAATGAGCAAATAGAGTTGATATATCGGCGGGCAAAAAGCAATAAACTCCAAGTCGTGTGAAAAGTGCGGTTTCGCGCACCCACCGACTAAGTACCTTTTTATACATGTTAATACGTTTTAATGTGAGCTCTATTTAATTCAATATAAGGTTGTGTTGACAATTAAACAATAATGTTACATATGAGCTTGGGAAAGTCAAAAAATGCTAGTGATTAGTGTGCGAAGGGACCGCGCAAAAACAACTAGTGTTCCTAACGGTTTCTAATTATCGACACGGCACTCACATGCCGCGGTTAAATAATACAGTATCTTAATATACAGGGTGTGGCCTGTAGTAGGGGCGATAAATTTAAAGGACGCTTCCTTAGAGCATCTGCAGTAACCTCTTGTGTCCATTTTTTTTTTATCTTTTTTCAATTGGGAGAAATTTTGATCTAAAGTTACGACCTCCAAGTAACGGATCTTGGCACCCAGAGATCATAGCGCGGCAGTCAATGCTGATTTTGAGGTTGCTTCAAGTTATGACTCATAATCGTTGTCGCATTTTTGGTTTGAAAGAATATTTTCGGGATTTTTTTAATTTTTTTTATAAATTTTTAGTGTTTTTTGAATAAATTGTTATTAATATCACTCCAGTAGAGTAAAAAAGTACACATAAGCTACATTTGCGAAAAAAAAATCCAAAAAAAATTTTTTTTTTTCAATTAAAATCATTTGGAAATGATTGCTGGAGAGCTCAATAGTGTACCGTTTAATTTTTTGCTCCTATTAAAGGCCACACCCTGTACAAACAAGACAAGACACTTGCTAATACATGTAGCAAATTACTATAGACCGGGTTACTACACGGTTGACAACCGTGTTGACTCAGGCAAGAATAGGTTACTACGGTCTCCCCCGCCTGTCGTAAAAGGCGACTAAAGGGTGTCACCGGGGTTGCGAGTACACCACAATGCGGGGACTACAGCACCCGAGAATCAACCCTAGGGGTGGTGACGTCGATTGATAGGAGCCAAAAGGAGTACAGCGCAAGGGGGAGCTCCAGTGCGTTCAGTACTGAGATCCTGGAGTCCTCCGCATTTAGAGCGCAAATGGCGGTGCGTGGAGTTTTTAGTAGATAGAAATACCACATAACCCAGTCCCCGATGACTACCCCAAAAAGCGGCAGGGTTACTAAGTAGGGCATAGCGGAACGTCATCTGTCATCTAGCTCATATTTGGAGCAGTCCAACGAGGGTGATACCTCCACCTTACAGAAGACCGCAGCCAGAATAAAGCCACTTTCTTATTCATTAGGTACGTGG
Source organism: Notocelia uddmanniana (assembly GCA_905163555.1). Lineage (NCBI taxonomy): Eukaryota > Metazoa > Arthropoda > Insecta > Lepidoptera > Tortricidae > Notocelia > Notocelia uddmanniana. The sequence goes on from LR991060.1 coordinate 1,872,918, forward strand.
TGTTATGTACCTGGTGGTCAGTAAGGTTGCCAGAGCTCCCAAAGAGAGTGAGGGACCCTCATATGTCCCCCACACAGTGTATAATCCTTAAGTCAATTCTGGGTCGACAACGTGCTTGTGAGTCTCAAGCAACCATAGGCTACGATGTCTGCTTACTATCAGGCAAGCCGTAAGCTTGTTTGCCGCAGTCGTTGTAAGAAAACTATGTAACTTACGTTACGCCTGCGTAACATGCATGTTGATTACGTAACGTTTCTAACGTACGTAAGATAAGATAGATCTAACTGAATTTTTTGTACTAAAAACCTATATTTGTATCAACCTTTACGTAAGTTTGACAACGTACTTAATCCCGCTGGACTATGACCCCGAGGATTGAAACGCAGCTTACCGTTTTCTAGAGAAAAGTGCTCCGAAAATTGTAGTCTCAGCCATATAAAAGAGCGTGAGGGTGAATTCCGACACGCATTAATTATGATATGATTTATGAGCTGGAACCATCATCAGGCACGTGAATCTGTACACATTATACGAAGGTGGACGTCGCAGACAAGACCAAACGGTAGGCCTTAAGATGCCTTGGAGCGACTGCACGATACAACCGCGGGAGCAGTTCTGTTGTACCAGGTAAACTACTGGTAATAATATCTTTACCGTGTATATCCTAACAGATAAAGACGGCATTTCTTTTTGAAAGCGCCGGTCGTCGGCGGATTTTTCTAATGCCTTTGCTTTCAATAGTTAACAATTAAGAAGAAAATTAAACCCTTGTATATAGAAGACTAACTGGTTAATGAACTTCATAGATATTTTTTTCTCCTCCAGCATTGTAATCTGTCAATTAAATGATTGACAGCAATATCAAAACAATAAAATGTATATAGCAAAGTAAGTAAGTGTATATCATAGAAAAATCATTATATTATGACAGGTGGGAGAATCATTACGGATTTCCATAAACTATTATACAACTGCTTTTTTAAGAGGTAAGCGCTTCAATGCCCGTATTCTGCGACCATTTCGAATTTTATTTAAATTATTGAAAAATATATTTATTAAGCACAATAACAGGTCAATATACATTATAAAACGCTAAACTAACTAGGTAACTAAAAGAAAGGAAAAAGTATAAATTAAAACTGCGCCCCGCTTTGCGTCATGCTCGAACCAAAGGTCCCCAAAATGCTTGCGGCATTGCCTCGTTGAACAGCAATTGAGACCTGTTGGACGAGCCATGACCCAGAGCGGGGGTCAAGGCCCCTCTCCCTCAAACGTCTGCCTAACTGTTTGAAAAGCTCGAGAGCCTCACTGCCCCAGGGCCCAGCTGTCTCCACAGCAACCGGAACGAAATCGTAAGTTGGTTCCAAGGCAGAGTATTTGGTGTGTGTTGACCTTAGCAGCATTTTCATTTAAATCAAATTATTTTTCTGTCGTTATAAAATATTGTATGAAACGTTACATAATTATTAATTAGGTCTTAACATTCTCGAGCCTTTAATAAACTCGCTACGCTCGTTTTGTTACAGCGATTACTCTCGAATTTTAAGAACCCTCTTATTGTGTTACTGTTGCATAAAATACTATTTCTAGTGAAATAGTATTTTATTGTCTAATGACCTCCCAGGAACCGACCACCGCATCATCATCATCATATCAGCCGAAGGACATCCACTGTTGGACATTGGCCTCCCCCAAAGAGTGCCACAATTCACCAGTCCTGCGCCACCCGCAATCAGCGGACACCCGCAACCGTTACCAGGTCATCAGTCCACCTTGTGGGGGGCCTACCCAAGCTGCGCCTTCCAGTACGTGGTCGCCACTCGAGAACCTTTCCGCCCCATCGGCCATCGGTTCTACGTGCCATGTGCCCCGCTTACTGCCACTTAAGGCCGGTATTCCGATCATCCATTATCTTTGTCCAATATACATTTGATTAAAGAAATTGGATGATTTCATCCAACTTGGATGGGACCCCGACATTTGATCAAAGATTCTGATGACATTTAAATCAATATGGCTACGCATGAAAAATAATAAAACTTGGACAAAGATATTGGATGAGTGGAATGGGCTTCCGTCAAAGAACTTTGATCAAAGATTTGACAAAGAAATTGGACAAAGATATTGAGTAGAATACCACCCCATATTAAACTCATCCAATATCTTTGATCAAAGAAATTGGATGATTTCATCAAACTTGGATGGGACCCCCACATTTGATCAAAGATTCCGATGACAGTTAAATCAATATGGCTACGCATGAAAAAAATAAAACTTGGACAAAGATATTGGATGAGTGGAATGGGCCTCTGTCTGTCTTTGATCAAAGATTGGACAAAGAAATTGGACAAATATATTTGACGAGTGGAATACCACCCTTAGAGTCAGCAGGACGCCCAGTTCTCCAAACAAACGAAGTCGTTCTCATTTTAAAATGCAATGCTGGAATAAAATTAGTTTCTGTTGTTTGAAATTATAATGAGATAAAATACAGCGAATATTAAATTAAGGTTTTCATACAAGACGTCAAAAACTCGCTGTATTTTTTTTCTACTAGAATTTCTAGCATCTGAAACTAATTTCCGACCTAGATATGGTGGCTCCCATTGTGTATACAAAGTTTCATATTATTTCAGCACCGCATTTTAAATCTTTAATCAACTGAGTTTCATAATGCCTAAATTCCCAATTTTATTCAACCACCCAGTTTTAAGAAACATTAGAAGGCAAGCTAGGATTTAGTTATTTTGACACGATGACGTTTTGAGATGGAGTTATAGGGCAGAATTAAATTAAGTCGTAACCTTAGCCAAACAAATCAAACTTAATCAAATCTAACCTATATGGATTAGAGACAGCAATCATTCAAATCATACGGTTGTCGCGACAAATTGGTAGGTTTGAAGGACGCATTAAGTAAATTAAATAATTTATATGTAAAAATATTTAAGAAAGTCGTACATATATCGATAATGTCTATTCCCATAAACATTTCTCACAAGCGGAGGCTATTCGAAATAACGTATTGAATTAATATCGTTTTGTAGGTATGTCCTGTGTGCAAGCAAGTCTATTCTATTGCACAATTTAGGAATTGCCATGAAAGTTATTAGAGAGTTCATCAGATTCGGGTAGCCTCTTATACTTATTTATGTGATATTATTGTCGTTTGCACCAGCATAGAAAATGTCGGTGGTAAGCAGCAGTTAATTCCCACCCACACGGAAGTCAAAAATATGCGCACAATATCAAACTCTATTTCCTCGGCATAGGTTCCATTATCGCTCATTACACCTTATGCGCCTTATGCCGGTATTAGCATACTCGCGTCGCCGCGTTCTGTATTTAGGCGCAAAATGACAACAATTTTGACTAGATCTCTTTTCATAGGGTATATCATTGTACGATCCTGTACAACATAGCGCTCTCACATTTTTATACCTACCTATTTACAAATCAATCACTTTGACTTTGACTTTAATTAAGCATAGTTAAGGGCTAAGCCAATGTGAACTTGAACCAAGAAGTCCCTGCTTAAACCAAAACATAGCGCTCTCACATTTTTATACCACCCTATATTATTAACGAAGAAGTATTAGACTTGATAGGAGAGAAAAGATTCTTTCTTAAGATGATAGAACGACCACGGGCACCTGATACGACATGACAATTACATCAAAACTATAATAGAGGGAAGAAGAGGCAGAGGAAGACAGAGACGTGCGTTTATGGAGCAGGCTAAGGAGAAGGTTAATATTGTGTCGTATCAGGAACTCAAAGATGTAGCACAGAGAAGAACGGAATGGCGGTTACTCCACCGACAAGAGCAAGGCTCTTAAATTTATGATGATGATGATATTATTATACCCTATATTACCTATGTAACAAATAAACCACTTTGACTTTGATTTTAAGCAAGGGCTAAGTCGAACTGTACTTGAACCACAAATCAATGCTTTAACCAATCTGGGTACCAGGGTGGGCACTTTTGTGACGTTCCACGGACGAGTGCCGTATGGCGACAGTCATAACGTACCTTTATCCGAGGAATACCAAAAGTTATATATAAAAAGTTTTACTCGTATCTTTAAGCTGTTTATAATGTTAATCCGACGCCAAAGATATTTATACATTTTATGCCGTATCACAAGGACGGAAGATTCAAAAGTGTAATTATATAACAGTTGGTAACTGCAGGCGGGATCGCCTACTATCGCTACCTAAGCGCATATCTTTCACAAACTTCAGAACATCGTGTATTGTAAAATCAACCTTAGGACCTACGAACATGTCTCATATTTGAAGGCACGCAAATTCGCGATACAAACATACAAAAGTATCACGTAAAGCAATTCACAGTAAGTTACCCGGCAATTACAACTGGCGCTTGAAGCGCTATACTTTCCATTTATATAAGGTCATAAGTGCCTAACATCTTTTAAGAAGATAAGTCATTTATACACGGGGTGCCTACAGGGTAGCCGCTTGATGTATTCCCGCTGTCACAATATATATACATAGCTACCAGTAACTCAACTGTCTGAAACGCGATTATCATATAGAACATTTACATCTCGAGAGAGTTACAATTAAACCTGAACTACTCCGAGTACCCTGAAAATCACGGGAATAGTTCGAACGAAGCTTCGCGATAGCGGTACACTTATCTCTAGTTGAATTAGGCGTTCTGCGAGCCAAGCAAAACTGATTTAGATCAGTCCTGTCTGTCTCATGGAATTCTTAACTTGCATAACTATATCTATTACAATACAACCTACTTAAGCGATTATTATTTTTTAATTGTACCTATAATTACGTTGTGACATGTAAAAGTCACCAAATAGGCCATTGCAGAATAAATGTTTGATTACTTTTTGGGTGAATAAACAAGAGACTACTAAGTTCGGGAAAAAAGGGTAAGTAATATGAAAATAAGTTTCAAGCGAAATGCCAATATTGGGAAATCCTGAGATCGGGAAACTATACGGAATGAAACATTGTCTGGCAAAAACCCGATTTCGGAAGAAAGATCTAACTAATAGTATTTAATTTGCAACACGCTCTTACTTAGGTCTCGCCGGAAGATCAGCGCCGGCTCCCTGAGTCGACATTTATGCTGCGGCGAGACCTTTTCGTGACGAAATACGTTTTTTATTTTATTTTTTATTATATATATTTTAATTATTTTTGGTCACGAATAAAAAATTTTCTTCTTCTTCTTCTATTTATTTTACTACTTTCATGCCTAGCTAACGCCTTAGTTAAGTTACTGCCTAAATTATAGTATGTGGTTGCATCCGCAAACAGAGACTTTTTGCTCTAATAAATCAAATAAAGTAAAAGGCATGATCCGCGGACAGAGCGTTTGATAGCCGATCGATGCGCATACATTTGGGGCCCTACTCCGCGCGATGCATTAAACATGCGCTTGCGCAAGACTAGTGATGTTGCCTTTCCCAGAATAAGTTACAGTACTCTTTTTGTCATACTGTTTTTTACAGTCCTATGTTTAGGTCCAACTATATGAGATCACTAAAAATGAGAGTCAAAGTCAGCCAGTGCAACAAGTGCTAAAAAGGGCTCATAAAAATACCGGTTCGGAAAAATAAACCTCTGCCACGAGAAGAACCGGCGTAAGAAACTCGGCGAGGTCTCTTTTTTTACTATAACGGTGGCAAACTATCTTACGGCCTGCCTGATGGCAACCAGACGCCGTAACCTATGGCCGCTTTCCTAACATCTCAATGTGCTATTATTCCTTTAATATAATAAGTTAGTTTCACAGTAGAGATAGTTCTCTGTACAATTAATTTCGTATGGCACAACAGGCGCCATCTAAAAGCTTTTTTAAAGTGTTCATAATGATAATGACACTATTAATAATAATAATATTCTTTTCTCAAACGTGCAATGAAATATTGATGTTATGTTCCTTATAACAGGCTGCGAAGTATGACGTTTCAGGTGCGACTAGGACAAGAGGTCGTTAATGGAATTTCATACAAATCTTGCAGGCCTAGGCCGGCAAAGTCCTCTTTTTTAATTTCCATTCCACATAAATTGTGGCACAGGCACCATGACATTCTGCCACTAAAAAATAAAACTTTTTTTTTGTTGTTTATTTCATTGCATGTTTGAGAAAAGCACTATACATACCTCGGCGGGAAATATGGGGTTGCCCGCCTCAGACCTATCCGACCTCGCTTCGCTCGGCCGTCTATATATGTCTTCGGCCGGCAACCCCTTATGTCCCGGCCTCTGTAGTAATGTACTATTATTGCACCACAAATACATGTATTAACAACGGTGAGAACAGGCGGTACCACCCAGCCAGCCAGGCGGCAACTATTGTTATTGTTTATTTCAACGCAACGCAAAACATTGGTACAGTCGACTACAAAGAGATGTTCACAATTTTGTAATAGTCCGTACAACTTTATTTGTAATCGAGTGTACATCACTAGTCCGTACACATCGTCGGCTTGCAAGATTTATCCGATCCCCGATAAGGTATGATGCTGAGATATGATTCCGCATGATAAAATTGAAATCCTGACGTTTTATATTGCTGCAGTATACATTGCAGTTATTCATAACATAACATAACGCACTTAAGCCTCTCACAGACTGGCGCGGTCTGGCCGCGGCGGTCAATAGTAAATTTGTCAATAGCTGTCAAATTTACTACTGACTGCCACCGTAGGCCGCGCCAGTGTGTTTCAGGCCTTATACAGTAGAACTCAATTCTACTCTACACCGGTTGCCCTCGCTTAGGGTAAGCATCCACTAGTGCGAGGATGTGTTTCCATCTCAGAGTAACCGAAGTAGACAGACAAATAATAATATAAGTACTAATACTGATCGAAATGGTCATACACTAATTTGAATAAGAGCGACAGAGATAGATATATTATTCGTTGTCCTTGTCATAGTCACCGATTAGATCTCAGTTGTCCTTGTTAAATAAATAAATAAATAAAATAAATAAATTAAATAAATAAATAAAATAAATAAATAAAGTGCCAGTATTTTATATGACTTTGATATGACTATTTGATATGACTTTGAGGCAAACAAACGCCCAAGTTCAGGAGGTTGCTTATGACGAGCCGTCAGTGGTTTAAAAACACAGCTTTGCACATCTATCGTTGACAATAACCCTACACCCTTAACACAATAGGGATTATTTTTTATGAAACACAAAATAATAATAATTAACAACACGAATAAAAGTAAAATTAACTAATACTAAACTTAAGTACTTTTTAAAACTAAAATTTAAATTTAACTAATTCTAAACTTAAGTACTTTTTTTAAAACTAAATAAAATTTTAAATTAATTATACTAAACTTTTTAAAACTAAAATTTTAAATTAACTAATACTAAACTTAAGAACTTTCTTAAACTAACTAAAACTAAACATTAAAAATACTATTAAATTTGGGCCCCCTTAGTGTAAGGCCCATCACGCAGGCAGCATCTCCGCGCCGGTTTGCGATAGCAATTATATTTGCGAGAAAACTGCCTGCGTGAGGGCCTTGTAGAGCCCCATGCGCTCTTACCCCATTTTAAGTCTTGTGACTATCAATCAAGCATCTAATAAATTGAGGGTCAATTAGCTGTATGTAATTTTCATACTACGACAGTGGCAAACATGGCAGTGCTCCATTACGGCCTGCCTGATGGTAAGCAGACACTGTTCTGGTGTCATAAGCGTCCATTGGCTACAGTGCCACGTTGCCAACCCTTCAATTCGTTATAAGCTAGCTGGATGCTGCGCAAGGTACCTGAATTGATTATTTATCGTTTCTTACTTGCAGTATTTAAAAATTGTGCAGTATGTCATTCCACTAGCATACAATTACAACGATATGAGAAAGTTAGTTGAAATGTTGATTAACTACAATTAATAGAGTTAGACCTAGTTTCTTTCCCTTTTAAAATGACAGTAATAATGTGTGTAAGTTATTACCAGCCACCATTTGCAGATAAAATTGTATATTTATTGTAATAATGTTATGTTTATGAACGTAATCGTAGGGGTCTGCAATCAGCGCGACACGCACTGCGCACACGCAAGAGGTCTATTTGACACAACATGCCGCGTACACAGTCATCATCCTCCTAGCGTTATTCCCAGTACAGTTGCATCCTGAAGAATGCCTGGGGTCCGCTACCTGATCCCAAGAATTAGCGTAGGCACTAGTTTTTACGGAAGCGACTGCCATCTGACCTTCCAACCCGAGGGGGAAACCGACCTTATTGGGAATAGGCTTGTCAAGTGAGTGGGCAACTTGACTGTTAGAAGTTCTCAAGCCGCCCTGAGGCCTCTAACTTGGCTTAACGATTGCTATCATAGACAGCAACCGGGATCAACGGCTTAACGTGCCTTCCAAAGCACGGGAGCGCTCAGTTAGTAACCACTCAAAGCGGTCACCCATCCAAGGACTGACCTCGCCCGACATTGCTTAACCTCGCCGCGTACACAGTATTATATACAAAATAGTAGACGGGCATTCTCGGGCTGTGTCTTAGTTGGCCGTGCATTATTGGTTCCGGTTGATCTAACCTAAGCCCGCAATAATATGACTGACTATTTGGAGAAATGATCTCGTGGATAGGTATAAAAACCACAATACTAGCAGGAAATCACGTTCATCTTTTAAGAGTGCGCAGTACGTTCGGTTCTCCATACAAACGTATTTACGCTCTCATTTCAAAACGCCGTGCTAGAATAACATGAAACTTTGTATACACAATGGGATCCGGCATATCTAGGTCGGAAATTAGTTTATGTTGCTTGAAATTATAATGGAGAAAAAATACAACGATTATTAAGGTTTTCATACAAGCCGAAAAAAACTGAAAAAACCGCTGTATTTTTTTTCTTTTACATTTTCTAGCAACAGGAACTAATTTTGACCTAGATATGTCGGATCTCATTGTGTATACAAAGTTTCATGTTATTCTAGCATGGCGTTTTAAAATGAGAGCATAAATACGTTTGTATGGAGAACCGAGCGTACTGCCACGTACTGCGCCCTCTTAATTATTTCCTGAACAATCAAAGTTATTAGGCAGACGCAATGACGTAATGTTTAGAAGATTTGCACAAATTTGGGCAATGAAATATAATAATAATAATTCATACATGTCAAAATTATAAGAATATTTACCATAATCGTTAATAACAAGCAATTAAAATTAAAATAGGGTTAGAAATGTCAATACACAAAATACAAAATGGGTAGGTATGTATCTCCTTCAAGGGATCGTCAGTACAATTACAAATATAAACAATGTCAACTATAATTCCAACAATTAAAACATCAATGATACAAAATAAATGAAATAAATGACCCTACCATCCTCCTAGCGTTTTCCGGTTTGTATCGTAAATCAGCCCGGGGTCTGCATTGGCGTAAGCACTAGTTCAACATAAGCTTAGATTAATATAAAACATCCACATGTATCTATGTTTAACATTATGACTACTACCCGGAATAATATCCAATCCCCGGTATTCCGGAAAAAAATATATTTCTATACCCGGTTGTAACCACTCTATATTGTGTCTTCTTACGAAGAATAGATATTTTGGCTCACTTAATTCCGATCACTGCATGACCTTTCAACATACAGGGGAATCTTGTTGGGATTACACCTATTTCCTCACGATATTTTTCTTTAGCAAAAATTTACAGTTAAAATATAAAAAAAATATTACGTAGGTACATAAGTTTTTTTTTCCTGAAAAACCTGATTGTTACGAGCCGGCTTTTTACTACCCACAGAGATTGAAAAACGCGCGCGTTACTGCTCGGATTTACGTTGTGACTTCACATGAGTCGGGCATGCTCACGGAACCGGGCCGGTAGTATCCAATGAGGATTTCCTCCACCCACGGAAAAAAAATGGCAAGATATAGGTGGTGATAATGATCGTGTAATACTATAGAAGAGTACTCGTTTTCACAGTCACGCGCAACGCCGCCATAATTGTGGTCTTTAGAGTTGTTTAGGTAGAGCAAAGCATACCGGATGCCGGATTTCGCCGAGGTTACCGACAAACGCGGTCCTAGAGGAAATGCCTCCGAGTATTCATGAATTATTTACGCCTTTTTTATTCAACTTACAATATAAGGTTGGTAAAACATTTCAATTGGAATAAAAACATTGAGTCCACGTTTTTATTAAGTATTTTAATAATGCACAAGCAGTAGCGTGCACTCGTGTAGCGTTTTAGGTCAGGGCCGTTTCAGATAATAAGAAAAATAATGCTTCCAAGAATCGCGACTGCAGGGTATCTAACTTTATATAGTGCCTATATGAAACCCATCCTTCGTTATTGGCAAAATCTCCGGCCCCAGCCGCTGGGTGGAGGGATTTTATCCGCACCACTCAAGAGGTGCCTCCAAAATTTATTTTTTTCCTTATTTCTTTCTCATTTGGCTTTAAGACGCCTCTAGACACCTGGCGACAAGAGATCCATCCGTTCTACCCTGGGGCCCGCCATTGAATAACATATCAGATGATATCATAACCGTATTTCATAAAGAACAAAATAACAAATGCACTAAACACTAAACAACGCGGTGTGGTTCACACTAGCTTTTGAAGGTAAATTCTTATCTGACATTTCCTGTGTGAAATCTCGACCAAGCATACGTTTGTAATTGACAGACTTCACAGGCTAACCGCTTATAAAGTTGTAACAGTCATCACTTAATAATACGCAATACTGAATGCGGTTTCCACCTTTTGTTACCACGGGCAGTAAACTATTGTTAACGCACTTTCACTGAACAAATTCTTACTTTTATTTGCCCCATTCATACAACATTTTTCCAAACTGTTTTAAAACATGCCCCAGTATGTCTTAATCCCGAGTTCTTTAACAACTACGCGTAATCGAAGACCAGACTTGCACTGGTTTTCCTCAGGCGAGTGGTAGGTAAGAGTGAATCAGCTCTGGTCAGATGAAATGAAGAGTTATTATGTCAGACTGTAATCAGTTGGCAAAAAAGGGGTTGTTGACTACGGCAGCGCGCTTTTTTTACCGGCCAGTGTAACGAAACAATTACTGACGCTGGTTTAATTTGGAAAGTATTTAGTTTTTGTTAATTAGAAGATACTTAAAATAGCGGGTTACAACCATCAAGTGACATTACAAGTACTTACGTAATATATAATTAGGTATGAACAAAGTTTTTAAGCATAAACGAACATAAAGTCGCGGGTGTCCGCTGGATGTGGGTGGCGCAGGACCGGTCATTGTGGAAGTCTTTTGGGGGAGATACATGTCCAGCAGTGGACGTCATTCGGCTGACATGAAAGGAACATTGCATGACGAATAAATAGATTTCGATCACGAATTTGTCAGAATATAATAGTGACAGTGATACATAATTGTATTGTTTAGAGTAGGTACTGTAATTCGGAGCCACTTAGAAGACAAAGCCAGGCTGGCATCCAAAAAGCGTTACATCACCCCTGCACAGAGACTTCTATAATATAAGTCACAAGTCCGTCCCCACTGAGTTGGCTGTCATCTCTGGGCGGGAGCACCTATATACAGATACCAGCTTGGGCCTTATGAATTGCTTCAGAGACGTGCTGTACGAATCGTGGACGATCCCAAACTGACGAGCGATATTGAACCGTTAAGTTTAAGGAGAAAATTTGCCTCCTTGTGCGTGTCCTACGGCTTGTTTAATGGGTTGTGCTCCTAAGAACTGTTCAATATGATGCCTACGGCCGCTTTCTACCATCGCACAGCTCGCCGTCCGCAGAGCATTCACCCTCACACCTAACATGTATCACCCCTAAAGTTGCAGCCGTCCATAGGCTGCGGTGACCGTTTACCATCAGGCGGGCCGTACGCAAGTTTGCCACCGACGTGGTATTAAAAAAAACTTGTTTAAACAACGCACCTACACCGATTATAGGTGTTTCATTGATCATATGATTCATATGTCTAAAAATAATGGCCTACTGACATTTTATTCAACGATTTTAACACGTCTGTAAAAGTTTCGATTTCGGCCGAAACTAGAACCAAAACCGAACCTTCGGTTTCGGTTTCGGCCAAAAAACATGTTTCGGTCGGACACTAATAAAAACAAAGGCATCAACGCATCGCATCGCTTGTACTAAATAACCCATCGTTACACTCAAGCGCATGTCACGGGTTGTAGAGCGTACGATCTAGACTAATAACTGTCGTAAAGTTCGCAGAAACAAGCACAATGCAACTACTAGCTACTCTTGCCATCAACTCTGAACTCTAACCCTTTCTAACGGTCCCCGCCTTGACATGCTCTGCATGTTCCCGTTACTAATCACGATATCTTGATCTAAAAACAACAGTTTTTTGTAGGTCAATGTATTCATTCATAGAAGTTTTTTTTTTTTTTTTTATCCGTCCGTAATAATATGCTTGTAAATTGGTCGAAACAAGTCAATAGTTTTGTCTACATATTTTAAACTGTTAATATTGGTATTTAACATTCAACCATCAATATTATTTTATTTATCTACCTAATTACCTATATCACAGAAAAAATCCAATATTGGCTATGTGCACGTCTGAAACGTCAAACGTCAAAGGTCCCGAGACAATGTCAAAACTCAGAGATGTCAAATAATGACACATGAATATTTTATTTACTTTAGTAAACGAGAAAGACCCCGTATTGGAAATTTTACTGAAATAAATAAGGGAATAAATAAATACATACAAACGAAACGAATCGCCGGAAACCGTTAAGAAACCAATAGAAATCGTGAAAGTAAATTTGACAGGGGTAAGGGTAAGTACAGATTTCTGCCATGGTGTGCGCTACGATCGCCTAACTTACCCCCACCACCTACTTCGCACATAGCCAATAGATAGACTTTTTGCCGCTACTAACTGATTGAGGTTTTATTTAGTGTGTTTGCTGTGTGGTGAGTCATGTCCATGTTATTTTCTTTTTATTCAATTCGGCCAAACCATTCTCCCCGCCTTGGAGTTTACTCCAACATTAATTACAAATTAAAGTGTTTTATTTATTTATTTATGTATAGATAAGTTATATAATATATATAGAAACTTTATACTTAACCCTAAAACTACATTAAAATTAAATAGGTAAGTTATTGAGTGGGGAGAGGACAGACTCTAACCACAGGACGAATATACACACCAGCCTTTGTGTTTACCTTTACAACCCGAGTAACACCATCATTACCAGGGTAAGTTTACTCTACCGCGGAGCGTGAACGCGAGAATAATCCTCTCGCAGATCCGCTCCGCCGGCGACGGGCTGGGGGCAGAGCCAGGCGCTATGCGCATTTGATGCCTCCACCGTATTGGGACCGTGCGGGGTCGGGGGATACCCTGCAAAATGGCCCCACGGAATCCAACGTGCCCGTCCCCACTGGCGCGTAATGTCTGCGGCCCTCTAACCTGTGGGCTGCCCGCTGGGACGCACGCGGTAGAATGCTGATAGCGATCCCGCGGCGTCCTCGACAAGGCGGAGCCGGCACTCGTTGGGGTTTTAGACGGTAGTCCAAGGCGTTCTGCTGCGGTTAGTCCGTCATACCCGTCCTGGTCCCCCCAACCGGGTGGGATGCATAAAAGCATTTCCCTAAAGTTAAAAAAAAAAAAAAAAAAAAAAAAGGGTAAGTTTACTCTACTACCGCGAGGCCAACATAGGAGAGGAAGAAGCCGCTACTACCCGTTTCTTTGTAGTGATTGTAATTGTAGTGTTAATTGTAGTGATCAGTGTTGCGAATAGCGTTCCTATAAAGTAGGCCAAATAATATATCATATGACTTTTTACAAGAAACGTGGCGCTGAGTGGTTCACACTTAGCGATTGATCGTGTTATTTACGATTTAAAAAGGCGACATCATAAATATGAAATATAGCGCGGAGCAAGAAAACATTCTATTACAGGTGAAAAACAACTGATTAATTGCTGTGTTGAAGTTTCCAGCCCATTTTGATATTGTGTCATCAAAGTGGGACAAGCTTTTTTTGAATTATTGTTCAATTGCATGAAAGTACAAAATTGAGGATTCTAGTGACGAAGTTTAATAAGATAATAATAAAATAATTTTATTCGATTGATAATAGTGAATTGGAATCAGTTTCATATTCGTGGTTAAAAAATCTATTCCAATAAAAACAGTGATTTGGAATCAGTTTCGTATTTGTCGCACGCCCTCGTCGCTTTCTATAGAGCCGCTAAGCTACCTAGCTGCCATCTCTAAATTCGCCAAACCCGGACAAAGACTTAAAAATCCCGGATATTTGGCGTAAATCGCATTATTTCCCCGGACGTGCCCGAAAATAATATTATTAAAAAATTTTGAGAGTTAAAAGAAACTCGATAAATGGTGAGTAGTTACGCACATTACCCATTAAGTAAAAGTGTCCAGGTTTTCCCCGGACACTTTTTGAAAACCCCCCCGGACGCCCTCCAAACTAGGACAAATCCGGGGAAACCCGGATGGATGGGGAAGCTTTACTATGTAATATTACAATACTATTATAATTTAAAATTACATAGTAATAAAACGGCTTTACTCGACTCGACTTGCAGCTATGATAGCCAGAGTATCGCTGGCTCTAAGGCTGGGTTGCACCAAACCATCTGTAATCGTAAGCTGTGTTCGTTAAAATTTGAATGTATGGAAAGTTTGAAAAGTTTCTATGGGATGACAGCTACCGGCGCCATATTTAACGTTGATCAGTCTGTGATCGTAAGTCGGTGCAACCCAGCCAAAGAGTAGAGACAGCGATTGTGAACGCCTGTTTCTTCGAGTAATCAAGTTAGTAACAAAGTAATAATTTAAAATGTTAATGCAAATTCAATTCCTACTATACCAGACATAAGACGTCTGGGGATCGATACGACACATACGTTACAAATGCAGTATGTTTCGTGGACTATTTCTGATTCTGACCCCTTGGCTTGGCGTATTGGCTATGTGCGAAGTAGGTGGTGGGGGGTAAGCTAGGCGATCGCAGCGCACACCACGGCAGAAATGTGTACTTAACGGGGACATCTGTCAAATTTACTTTCACGTTTCCTATTGGTTTCTTAACGGTTTCCTACGATTCGTTTCGTTTGTATTTATTTATTTATTTTCTTATTTATTTCAGTAAAATCTCTAGTAAGGGGTCTTTCTCGTTTACTAAAATAAATAAAATATTCATGTGTCATTATTTGACACCCCTGAGTTTGACATTGTCCCGGGACGCTTGACGTTTGACGTTTCTGACGTGCACATAGCCAATAAGAAGGCTACCTCCACAAAGCCCGCAGCACCCGCAATGTTCGTTTTTATACTTGGGGATATGCATGGCTTGTCGTTGCGGAGGCGGTACTATCAGCATCAAGGTTAACTGACCATTCGTGAACCTTATTGCAACAAACAAAGATAAGGTCTACCAATGGTCAGTTATTGGCTATGTGCGAAGTAGGTGGTGGGGGTAAGCTAGGCGATCGTAGCGCACACCATGGCAGAAATGTGTACTTACCGGGGACCACTGACACATTTACTGTCACGTTTTCTATTGGTTACTTAACGGTTTCCTACGATTCGTTTCGTTTGTATGTATTTATTTATTCTCTTATTTATTTCAGTAAAATTTCCAATACGGGGTCTTTCTTGTTTACTAAAGTAAATAAAATATTCATGTGTCATTATTTGACATCTCTGAGTTTTGACATTGCCTCGGGACCTTTGACGTTTGACGTTTCAGACGTGCACATAGCCAATATGAGAAACTGATATAGACTATATGAGAAAACTGTCACTGCTGTTAGTGTCAACTGTCAATTGAGTCAGTACCTACTGGTTCTTTACTGCGCGCCTGAACGCCATGAGTGCAGTACTGCTCTGTCCAGTAAGGAAATCTGTGTAACGTCAGTAAGCTCACTCATATAACTCAGATTAGTCTCACAGGCTGATTATACAAAGATGTCACGCCGGCATTTAAGGGCGTCAGCGCAAAACAGATATATCACCGCGCCGCCAGCCATAGAGATAATAGATACTATGTGTAAGTAGTGTGCTATCTGTGGCCGAAAATGCGTACGTATATCTATACATACGTTCATATGTATATATTTTATTTAATATAGCAATGAGTGCGAGAGGGACACGCTAAGACAAACTGAGTCTCTTTCGGGCTCGTTTTTCAGCTTTCGAGTATCTGTGCTTAATTTAATTACAGTCTTGTTTCTTTCAAAATAAAGTTCATAAAAAGGGTATATGGCAAGACTTTGAAAAATCTTGGTCAAATTATAGCGTATAGCATATACAGGGTGTTATTATTGATTTCCGTTCCTTCAAGCTTATAGCCGTGCAGAGCCATAGAAAGGACGTAGCATATTTAGTTTTTCAAAATTCAAGAAAAAGATATTTTTTTCATTTTCGTACAAAATAATTAATTATAACACGAAGGGTGAATGCAAAACATCCTTAAGGGTTAACGTAGAGTTAAGCAAAAGTTAATGTCAAGTATGACATAATTCGAATGACATCGCACGTGACGCACGTCAAATTGTTTATTTGTTAAGGATGTTTTATACTATACTAGGGGTGTTAATTAACGAAAATTATTCTTTGAATAACTTCGAAATGGTATGAATTGGGATACTAGTGTCTTAGAGAAGATTACTTTATTTCATCTCAGGAATGTGCCCTTGCAATTAACGGAATTCAATAAAAACACCCTGTATAAGGTTTTTACCGCCACCATACGCGTTACTTTATAGCTTGTATTTTATCTGTGCAATAAGCGAGCGCGCGACAAATTGTAATGAAACTAGAAAGCATAACGCATCTCTAAGATCGACTCCCAAGTTACAGTGTTGTACATGCCCTTATAAAGAATCCCTGTGACATTCCTGCTGTCCATTTGCAGCGGCCGTGAGAAACCGATACCCGCCGTAAATCAAACAATCAACCATACGTAATAGAGGCGCGTAATTGCGCTTGCTTACGCGCCGACTGGCCGGCGATTATCCATGCAAACGACACCGAGTTATATGGAAGTCTTTTATTTTTATTACGGATGAGGGCTGAGTTAAGGGCATTCAGTTTCAATGGTAAAGTCATTTGCAGTATTTGATAAAACTAGATTCTTTGATTATTTATCGTGTTAATTTCCAAGTTAACTATAAGTTTAGGGTAAAATCTTTAACTAGGTATTATAAAATTATATCCTTCAATTTAGACCAACTCAAATATCAACTAAAGATGTACCGATACCGATACGTATGGTTTGGTGAGTGAACATGTGTTTATATGTGTTTTCGCTCTTACTAAGAATTGAAATGTAATGTTGGGTTTGCAATTAATAAACAAAGAATACATTTATTGAGTATAAATTATTATCATGTAATTTATATATATAGTTTAGTTGCAAATCGAGGCCCTCAATCATCACAAATTTCAATTCGCACATCACTGTGGGATCAGCTTTCTCCAATCGACGGCCGGCGTCAGACACAGCTTGCTAAGAAACGTAACTACTCCCATCTATCACTAACATACGACTTTATTAACACACCATGGTGTGGCAAACAATGGCCGTGCCGTAATAATAGTAACGATTACACACTATTTGGATATCGCGGCATCTTTCCGGCTGTATAGTGCCGCGGCACGATTTACACGTCCCTGATTGTGTTTAGCTCGAGTTTAGATCGTAAATCTACCCACATACAGGGTGACCCCCTGAGATCTAAACAACGACCTGTTAAATGAAACACCTCTTTAAATGATACAAACCTGCTGGTATTTTGAGATGTCAATGATCAAAGTTGCCTTTGTTTTGAGGAGGAACTGATTAGTATGCTTTTGTAAAGTATATCTATAAGTTCGGAGGATGCAAATAAATATTACATGGATATTTCTTTTAATACCTGATGACAAAAACTTTACATAAACATCCAAATCTCTCTATATGTACTTATTTTAAGTATATTCCACGCATCCCAAAAATTTGACAAAATAGGAAGTGTTTTTTTACCTAATTACTTTATTTGTATCTTGTTTTAAAGAATTATCTAATATAAGACAGTTCTACGATTCACTTGGATATTTTGAAACAGCCTGTATAGTTGCCGACAACATAAATTATTTCCCAAGAGTGAGAACACGGAAACGCTACAATGGCTAATTTGCGTTAAAGGAGACTGAACAGGCGTCAACACGATAAGCAATCAAGTACGACTTCATAAGCTTTCATAACCCTCAATCTAGGTACTTAGTTCCATAAAACCTGGGAAATAATTTCTTCTCTATAAATAAAATCCGAACTCTAATTCAAGACCAAAAAACTACGACATATCTGTCATTGTCAAATATGTCAACGTCGCTTACGTCATTGTCATGGGAATATTTCAGATGTAGCCAATCATTTCATATGTTATAGAAAAAAATAACTTTTATACCTAAAATTTTAATGCGGGTCATTTTAATTTGTATATTATTATGCCGCATCGAAAGGTTTTATGTATGAAAAGTACAAATAATAAATCAAAATCTGAAATCAAAAAAATTGAAAATGGTGGCTGACCTTGGCTAATCTGAGAGGATTACATAACGTTTCCGTGCGTGCATAAAGTAGATCTAAACTAAATTGCATTTTCCATATTAAAATGACAGTTGTACCATAATCTTAATCACGCAAGATCTTCGTCCATACGCTGACCGCTTACCATCAGGACCGTACGTTTGTTTGCCACTGACGTGGTAAGAAAAAAAGCTATATCTTAAACGTTGTATAGGTAAATGTACTTACTAGGTTTAGATTTTTGCAAAAATAAAATTTAGATCTATTGCTTACTTTAAGCACAATGCAGCTTTAAGCGAAGTTAACCAATTTTCGGAGAGTGTTCAATCTTGTTCTCTCGTACGCGGAACACATAGGGGTGTGTTTCAAAATGGAGGTATTCTCGTAAATGATTTCCGACGGGTTGTACATATTGTTAACTTCACATACCTGTAGTAGGTGGTGTCGGCGCGCGCGGCGGCGTCGGCATGCTCGATAAGCTGCGCAAGCGCACGCGCCTGCTCGCTCAGCGTCAGCAGCTCCAGCTCCTCGCGACCCAGCTTGTACTGCAGCTCTGCTTGCTGGATGCGTGTGTCTATGTTGCTGGAAACATAATTTACTTATAGTATGGGAGGGAGAGGTAAGTCCTTTCGTAACTTCGCCTTTGTTTGTTGTCTATGTTTTTGTTTACTGTTATTATTGTGTTTCTTACAAATAAATGTAAGAACCTGAATCTGAATCAAAGAACGCCGGTCAAAATGGAGGAATACGTGCATAAACAAGTGCGTGAGTTTGAACCCAGGCGGCGTATTGAACTGGCTTAGCAAAGCGTGACGAGCTGAAGGCCCGACCACCTGAGGCCATTCATTATAGAAGTAACTATCGGAGGGGTGCTACATTTCTGTATAAGAGTCATTTAGGAAGCTCCAGAGGAAGACCAGCGCTAGCCTGTGGCTAGCACATGCTGATTTGGGGCCATTTCGTGGCTGTTTTATTTGTTATTATGTTTTTGTGTTTTGTTCTGTATTGCCATGAATAAATTTATTTCTTTCTTTCTTTCTTTCTTCTATT
The DNA here is from genome assembly GCA_905163555.1 of Notocelia uddmanniana. Taxonomy (NCBI): domain Eukaryota; kingdom Metazoa; phylum Arthropoda; class Insecta; order Lepidoptera; family Tortricidae; genus Notocelia; species Notocelia uddmanniana. The sequence continues at coordinate 1,892,548 of LR991060.1, forward strand.
TATGCAGTTTGAGTCGTTAGACTATGAAACGCTTGATAATGCATTTTTACCGTATTCGATCGGATGATCTCCGGTGCCCGTGTTTAATTTTTATACAATATTCCTGCAGGTATTCAGTAGCGTAGCTAGAGTATGGGTGGCACCTGAGGCGGAAAGCGTGGGAGTGTTACCCAGGGAGCCCCTCCCTGGAGATGCGGTTGCGCACCGATGGTGGCCGCATTTTCGCATTAATGGGTCCCGCGAGTATCCCTTCCAGAAAGGTATCCCATATCACGCCCGGAACTATGTCGCCTCTGGCGGACCCTCCTGCCGCCCTCCTAGCTTTACCACTGCAGGTCATCATCATTTATCATTCTCAGCCTGTGATCGTCCACTATTGAGCACGCCACTCACCCCGGTCGCATACTAGTCTTATCCATAAGTGACCAGCGGTCTTTCCAATGCCACTGCAGGCAGGGTGCTTATTTTTAATAATAACTTACTCAGTAACATGTGTCTTCTCTAGTCGGCGTCGCAGCTCCTGTATATTAGCGCGGCGCGCGTCGAGATCGGCGCGCACGGCGGCGGCGCGCTCGTCCAGCGCGCGCCGCTCCTCTGCTGACAACGCCGTCGGGGTTTCACGCCGACCGCCGGGCGAGCCAGGCGCCAATCGCGCCGCCGCTAGTGACGCGCTCAGCTGCTTCTTTAAACTATGGATGAAAGACAGGGTTATGAGAAACGATAATACGAGGCCTAATTTTGCATTAATACGCCAATGGGAAACTAAACTCCAAAGTCTTGTTTTGCCATAGTTGACCAAGTGAGCGAAGCGTCTCCGTTTCAGCTTTCGACAAAAATTCTTTCGTATGTCTGTCTGTCTGTCCGGATGTTCTACTCTACAGGTCGCATTTCTCAACCGATTCTCGTAAAATTTTGTGAGCAGGTTGGATAATTATAATATATATTTTTTTTTCCTATCTGTTTTTGGAAATTTTTAAATTTGAAAATAAAATGTGTTTTTGCGAGGTCTACACCTCACAGAGCCACTAGTATAATGTTTAATAGTATCATAAAAAAGCCTGATCTCCCATCGATACAATCACGATATTCACAGCCAATGAGGAACACGACGAGAGTAGGACAGTAATGTTGTATAAGGAACGATTACTAATCATGAAGTGTACTTAGGTATAGGTCTCGAAATCGGAGTCTCACTAAATTTATCTCGATTTTATCTAATATTGTTAGCAGTGCAGCGGCATATTGGGACATTTGCACCAGGTACCTGCCGTTCTGGGGATCAGCTAGATTTAGTCTAAACTTTTAATTTGTTATTATTCCTAATTTGTAAGCGATTTTGTGTTTTTATGTGCATTTTTATTATAAGATTTGTAAATAAAACATTTTCACTTTTATCTTACTTCCACCATATCAGCCAAAGGACGTCCACTGCTGGACATAGGCCTCCCCCAAATTCACGGGGGGCATATGCCATAATCGCCACGCTTGGCATGAGGGTTGGCGATCGCAGTATCTCCAGTGGTTCTCCACCGCACTCCAAGGATGCTGCTGCCCATCCCCCGGTGGTCTGGGTTGTAGTTTTAGGACATACCCAGGTCCACCCCTCGGGTCCGGGGTTATCTTACTTATCGGACCTAAAAAGTTAGCATTTACGGGCACTTCGTCAAGAAAGAAAACCGAGTTGTTGCTTGTTTAAAAGATCTTCTCTTCACTTGGTGGCCCATTTTACTGCAACTTATTTTGACGTATATTTTCAACCTGTGGTCATCGTGGGCGAAGGTTGATCATTAAGCAAAAACTTTCTCTAAGGGCTTGTACAATACAAAGTAACAATAGACTAGAAATCGTGCGGTATATTAGTATGCGCATTGTTTTGACCTTAATAGAATATATGGCGTGAGACTGGCCATACATTAAAACGATTGGAAATTAAGGTCTTTACCATAGAAATCCTTTTAAATCCGAAGTCTGTGGTCTTTACCTCAATTCCCTGCCTTTTTTCCCTGTAATGGATGTATAGTCGAGGAATAAAAGGTATAGCCAATTTTCGACTTTATTTTAATGACATTAAGGTCCAAAAAGTGACTATTGACTGAAAAGTGAATATGGCTATTTACCCAATGCCTCGAATACACATGATGAGTACGAACAGCTCTAAAAATGCAGTTTTGTATGGTAGCTAACTCGTCACAGCTTATACTTGTAACAAGATTATCATCATTAGATATTTATTCTTACTTGTATGGAATACCATTCAAAGTAATCGTAAGTAATAATCTGGTTAATAATTAATCAAGCAGATTTTACTTACGAAAATCTTGATGGTTTATTATTATAAGATTTTTCATGTTATTACTATACAAGGATCGGATAACATAGATCTCGTGGGAGTCGAAACCGCATCCCTATTGCCTTTCGCGGGCAGGACTGCTCTGGCAATGGAGTCACACGTGGCGGGTCCAGTTGCCAAGCCCATGAATTTTGCCATGTTTTACATTCGAACATTAGTTTTCAAAGATATAATTAAATAATAAACATGTTGGTTGCGCGACTTGGGCCTAGATGACCTTAGAATCTTAGACTGTGTTTAGAACGAATCGTCTGGTGGTATTGAAGGAGCAATCAACGCTCGAGTTTAGGTAAAATGAGAATCCATTTGAACTCCACGAACGTAAAGACGAGTAACCAGGTTCTGATTAATGAAGAGTGGTGCGTGACAGAGACGGTGTACCTGTGTATGAGCGCGTCCTTGTCTGTGAGTGCGGTACGCAACGCGTCGAGCTCGCGCGAGTCACGCGCACCCCCCGCGCTGCGCCTGCGTCCTGCGAGCGACACTTCTATACTCGCCATCTGAAACAAAACAAACTTAGTTTAAGATACCCTTGTTTCATTGTGTATGGGATAAATATAAACAACAAACGGGTAATGCGAGAAAAGAAAACAAATAAACGTTTTAGTACTTATGTCTATTATGAAATTGGCCAATTACTACAGTACAATATTGAATGCTTTCCGAAACAAACCACAAAGTAATCACAAAGCTAATGAAATTCAAGCAAAGCCTTCGACAGCGGCAGATAAACTCCTACTAATGATAAATGTTAGAATTAACTACTAAAGAAACGTCACGGATCAAGCAACAATGAACTCTATTATTAGGAATGTAAGAAAGTATGTGCAGTATTAATGTGGTTTTCTTGTACTGCGCCGACAACACCTACGCAGCGTGCACAATGCCCCATAACGCGCTGCCCGGGACCTCGCTAAATAATGCACCGAATAAGGAATATATACTACAGAATAATAGTATATTCTCTCCATTATGTTCCCTGTTTAATGTGCCTGCCATTTCATTCGCATTTTGAAGGACAGAGAAATGAGGTAGGGGACATATCCCCTACCAAGTTCCTGACATGATCCGAACTTAATAAAACACATGTGATATCAAATCACGCTTCTGGCCCGGTATTCCATCCGCAATATTTGACATATCCTAGCTTTAATTTCTCTGTTATTCAGCTTTTGACCGACAGAGACACGAAAATGAGAACACGACCTCGTAGCGCACCATATAAAAAATTGGTCAGGTAATTTTAATCATGTTATTGAATTCACCAAAAGAGGTACAACTTTAATATGTGCTATTAAAGGACACGACGAAATTTTATTGCGCGCAAGTGGCCCAATGTGGACCAGTATATACTGGGCTAAATGAGAATAATATATCCCTAGTTAAATATCGCGAATGGAACTTTTTACCGAAGCATAGGGTGAATGACAAAACAAATGTCGTCTTATATTTATTTAATCGTATGGCATTTATTTACGAACCGTGAGATCTTCGAGAAGACAAGTACGGTTGCCAGTTTTGTTGCACTTTTAGCACCACCCGGGGGTCACGTGTAGGGTAACGGTGGGTACTCCCTACGGACGTGGTGCAACTTCGACCCCCCTTTGTCAAGTGAGTGGGCAACTTGACTGTTAGAAGTTCTCAAGCCGCCCGAAGGCCTCTAACTTGGCTTAACGACTGCTGTCGTAGACAGCAGCCGGGATCAACGGCTTAACGTGCCTTCCAAAGCACGAGAGCGCTCAGTTAGTAACCACTCAAAGCGGTCACCCATCACAGAACTGACCTGCGCCCACATTGCTTAACCTCGCATACCGCACGCGGTAGGCGGGTGCCGCTGGGCCACGAGCGCTCTACAGCAACTCAAGTATAACTTAAAAAAAAGTAATGAGGCTGTTAACCGCACGAAGCGTTGATGAAAATAGTGTTGACAGGCGCTTTTACCTTTCAATCAATGTCTTCATGAATTTCAAACGCTAATTTTCACACACATTACTTACTTTACACTAGATTAAACGTCTCATTTATATTATTTAGTGCTCTTGCGCAGCGGTCGCTTTCCTTAGCACTTAATGAAGTGATTGGAAATGAATGACATGCTGTCACACTGGAAAATTTATTTGCACTATTAAATACCTTATTTGTGTGTAAAAGGTAATAAGAAATATACCTGATGCATATCTACAAGATTACTTTGAAACATGATACTTCTAAATACATTTCACCTAACTACAGAAGCGTAAGACAGCGGGCCTGTGATCGTTGCCATTTTATCACTTATCGTCGTGGATAAGACATTCGTCCCGTTCTGACAAGTATACGAGTGCGAGAGTGACGTGCGTCTTATCCACGACGATAAGTGATAAAATGGCAACCATCACAGGCCCACAGGTCGACGATTAAGGGATTAGGCGATCCTCGGTCCGGACCTTTCTTGATACGAAAGAATTCATTGGCCATTCAGCGTCATATGAAAATTCAACGCAGCCAGTATCATATGAAAATTTCCATCCAACCATCTCCGATCCGGGGTGGTCCTTTCATCACTATAAACGTTCCACTGCTGGGCAAAGACCTCTTCTCATTTATGAGAGGGATTGGGCAGTAGTCCCTATGCTGCTGGCCCAGCGCGAATTGGGGATTTCACATACACCTTTGAATTTCTTCGCAGATGCATGCAGGTTTCCTCACGCGGTTTTCCTTCGCCGAAAAGCTAGCGGTAAACACTAAATGATATTCCGTATATAAGTTCCGAAAAACTCATTGGTGCGTGCCGGGAATTGAACGCACAATCGCCGCTTGACAGCCGAATGCTTGAATCACTAGAACACCGCCGCTTGGGGCGATCCTTTATACTTATATGGACGATTCACACCAAACGGCCGGAGTCGGCGCGCACGCCACCAGAGTCAAAGGAATTCGAACCCTCCATACAGAAACTAGACTTCGTATCCAAACGGCAGCGGTAGAGCCGGCGGCAGCCGACCGGCTGCCCGCAACCCATCCGAATCTGAAATCTAACTTCTGTATGGGTTCGAATTCCTTCAAATCTAGTAAGGTATGCGCCGACTCCAGCCGTTCGGTGAGAATCGTCCATAACGTTACTTTTATGTCTTTGTCTTTAAAAATCGGAATGACAGAGAGGTGTCCCCTCAGTCAAACATCGCGAATAGAATACCTACTGGTCCTTGACACCTCAGAGAATGTCTGCCGAGTGTCTTGGGGTTCAAGAGGTCAATTTCGTCCGGCATTTTGCATAGTTCTGATTACTGTTGCTAGAAATTGTAAAAGAAAAAAACCGGCCAAGAGCGTTTCGGGCCACGCTCAGTGTAGGGTTCCGTAGTTTTCCGTCCGTCACATTAAGTTGACATATTAAGTACAGTCCGTCACATTAAGTTGACATTTCATTGTGATTTTGTAGAAATGACAGGTACAATAAACACCTGTTTATACGGTTAAATTACAAACTTAGTTCAGAAATTATTTTTGTAATTTTTTCAAAAAAAATTCAACCTATCAAGTTCAAAATAATTTTCCTACAAAGTTTTTATAAAGTTCTACTTTTGAGATTTTTTTCATATTTTTAAAACTTATGGTTCAAAAGTTAGAGGGGGGGGGGACACATTTTTTTTACTTCTGGAGCGATTATTTCCGAAAATATTAACATTATCAAATATATTTATTTTTAAATACCTATCTAACAATATATCACACGTTAGGGTTAAAATGAAAAAAAAAATCACTCCCCACTTTACGTATAGGGGAGGTACCCTAATAAAATATTTTTTTCCACTTTTTATTTTACCACTTTGTCGGCGTAATTGATATACATATTAGTACCAAATTTCAGCTTTCTAGTGCTAACGGTCACTGAGATTATCCGCGGACGGACGGACGGACAGACGGACGGACAGACATGGCGAAACTATAAGGGTTCCTAGTTGACTACGGAACCCTAAAAAATACAGCGGTTTCTTGAGTTTTATACGGCTTGTATGAAAACCTTAATAATCGTTATATTTTTTCTCCATTATAATTTCAAGCAACAGAAACTAATTTCCGACCTAGATATGCCGGATCCCATTGTGTATATAAAGTTTCATTTACCCACGACGGAACGGAGAAGGTATATTTATTCTAGCATGGCGTTTTAAAATGAGAGCGTAAATACGTTTGTATGGAGAATCGAACGTACTGCGCACTCTTAAATGCTCGTTACACAAATGATGCGGCCATTTTGTTATTATCTGCAATAAGAGCATCGTTTTTCTCTTGTGAAGTTTATTTAGATTCAACCAGTAAGGTAACCATTCCAATAGTAAATAAAAATAAAATAAAACATATTTATTTCAGATCATTCGTGAATTCATATAACATTGTTACCCCTTCGTTACCCTGTACCCTTCGTTAAAGCTACATGTTAGTACTTTATTAGGGTTATTATTTACTTTATTACTTTATTACTTTATACAAGGGTTTAAAACAAAGAAAGGCCGATATCGCAGATGTTTCAGGCCCGAGCCGCAGGCGAGGGTCATAACATAAATATGCGAGAGCTGGCTTTCTGTTTTACGACCCGTGTTTTGCACACAATTTTACGCCACCACTTGGGGAAAAAGTGGCTTTTTCCGGACGCGCAGCGTGCGGAAAAACGCGCTTTTTGGCAAGGTGTGGTGTAAAATAATTTTGAAAACATAATACAATGAAATGGCACAGTATTTTTAAGAAAAAAAAAACAAAATCTAGAGTAAATTTAAATAATTTATTAATAAGTAATATAAAATAAGTATACTATAATTAGATGTCATAAATATAAATAACTATTTTTTTTACTATATTTATACCAATGTTTGACATGGTAATTTTGACACTCTATTCGAAACATGAATATTAAATCGAAGCCAAATAATTACTTAGTAGGTGGTCAATACATTAATGTTCTCGCCAGTTGTACAGTCAACAGCAAAAGTAGATGATCATTTTAGTACTTTGTCACTTTCAAAACTTTGACGCATCCCTACTGTCGCAGTATAGTTATGTTAGTGTGATAAAGTACTAAAATGATCATCTACTTTTGTTGTTGACTGTACCACACTATCTCGCGGTACTAAAGCTTTCACTGTAATATTGTAAACGCAACTTCTGATAACAAATACGGCCATACCACGAAACCTGACAACATTGAGGTGGTAATTTAAAGCATATTTCAACGTCTCAATTAACTGCACAAGCCGCTGTCGTCATCGAGCGGTATCTTTCTGCGGTGACACAGATAATATAATATTTGCACTTTATTATCCTTAAGTGCAAAAAAGACCTTTAACAGCTTCAAACAGTCAAGTCTGTTTAACTACCAGCCCAGGACAGAGCACAGCGGCGTGTTTTAGTGTCGGAGGCCAAAAGCCACTACGGGTCGCCCAGAGAGTCGCCAGGATCCTTTACACGCCACCTCTGAGGCCTGCTGCTAAAAACATGAAACATCATCATCATGATTCATCTTACAAAATAATTATGCTACCGAGTGGCACATACTGCTTTTCAAACTTCTATGACAAAAAGAGTCATTACTGAAAGAAAAGTACCTACGACGTTGATCTCTTGAGACTCGCCCCTGATTCGAGGGCAACAATGAAAATTCTGAATGAATCATTTCTGAATTGCAGATGTAAAAAAAAAATGTATCCCCACTTTACGTGTAAGGGAGGTACTATAATTTTGTTATCAAAATATTATTCTATCGTCTAGTCGGCGTAAATGATAAGTATATTTATATAATAAGCCAAGTTTAAAAGTAACCGTTACTACCAGGAAGGTGTAACTATAATTTGGCATAAATGTACTAAGCTGTGGACGGACAGACAGATAGACATACCAAATGGACGGACATGGAGAAACTTTTTTTTATACCATGTCGGTGGTATAAAACTAGCGTACGGCCCGCCTGATGGTAAGCGGTTACCGGAGCCTATGGATGCCTGTGTCACATGCGCGTTGCCGACCCTTTATAAATGTATACGTACACTCCTTTCTTGAAGAACCCCGTACGGGAAAACCTCGGCAGAGAAATCGTTCCACAGTCGAAGCGTCCGAGGGAGGAAATTCCTCTGAAACCGTACCGTACGCGACCATTTAGGTTCTAAGGTATGAGGATGAATGCCCTGCCGACGGCGAGCGGTGCCATGGTAGAAAGCGGTCGTGGGCATCATGTCTAACAGTTCTTCGGAGCACAACCTGTTATACAAGCGATGAAACAATAAGAGTTCCTTGTTTACTACGGAACCTTAAAAACTATGTATAATATTTTCGCTGTGCTGCTACAAGGAGATGCATTAGCATGCATTCCGTGGTCAGAAATATATCTTCCCGGCGCTCGTGCGTTACCTTTATTGGACTGATTGGGAACCAGTTTGTCCAGTCACAAAATAAAACCAATCGTTTTAATCAACGTTTGGACGACGGCCTGTTTAGCATAGTTGGTAGTGACACTGCCTCCGAAGCTAGAGGTCCCGGGTTCGAATCCCGGCCAGGGCATTATTTGTGCATTTAGCACGGATAGTTGTTCTTGGGTCTTGGATGTTTTTAATGTATTAAGGTATGTATTTATCTATATAAGTATGTATATCGTTATCTAGTACCCATAGTATGTACCTACATCTAGATCGTTAGATGTTTTCGTGAGCAAATTAAAAAAAAAACGTTGCTTGCTTAATGGTACAGGATTAATCAACACCACTCAATGTAAGAATGTCAAGGTCCCATGTAATGGAAACAATATGGCACACAGCCCATGCTAAGCGATCCAAACAATGCTATTAGTAAATCACTGACGTTAATCATGATCGCGCGCCCTCGCCCACTAGTACGCACACCCACCACCTGTGCTATTCACAACTTCTTTCACCTCGCCTCACCTCTCACCCTTATAAGGTGAAAATAAGTCAAGATAAAAAATAAGAAAATTTGAATCTATCGATAATTTTGAAAAGCTTCCACTATGGGATCAACTTTATTGATGCCAAAACAGCTTTGACATACATTTCCACAGATCTATATTATTAGATAAATTTCGGTTAGTCGATTGAAAACCTTTTCCTATAACACAGCAAGTTTCTTTTTAGCGCGGACAATGTTGATTCCATAGTAAATTTGGTTCAGAATCATGCAAGTAACGCTGGGATTCGTCCTAACTACTCATCATCGAAGGTCTGACTAACAAATAGTTCGCTTCGCTTGAAACTTTGAAAATAACAGCAAGGCGTGGATCCAGGATTTGATTCAGGGGTATATCAGTCGGAGGAGGGGGCAAAATTTGTCAGGGGGGCACTATCAGGTCAACGTGGGGGTTTATAATTAAAAAACCGGCCAAGAGCGTGTCGGGCCACGCTCAGTGTAGGGTTCCGTAGTTTTCCACCCGTCACATTTTTTTTTTGAAAAAATTACAAAAACTATTCAACCTATCAAGTTCAAAATAATTTTCCTACAAAGTTTTTATAAAGTTCTACTTTTGAGATTTTTTTCATATTTTTAAAACTTATGGTTCAAAAGTTAGAGGGGGGGACACATTTTTTTTTACTTCTGGAGCGATTATTTCCGAAAATATTAACATTATCAAAAAATGATTGTAGTAAACCCCTATTTATTTTTAAATACCTATCTAACAATATATCACACGTTAGGGTTAAAATGAAAAAAAAAATCACTCCCCACTTTACGTATAGGGAGGTACCCTAATAAAATATTTTTTCCACTTTTTATTTTACCACTTTGTCGGCGTAATTGATATACATATTAGTACCAAATTTCAGCTTTCTAGTGCTAACGGTCACTGAGATTATCCGCGGACGGACGGACAGACGGACGGACAGACATGGCGAAACTATAAGGGTTCCTAGTTGACTACGGAACCCTAAAAAGGGCCCCTAGGGCCTGCATTAGCGGGGGATGCCTCTATTCCCGTGCCGTGCCTGACAACAACCCTGCATCTATTCACGATTTGTTACTCCACACCGCTCAGTGCTCACCCCTTGTAAGTACATCCAGATTTTAAAGCGTAATCCCGTAGCAAAATCATTAGATGAGCCCCTTCCTTGCGTTCTTCGTGTGCTCACGGCCTATCGGGAATCTTGGCTTGGAGGCCCATAAAAAGTAGTGCCTGTGCCAATGATTGGGATCAGGTAGCGGAGCCCGGCCATCCTTCAGGATGCAACTGTACTGGGATAACGTTAGGAGGATGATGATCATGATGATAATTGGAATACTTAATACTTCATGTAGAGGCCAATTATTTAAAGAGTCAATTCTTACTGGCTCTTATTTCATCGACATCGCCGTTCTATATGCCTAAAGTGAGGGACGTGCTAAAATCGACAAAATAAACAGTACTCATGTTAAAGAGTTCGATTGTCCGATGTTCCAAGTCGACCGAGTCAGGTTTCCTTCCCCATTGTTCCATCTTTGTTGTTTATGCCGTTTCCTTGCCCGGTAATTAGGCACTAATTAAGGTAAGCACAGTCCAACGCCCTCACAGTACATTCATACTGTACATCGAGTACACGGTCAATTGTTCATTTTGAACCGTATTGCAAAGAAATAAGGGCTACTAATGATCTGTTTAGGGCGCTGTTGTTTGAAGAACTAGCTTATCAACAAAATGCCTTATTCCTTTACAATAAGGTTGACGTAATTGCATCACATTGAAAGTAGTTTCTTTATATTTCAAATAGTTTTTGCATATTTTGAGAAACCTTTAAGAAAAGGAAAGGTTTTGAAGAGACGGATATTTAGTGAAAATAATCTGTGAAATCTGTAAGCCTGGCTCGACATTCGCTAGTAATTACTACTTATCACGTTAAGACGTGTTTAGTACATTACTACAGAGGCCGGGACAAAAGGGGTTGCCGGCCGAAGACATATAGACGGCTGAGCGAAGCGAGGCCGGATAGGTCTAAGGCCGGCAACCCCATATTTCCCGCCGAGGTATGTATCGTGCTTTTCTCAAACGTGCAATGAAATAAACAACAAAAAATCAAAGTTTTATTTTTAATACGTCTAGTGGCAGAATGTAATGATGCCTGTGCCACAAATTTATGTGGAATGGAAATTAAAAAAGAGGACTTTGCAGGGTCTGCAAGATTTGTATGAAATTCCATTAACTACCTCTTGTCCTAGCCGCACCTGAAACGTCATACTTCGCAGCCTATTATAAGGAACATAATATCAATATTTCATTGCATGTTTGAGAAAAAATATTTTTGCCGCCATTCGTTAGGCAGATATTAATGCCGGTGACTGTACCTGACTTACTCGTAAACACTAAAATACAAAATATTACGTTTCAAAATTTTACTTAAAGTTTATCAAGTACCTATTGGCAGGTCTTTCAGCTATCGACAGTTGGCGTGGGTTTATCAAACATCCTGCATATCATCTGTCACTCTCATACTTACGGGCTTGTCAGAAAGAGCGAATAGTATTGATAAGAGTAAAAAGGATAGTCATTGGGCTGCGATAACTCATTGTGACGAAAGAGACCGTTCCGTGAACACAATGTTAGGTTTCAAATTATTATTTTCTCTTTGCTTTGTTCTTGGCATCGGTAAGTAATACATACTACTATAGTAAAGCGTTACTGCTCGTATTAAGCTAAAGAATATGAAAAGAATAACTACTTACATTCATTTCAGTGTAAAAAGTAGCGTATATATTCCAAACATTAGAATTACTATTCAGAACGGGGTATTTACCATGTATATAATATGTATTGAGTTCCCGATATTTCGGCGCTGTTGCAAGCACCATTTTCAAGGATTAACTGACGCGCTGACGTGCTGCGAGTTTTATATGTGGTCTACCCACACTCCATAGCGATCTACCCTCTTCTTGGTTCGCTTTTTTCGCAGTGTTACAGCTACTACCACCGTCCGCTCTCTCACCTAAAACTCGAACACGATGTATAGCGATGGTGACGAAACAATGTAACACTTGCTGCGTGAATGTCAGACAAAGAATGAATGACTTTGGCAATGATTACCTAGAACCAAAGGAATTCAGAGTACTCTCGCTGAGCTCCATCACCGGTTTTGTGGAAATGTTAGAGAGCAGCTTGGAGTAGGTATAAAGGAGGAGATAGGGGGATAACAAAAGATCCCTTGGGTCGATGTGCATTGAGGGCCCTCAAATACATAACATAAGAGCAGTACGACTGATAACCAATAACTGTGGCCTATGCTTGCAGATGGAGAGTACATCTACTACCAGCAAGCCGGGGGCTCGCTCAAGCAACACCTCCGCCCCGCCACATGGCATGAGGCGAGGATGCGCTGCCATCTGGAAGGTACGCCATGGTCTCCTTGTCCCATCGGAGACAGAATATATAGTACAGTCAGCATCAAAAGTAGCTTAGCATATGAAATTATCAAATGATAGTGACGGCTTAAATGCCCAGAATTGTCTGACACAACCGTTGAGTCAAAAATATATGACGAGCGCTAACATCAAAATAAACTTCATTTTAAATTTCAAAAATAGATCACTTCATAACTTTGTCATAATTATTTGACCATGTGTCATTTCATAATTATCTGAAAATACTGTTTACATAGGCGTGTGTGGGTAGGTATTTATGGATAGGCCTTCAAAAATGACATAGAGGTTTCTAAAAAAATATTTCATCAACCGTTAGTGAGATATTAGCTGTCAAAGTCGTAAAAAGTGTGCCCCCCCCCCACCCTCTAATTTCCAAACTATGAAGTTTAAAATTCGGAAAAATCGGAATTCGGAAAAATGTTGTTAATTGGCTTTTTGTATCATATGTTTGGAACTAATGTAGTTTAAGCAGCTGTTGGATCTCCGAACAAATAAATAAAACTGTCTTGCCAAAACAAAAGGGCGTAAGTGTCGTAAGTGTCCTATGAAGATACGACCTTTTGTGATTAAATGCATAGTGGTTTTAAATAGATTAGGAGGTATCGGTACGTAACCCTTATTGTGCGTGGTCCGACACGCACTTAGCCGGTTTTTTATAAGTCCAAACACAAGATACGGTCACGTTTAAAAATGTGTATGTGTTTTTGTATCTTATCTCTCACACTTAAATTCCGAAATATATATATATATATATATATATATATATATATATATATATATATATATATATATATATATATATTTATAGTGCGGCGGTTTTATTTTTATTTAATCGTATGGCATTTATTTACGAACCGTGAGATCTTCGACACAAGTAAGGTTGCCAGTTTTTATGACCACCACGAACATGATGGGAGATGTTTGTACAGGAGGGCCACAACGAATTCCGAACTTCGTAGAAACTGCAGTCAAATGGTATCGTCATTTTTGTTCAGTCGAGTTCATAAATATATGTACGATCTATTAGCCAAAAATATCCGTGCGCCAATTCGATGAGAAATATGTGCACATTTATCAAGTCAAATTAGTTCTACAGACTATCACAGCTTATAACAGAGCAGTCAGATAAACAAGATAAGAAATATTTTTGTTTACCTGTAAGCTGTGAAAATTTGTAGACTGTGCGTGTGACATTGTATATTTTTTTGGATATTTCAATACACAAGATAATTTAAACAAGTCCATCTGAAAAGTAGGGCTTTCTTTAATTTCCGAGATTCTATGAAAACCTTCGGGCTGCCGCCTCTTACAAGTTTTTTTTTTGCATATTAGCAAAGGAACTGAACTACGACGCTCATTTCATGCTTATCATGTCACATAACATTAAGCGAATATTTAACTATTTTGGTGTCCACATTGAATTATCTTTCTCAACTTACTCTACACTTGGTCTAGTAAAGTGTAAACATATAAAAATGTGTAATAAGCGATTCCCAAATCAACAAATGAAGACTCCATGACGTCGGAGCCGAAATGAAAGGGACGAATGTATCGCATGACATTACTGATCTCTTCTCGATGAATGTCAAATTTCAAAAGAAAATGTTTTATGGCGCCAAATGCGTTCATTCTATTGTGAATTTGTGCAAGCACTATCCGTTAATTTTGAAATTTCATTGTTTTCGATTCTTTTGGGAAATGTCTGGTATTTTACTTTTGCATCATTGCCATGATCATTTATTATGAACACTAAAAATCTCAGATAATTCTGAATTGTTAAATGATGTGTATCTTTAGACACTACACATGACTATTACTTTTGATAGCTTGTTTTTGTTCAGTTACTTTTTACGCTGACTGTACTTCCTAGCATGGGCATAGTCGCATAATTAAAAGGATAGTCACTCTTCGACCTTAACGGCATTAAAATAGAGTTGAAAAGTGACGAGCGTTTCATTCCGCGACTGTACATATATATTGTACATACTACATGTTGTATGGGATATACAGTATGTGGCCTGTAACAGGAGCAAAAAATTTAAAGGACGCTTCCTTAGAGCATAAATTAAGATCAGAATTTCTCCGAATTGAAAAAAGATATATTTTTTTGGACACAATAGGTTACTGCATCCTATTGTGTCCAAAAAAATATATCTTTTTTCAATTCGGAGAAATTCTGATCTTAATTTATGACCTCCTGGTAATGGATCTTGGCACCACTAGATTATCGCACGGCAGTCAATGCTGATTTTGAGGTAGCATCAAGTTGTGACTCCATAATATGACGCTAGATAAATTATCAGTTAAATGTAAATTGAATCGACACTGATAACCTTTATTTTAATTTTCTTTGTGCCACGCACAGTGTCTGTAACATTTTTAAGGTTTATTTGACAATCATGTAATAGCACTGTGTATAAATAAACTATTTTGATTTTTTTGATTTTTAGTTGCTGCATTTATGGTTTTCAAGGATATTTTTTGATTTTTCAAAATTTATTTATTAATTTTTATTGTCTTTAAAATAAAGAGTTATTAATATTACTCCAGTAGAGTAAAAAAGGACACGTAAGCTATATTTGTATATTTTTATTTACAAAAAACTGAAACCACTTGGAAATAATTGCTGGAGAGCCCAATAGCGTACCGTTAATTTTTTTGCTCCTATTACAGGCCACACCTCGTGTAGTATAATCAAAAGAAACGAAGAAGTGGTAGCAACTTGACGGTAGATGTCGCTACTAGTCTCCCTAAGGCTTAATTAAAAAGAGTGAACTGATTGAAAGATTCGTCGCCTCGGGAAAACCCGTGGTAGCTCAGTGTGAAAGAGTAATGGACGGGTTCCAGAGGTCGCGGGTTCAAATCCCGCCCGGGGTGATCAATTTTTGTTTCGGTTGGAAATTTGTATAATCAAGTTTGTGTAGAAATTATATAGAGTATACTGGAGTATACGAGTATTTATAAAATATTTACCGCCGCTCTTTAAATGTGTGTGTCTGTTTCTCGGTACTAATACTCTAACAATTTCATACAGGTGGTGTTTTGGCTTCACCCTTGAACAATGGGCTGCTAAAAGTGATGAAAGGAAAAATTTCAAGCATGGTACACTCCGCAAACGGTGATATATTCGTCGGCTTTCACGCTACATTTTCGAAGGGAGATTTTTTCTCCATTGAAGGCAAGTAGTTTGTAATTACAGTAGGATCAAAAAGTCCATATTGTGTTATGTGCCCGATGGTATTATTTCCAGTCTGTAGTTGACTAGTTACCCAATGCTGAGCATTTGCTCACGTTCTAAAATGCCGCTTGTCCTGAGTATAATTATAACATGTGTAACTGTGTATATCTATGTCTGTTTGTGACGGCATAACTCATTTGAAAGCTGCTTTTCTTACAAAGGTTCTTAGACATGTTTTATCAAAATCGATTCAACCGTTTTTGAGAGCTTTGAAATGAAAATATCGGGGTTTTCTAACTTTCCTAATTTTCTATTATTACAAATCAGGTTATTCTAGAAAGCTGTAGAAGAAAATTGGTTAACTACAATGAACACAATACTTGTTGTACTTGTTCTTGTTTTTTAAGTTCTATGGTCAGCTCAGAGGCATCCAATATTAATCATCATTACTACCTTTTCAGGAATACCCATTGAAGAAGCGCTAATAGAGTGGAAACCACAGAATTTTCACAATAAAGCAGACTGCGTCGCCTTAAATCCTTACGGACAAATACGCGATATTACCTGCGATGATCCCTTGCCTTATATGTGCTTCAAGGAAGGCGTTCCAAAGACAGTAGAAGTCGGAAATTGTGGTCCGATTGACAACGGTATGTATGTAAAGGTGTATCCAGAGAATGAGTTCGTGCATAATCATAGTTATAGTCGTAGTCGTTATCATGAGTCTATATAAAGCCCCCTGCTGTTCAATAATACTCACATTTCACGATGTATTCCTTCACTAAAGATCTAAGTGAAGTCGTATTTAGATACAAGTAATTTAAAAGAAATTGCGTTAAGTAAGAAAGAAGAGGAACAAAGAGGAATCGAAGTAGAAGCAACCGTCTGCGCAATGAACAGTTGTCATCTTTGAAGCGACGAGCGTCAAAATCCAGTGGACAACAAAACTAGACCAGAAACAGAGGGGTTTGAAGGGTGATGCTCAAGAACTGTGCAAGTCACTACCATTGAGAACCGGGTTTTAATTAGTTATTGGATATTTCAGGGTACATTATGCTTGACAACAGAACAGGCAGCTGTCACAAACTCCACACGACCGCTCGCACCTGGTCGCGCGCCTTCATGGCGTGCTCAGCCGAGAGCGCGCATCTCGTGGTCATCAACAGCGACCTCGAGGCCCAGGTCCTAAGTAAGCTGTTCACTGAGCACCCTGCGAGCACCATGGTGGGGTCTGGCAACAAGGAGTACGCTTACATTGGGGTGCAGGACTGGGGCGAGCACGGAGACTGGCAGACCGTAGATGGTAAACATTTCTTCTCTTTCAGCGGGGCTAGCACAGCGGATGTCGTGATGCGACGCGAGATGAGAAAAATATATCCTCCTTAAAGTCTAATTCTAATTTAAACAGTGCGACTGAGACAGGAATCACTGAAGCGCGCGCGACCATACTTTGCTACTTGTGCTAGCCCTTGCTATATTTTCTGCACATATATATTGACGACCTGTTTAGCCTAGTTGGTAGTGACACTGCCTCCGAAGCTAGAATCCCGGCCAGGGCATTATTTGTGCCTTTATTTATTTATTTATATTTTCTCGTTTTGCTAAGATATAGCTGTACCGGTCGGGAGGGGTGAATAAGTAACGTTTTAGAGAGAGCGTGAGATCATGTATGTATATCTAATAAAAGTATATCTAAATATACCTGTAAATATTTTAAAAAACGGAACCGTGCCCTTAGCGAAATTATAATTTCCAACTGGAGTGAAAAACTGCCAACGGGCGGGACTTAAACCTTGAACTCTTGGACGAATCCCAGAAGGCATGGGTTGAAATCCCGCCCGGGGTGATAAATTTTTCACTCCCGTTGGAGATCTAAATGTAATTTATCATTATAAAAATGACAGATCTGTTAACGTAAGCTTTACACGTTCCGTAATCAACTAGGAGGCCGACCTAGCTATATTTTTAACGGACTTCAAAAAAAGGAGGAGGTACTCAATTCGTTACAATATTTTTTTTATGTATGTTCGCCGATTACTCTGAGAATAGTGGACCGATTACAAAAATTCTTTTTTTTTTGTTTGAAAGGGTATGTTTTCTAGTAGGTCCCATTGTCACTAAGTCTGGATCTGATGATGGGATCTTGGAAAAACCGAGGGAACTTCTCAAATGATATACCAAGCGGATGGGGTAAGTAAGGCTAAATCGAAGGTAATCCTCAAATTATATAGCAGGAGGATGAGGTCTGGCAAAGTTTGGAGTCGGTGTATTTTTGTTAAAAATTTACTTGTTAATGATTGTGGACATTCTTTGTTGTATTTTCGATGTCAATAAATTTGGTCCTCCTTCCATAACTCAAGTCAAACGATCAGTGACCAGATTCCATGTCATGTATCTGACACTGCATACATTCCATTCTATTTTAGACAGCGGGAACTGCGGTGGAATATTGAGGTTGGAATTAAGTCCCGAACTGTGATTTGTTTACAGGGCAGTCGCTGTCAGAGTCAGGGTACGCGCACTTCGAATACGGCGAGCCCAACGGTACGGGAGGATGTCTGGTCGTGCTGCGGAACGGTCACCTCAATGACGTAGCGTGTGATTCTGTCTACGCATTCTTCTGCGAGAGGCGAGCGTCTCTCTACTGACCAGGTGGCAGAATATGCATCGTGCAAGGCGAACCCAACACGGGCGGGCTTTGATCTACACCCAAAGCTATCTGTCTCACTAATTACTCTCTCACTCTTACTCACTCTAAGTGAATTATTGTGTTCTTGATGAATGAGTAATAAATGTCTTTAAATTAAACCGATAAAACACGTCAACGATGTTTCGTGGGCTTTTATTTTCGCAATCTTCTGGGAGAAGTGACGTGCACCCACGACTGTCTAACAAGGCGAGTCCAATCAGCACATTTTACCTGATCCCTATTTCACCAACTTGGATAACCTGATAATGGCAATTCGTTGTACACACATTACTGGATCGACAAGTAAAAGATACTGGACAGATCCGTTTATTACGCATCGAGCCAGCAATGAATATCGAAATTGGTGAAATAGGAGGAGTGGTCGGGCAGTGCTAAGGCTGCATTGTCAATTCAAGAGCACTCGTGGCCCAGCGGCACCCACCTACCGCGTGCGGTATGCGAGGTTAAGCAATGTGGGCGCAGGTCAGTTCTTGGATGGGTGACCGCTTTGAGTGGTTACTAACCGAGCGCTCTCGTGCTTTGGAAAGGACGTTAAGCCGATGATCCCGGCTTCTGTCTACGACAGCAGTCGTTAAGCCAAGTTAGAGGCCTTCGGGCGGCTTGAGAACTTCTAACAGTCAAGTTGCCCACTCACTTGACAAAGGGGGGT
Organism: Notocelia uddmanniana; assembly: GCA_905163555.1. Lineage (NCBI taxonomy): Eukaryota > Metazoa > Arthropoda > Insecta > Lepidoptera > Tortricidae > Notocelia > Notocelia uddmanniana. Next base: position 1,911,797 of record LR991060.1, read on the forward strand.
CTAAGTTGCACCACGTCCGTAGGGAGTACCCACCGTTACCCTACACGTGACCCCTGAGTGGTGTTAAGAGTGCAACAAAAACTGGCAACCGTACTTGTCTTCTCGAAGATCTCACGGTTCGTAAATAAATGCCATACGATTAAATAAATAAATTGTCAATTCATTTTCCAAGTCGGTTAAATGGACGTATGGTTTTCGTGACATCTTCAATATTTCGAAATACCTATTCATGATCATGAACTGGGGACCCGGGTATGTCCTTAAACTACGACCAAGACTACCGGGGAATGGGCAGCAGCATTCCTAGAATGCGGTGGAGATACTGCGATCGCCAACCCGCATGCCAAGCGTGGCGATTTTGGCATTTACCCCCCATGAAATTGGTGGAGGCCTATGTCCAGCAGTGGACGTCCTAGGGCTGATATGGTGGTGGTGGTGGTGGATCATGAACTATCATTTGAAGTTCTGTTTTGTAATTTTGATTGGTTCCCCGCGATACAGGCGAAGCCTAGTGCGGATACCACAAATTAAACGGTTATTATAATTATCATTAAAACATCTTCAATACGGCTCCAGATTTAGTTAGGTACTTTTTTCTAGTTCAATTATATCATCGAGCGGTAATCTAACAGAGATAGTTATCAGCAGCGAAGCAATTCACCACGTACCTCGTCGCACCTCACCCCTGGTCCCTAGTTGAACGTTGACCCAGTGGTTCCTATCAACTACGTACCTAGTGTGACTTACTCGTATACTGGTCACTTGAAGCTTGAAGCGAGTTGTCTATGTGTTGTGAATAGCACAGGATTATCGAGTCAGTCCATAACTATCGATAACTGGACACGACATGATGTAGTCAATCAGGCGTAACGGCGAAGCGTCTCAGGAAGTGCCCTGGGCGATAATTGATTCATAAAATAAACCATAAAATGTTGACTGTAACTATTTTAAGTATTAATCTAAATAAGCATGGATGTCGTCGTTTATCCGTAGAGTCTCGCTAACGAAAGTTGAGACTAAAGTAGCGGCACCGAGTGATTATTATTATTATTATGTTTTATTTATTTATTATTTATTATTTATGAAGTTCTGTAAATATTGACAGCAAGGACAAAGGAACAGAGGGCCTACTCCGAACTTCGAACTTCGTGTCGTGCCGTCCCTTTCACTCTCGTGTTATACACTATATGACGGAAAGGGACGGCACGATACGAAGTTCTATTTTCGAAGTTCGGAGTAGGCCCTCAGATGTCGTACTTCATTGTTGCAGGAGGAACAGTGATGTACATACCGCTATAATTTGTATAAATCTTACTAATCACGCAATAACGGATGTACCACCATATCAGCCGATGGACGTCCACTGTTGGACATAGGCCTCCCCCATCCCCAATGGAGGTAAATGCCATAATCGCCACGCTTGGCATGCGGGTTGGCGATCGCAGTATCTCCACGGATGTACTAATTGAAAGAAATTTGGTACATCGATATTTTGAAACCTGGATTAACATGTAGGGTATATTTTATTCCGTTTTCCGTTTACTTTTACGTAGAAGAAGAAAAGCTATAGAATAGAATAGAATAGAAATACATTTATTCGTAGCACATAAAAACATAGACGATAAAAAAATAAAATAAAACAATAAAAAATAAGAAAGCGCCACGAATTGGTCCCGACTCAGCATAGTGCCAACCTTACGGTCAACGCTGGTCTTCCGTCGGGGCCAACTGGTGAGATCACTTAAAAATAAAACTAAACTCTTAATTAACACGCATTGAAATAAAGAAATACAAAAAGCAATAACAAATTACAACAACTATAGTATATTAATGTGTTAGTTCATTTACTAAAAGTAAGTAAAGAAAAAAAAGGCCTACGTTATCGATGAACTCGCAGCCGAAAATGGGTACCTACCAAGTCATACGCTTACCACCCTACCATTGTGAATAAAACGCAATTAAGTTGATATGGGCACAAGTTAAGAAGCATGCAGCAAGACAATACATAACCTCCATTCACGACATCAGAAATGTTAAAATTATTGCAGGAAGCTTGTGTACAAGTCACTAACACGGACTGGGAAAGGGTGGTTAACAGTACCGTGCACTGAATAAGGGAAGCTATGAAAATACCTAGTAATTTTAAATACCTTTTACACCACGCTTTGCCAAAAAGCGCGTTTTAATAACCACTTTTTGGCCAAGTGGTGACGTAAAATTGTGTACAAAACACGGGTCGTAAAACAGAAAGCCCTCTCTCGCATATTTATGACCGTCGCCTGCGGCTCGGGCCTCAAACATCTGCGATAACGGCCTTTCTTTGTTTTACAACCCTTGTATCGTAATGTACTATTAAATTATTGTGTTGTTGTTGTTGTGTGTTACGTTACGATACGGATACTCTTTATTGCACACCTCGCACAAATGAAACGTTACAAATAGAAAATAAAAACAGTAATATGTAGGTAGAGGTAGAGTAGACAACAGGCGGTCTTATCGTTAAAGAGCGAATTCTTCCAGACAACCTTTGTGTAGCGGGAAAAAAATGCAGTAGGTGGTGGAGAGTTAATATGAAATAAGATACAACATAACTTATAATAAATAGTTATTTGTTATACAAGGGTGCACAGTTGTATTTTACCCGCGAGTGTGGAATTGAAGCACGAGCCAGCGAAAGGATTCTATAGTTGAACCACGAGCGAAGCGAGTGGTTCTAAAATAGAATCCTGAGCGTAGCGAGTGTTTCAACACACGAGAAGTAAAATACAACTTTGCACCCGTGTGTAACACAAAACTTTTCTCCTCACTATAGCGAGGAAAGTGCAACCTGCAAAAAAACACAGTTCCACAGGCATGATTTTCATCACTGGAATCACCGATTTTTTTACGATATTATAACAGAAAACTCTGGAAGTTGTGATATTTACGTGAGTCGGAGTCCGTGACGTTGAAGACTCCTGGTTTAGTCAGAAGAGATAAGATGAGGCATCGCGTGCTTATCAATCAATAACATCTGTGTCAGTGATCGAACAACGGTACGGACGGCGGCATGGAGTCACTCCCCTTGCCATTTTAGCAGGTTAAAGAAAATGACGCGCTGAATTATAATATAAAATTTATACTAATATGTATTATAATTGCGAAAAAAATCTGTTTGTTACATTTTCACGCTTGAACCGCTGAAAGATCTACATGAAAGTGAGTATGGAGGTAGAGGCCCTGGGAAGGATATAATATAGTTTTTGTCTTCTGAAATAATATCTTAAGGGGGTGAAAAGAGATGCAGAAGTTTGTATTGGAAAGCGGTAACTAACCGTAAATATTTTTACAATCGGAAATTTAAATTATAATTTTCAACCAAAGTGAAAAACTGATCCCGCCCGGGTGATCAATTTTATAAGTCTTCACTGCGGTTGGAAATTAGCGATAACTAAGCTTATGACAACGATAAATTATAGAGCGATAACTATGACTGTCATTATGTATATCTTTCCCGCTCACGGAATAATGATTGGTCGATCGACGTGTTTTTTTTATGACATAGAAGGCAAACGAGCCGACGAATCGCCTAATTAGCGCCTCCCATGGATGCCATGGAAACCCGGAACACCATAGGGGTTTTAAGTGCGTTGCCGGCCTTTAAGATGGGAGTACGCTCTTTTATTGAAGGTTTGAAGGTCGTATCGATACGGAAATACCTCAGGCGACAGTTCATTCCACAGTTTCAACAGCCCTCGTTACTGTGACCTTATAATTGTCGAAATTACTGTTGATTTCGGTGGCATTTCTGGTTATATTGTAGGATTCCCGGATTACTACGAAATAACATAAAACCTCCTCAAACTGAACGTATAATGCGACAAACACGGCAATAATGGCAGTTTAAACGCTCGTAGAAAGACGTGGCTCAGACCTTTGGGAGGCGCGCACGGAGCCGAAGTGCCGAGGTATCGAACTACCTACCAAACGAGTACCACATAGCCAAAACGTAGAGGTTCCGCTCACGGGACAATGGTGTCCCGGAACTTCGAGAGGCCTGCGCGGAGCAGCAAAACCAGTTCAGCGGTTTAAGCATGAAAAGGTAACATACAAAGATATTTTCCACCACCACCACCACCATATCAGCGCAAGGACTTCCACTGCTGGACATAGGCCTCTCTCAATTTCATGGGGGGCAAATGCAATAATCGCCACGATTGGCATACGGATTGGCGATCGCAGTATCTCCTCCCCAAGGATGCTGTTGTCCATCCCCTGGTGATCTTGGTCGTAGTTTAAGGACATACCGGGGTCCAAGAGATACTTTCACAATTATAGAATTAGTAACTATTGATATATATTATATTGAGAACTTATCTCCCATTTAATTGCAGTCTAACTGTACCATCATTACACGTATTTAGTGAAAGTACAACAATTAGTCTCGTGGTAAACGGAACACGTTTGTTTTAGCGTATTTGGTACAGCGTGGAACCCAAATTGCAGCCCTGCCATTGTGGGGCTAATTGTATGCTGGTAGTACCATTATTTATGCGCGTGTAATTGTTGAGTATTATAATGAATGTTTGAGAGATTGATGTATGGGTAGTGTCTTGAGATGCGAATGTGGGTTGTCTGTGGAAAGGCCTAGGGGGCGATTCGAGACTTAATGACAGAAGGGGGAGGATGACTTGAGATGTGTACGAGTACAGTTAACAGTAACATGTATCCATTTTTATGGTTCCGTACCAAAAATATAACTAGTGGCTCGTGAGCCCTCGCAAAAAAAAGTTTTTAAAATTTCAAAATTTCCAGTAACTCACTCGACAAAAAAAAATCTCTATAATTATCGAACTTGCTCTCATAATTTCACGAGAATCGGTTGAGAAATGCGACCCGTAGAGGAGAACATCCGGTCAGACATACGAAAGTATTTTTGTCAAAAGCTGAAACGGAGATGCTTCGCTCGCTTCGCTCGCTCGGTCAACAAGGAAACTCTTATTTAATTATTAAAATTTTACTGCACAAAATGTAATTGTACAAATGGTAGGCTTAATGCCAAATGTCATTCGCTACCAGCCAACCATTGGGCTAAACAGATATTTATGAAAGGTGCAAAGTACTGCAAAGAAAAATAGTTTGATAATATCTAGTAAGAAAATGCGAAGACAAAATCAATATACACACTACAAATAAACATACATAAACAAGATATCCACCATATCAGCCAAAGGACGTCCACTGCTGGACATGGCCCTCCCCCAAATACAAGATATATAAGTTACATACATACAAAAATTGACATAATACTTCATATTCAAATGCATACTATAATTATAAGGATGGATTCTAGAATTCTTGTGTAAGCAGATGCTTACATAGCATCCGCTTGAATGCAAACCTGTATGCAAAAATAAAACGTCGTATCAGTATTGAAGCGATCCCGAGATACGAGCTTTATTATAAGTAGGTATTTGTTACTTAGTAAGTTTCGGCTGTCAATCGACGCCGACGATATGTCAGTGTCATACTTAAAGTAATTTGCCTGTACGTGACCCTCGGCGTGCGGGCCAGACTCGAACTTAACTGTTTTTTTTTATCTTAGTACAAAGCAGAGGAGCTACAGTATGGGGTTCTTCAAGAAAGGAGTATATACATTGTTAAAGGGTCGACAGCGCGCATGTGACACCCCTGCAGTTGCAGGCGTTCATAGGCTGCGGTGACTGCGTGTTTGCCACCGAAAAAAAATGTTAAATAAAAAAAACCGATGCACTTTTGTAGTCGACTGTACAATACTAAAAACTACATCGCAGAATGTGTTTTGCTTGCGCGTCGATGTCGTTTGTATAGAAACATGAAGAATACAGTCTGTGGCGAGTGTAGCCCCTGAATGTTAGTCTTGCTCGCTGGCTAATGTGCTCTATATGCTGTGATCTGTGTCCGCGCACGGACCTAGGTACTTGCGAAATTTGATTTTCCCTTAAGAGTGCGCAGTACGCTCAGTTCTCCATACAAACGTATTTATGCTCTCATTTTAAAACGCCATGCTAGAATAACATGAAACTTTGTATACACAATGGGATCCGGCATATCTAGGTCGGAACAAAGTTTCTGTTGCTTGAAATTATAATGGAGAAAAAATACAGCGATTATTAATTAAGGTTTTCATACAAGCCGTAAAAAACTCAATAAAACCGCTGTATATTTTTTCTTTTACAATTTCTAGCAACAGATACTAATTTCCGACCTAGATCGAGCCGGATCCCATTGTGTATACAAAGTTTCATGTTATTCTAGCCTGGCGTTTTAAAATGAGAGCATAAATACGTTTGTATGGAGAACCGAACGTACTGCGCAGTCTTAAGGCGAAGGGGTAGGCAAGCTCTTTCCATACAAACTTTGTGCACGTTTTTCTTCGTTTATGTTTGCGCTACAGTTATTATTTTTGGTTATATGTTAATTTTTCTGTTAGCTACGACTTGATGTTTTGTTTTATTTTATTTTTTTATATATATTTTTTATATTTTTTGAAATAAATCAAAATTTCAACATCGGGTTCTGCGTATATCCAATATGTAGAAGCAAAAAATAAAATAAAATGATGTAGTGCCAAAATTAATGAATAAAACTTGCACAACGTTTGTATGGAGAAGGCCTTGCCCTACCCTTCGCCTGAAGGGTCCCCCACGCTCGACTGAACTCGATTCTCCATACAAACGTAGTTTCGTTCTTATTTTAAAACGACGTGCTGAAATAACATGAAACTTTGTACACACAATGGGATCCGCCATATCTAGGTCGGAAATTAGTTTCTGTTGCTAGAAATTGTAATAGAAAAAAAAACAGCGAGCTTTTGAGTTTTTTAGGTCTTGTATGAAAACTTTAATAATCGCTATATTTTTTTCCATTATAATTTCAAGCATCACGTTTGTATGGAGAACCAAGCTTCCCACTGACTCTTAAAAGTTCATGTTATGGTCAAAAGGACTGCGCGGCGGGCTTCGGCTGTGAGTATTTTATTACTGAATCCTTAAGTTTTCATTTAGATTCATTGCATTTTTTCACAAAACCAATATAGATGTCTGGGCGGGAACGGCGATTCGTGGACCTATATCTATTGAGGGACTCTTCTTCGCATCGTCCGTCCAAATCAAACTAGTCCACGAGTAATTTTTTGCCGGTCTTAGCAACAATGTTAGTACATTGAGTAATGCTGCGGTCACAGATGTCGGGAGATCACATCTCTCACATGTGGGTCACTGACCTTGGCCTCCAAACTCTCGAGGTTGACGACCCCGCCGCCCTCCAGGGTTTGCTGAAACAAACAAACAAACATTAAGTAACCATATACAACAATTACATACTATTACATCCACTTGATCACCACCATATCAGCCCAAGGACGTCCACTGCTGGACATGGGCCTCCCCCAATCTCACGGGGGGTAAATGCCATAATCGCCACGCTTGGCATGCGGGTTGGCGATCGAAGTATCTCCACCGCACTTCAGGGATGCTGCTGCCCATCTCCCGGTGGTCTTGGTCGTAGTTTTAGGGCATACCCCGCATATCTAGATCTACTTGTTTGTTTAAAACGTTAAGTAGGTTGAAACTAGCAATAGGGTGCTTACGTAACGTTTTTAAACATACGCATACTATCAGACTTACTATTGGTAGGCCTTCTCACGTTGCAATAAAGTTCATAAATGATTGAAACCTACGTGTCGTTTAAGGAAACTGACAATTTAGAAAAGTTAAAGAACTCCCGACATTTTCATTTCCAAGTTCAATATGGAACGACTTTATGTTTGATCTACCAGATATCGGAATAAATAAACTCATACTACTTCATGTAAACATTCGCTCACTAATAAAAAATCATTCATATCTGGAATACATCGTCGCTGGAAGTCCATCAATAATACACCTACTAATCATCACAGAAGTTAATATCACCGATCATTTGTCCTGCTTGTTCGAACTTAATGATTACGTTATGCACACAGAATTACGAAATCAACGAAGAGGAGGCGGCATTATTGTCTACGCACATAGGAGTGTTTCGTTCACAAAAATATCCGTTAATACAGTGAATTTCGAGTGTCTTTATGGTGAAGTGCAAAATACGTCTGGTAATAAATTATACCTATGTTCAATCTACAGACCGCCTCAGCTAAATAAAACGCTTTTTATCTGTGAATTAACTAAGTTGTTATCAAAATACCCCACCAATACAAACTGTATATTAGCAGGGGATGTAGGTAAACATTGACTTATCGTGCACTAATAATGTTGTTAACTGTTATCTAAATGCACTGAACGAATTAGGTTTCGAATGTTGTATAACTCAAACTACGAGAATTGAATGTAGAATGAATGGCGTATCCAAAACATGTATTGATCATTTATTCGTTCGGGAAACCTGCAGCCGAGTAACACCTGGGTACCTACGGTCCGCTGTCGTGCGAGACGGACCGGCCGATCATTACGTAATCGGATTAGCTCTTATCAGCCCTAGCCGTACAGTAAATACCTTTAAAATTGTAAACAAGTTGAACAACGATAAACTTATACGTGAACTAAATTGCATTGACTGGAGCGCGGCGCTGGAATGCGGTGACCCGAACGAATTAATTGATATCATTATAAACAAATTTCAGTTGATTTATAGTGAGTGTACGAGCAAGTCGAAAATGTACCTTGACAATACATATGAGTGTAACTGGCTAAGCGAAAACTTAGTTAAGATGTGTACTAGAAAAAAAGAACTTTTAAAAATATTTTTAGATGACACAAGTAATAAGCAAAATGAGTTAATTTATAAAAAATATAGAAACAGAACAAATAAAAAGATAAGTAATGCCAAAAATTGTTGTATAAAAAGGGAAATCTGTAATAATTTTAAGAATTCAAAAAAAGTGTGGGAAATAATAAATAAATTAACGGGTAGGGTCATAAAGGCTATTGATGACGTGCTACTAAAGTCCTTCGCACTAAAATCAAAACAACTTTGTAACAAATTTGCATTTGACTTCACAATAATGTTAAAAAAATTATAAATACCTGCGGGATGCCATTACTTGACAAAAATACTTATATAAATACTCCTAATATATCAATGCGTCTAAACAAAATTAATGAAGAGGAAAGGAGGAGAAACTCAAAATTTTATCAAAAATAGACGACAAAAAGAGCCCAGGATACGATAAGATAAGGGCCAAAGATATAAAACAAATTTCAAAGCATATGGCACCAGTCCTGGTGCATCTAATCAACTTATGTATCTCACGCTCTTTATACCCAGATAAACTGAAAATAGGGCTCATTAGACCTATCCATAAAAAAGGCTCATATACCGATACGAATAACTACAGACCAATAACTATACTATCATGCATAGATAAAGTTATAGAAAAATATCTCGGCACTTCAATTACTAACTTTTTGTCAAATAATGGCCTCGTACACGAAAAACAATTTGGCTTTCAGAGAAACAAGAGCACGTCTCAACTGCTTTCCCTATTTACTGATGAAATTAACGGCTACCTAGAAAAAAGATACCATGTAGTGACAGTCATGATTGATTTCAGTAAAGCTTTTGATACCTTGAATTATGACATACTATACGAGAAGCTGCATCAGAATGGTATACAGGGACCCGTGCTGGAACTCCTAAAAAACTATCACACGAATAGACATACCGCGGTTTGCATAGCTGGCGAACATAGTGACCTAATTCCGACCCTATATGGCACAGCACAGGGTTCAATAATCGGCCCGACCGAGTACTTACTATACGTCAATGATATGTGTAAAATATTCCAGCACGGCTCCGTGTATCAGTTTGCTGATGACACATGTTTAATAACAGCACATAAAGATCTCGAAACAGCTCAGAATATGATGCAAAAGGACTTCGACCTGCTGTGCAAATGGGCTCATGACCTGGGACTATCAATAAACTACACTAAAACTAAACTAATGCACATACACTCGCCATACAAAAAAATAGTTAACTTTACACCTAAGATCATAGCCCATAAGCACAGCTGTTTGCACTCTCCTAGTATCCCTTGTGACTGTACACATCTTGACATTGACAATGAACATACTTACCTTGGTCTAAAAATAGACCATAAGTTTAACTGGGGTCCTCACGTTGAATATGTCTGCAAAAGACTTAGATCGATACTGTCAAAATTATGCGTACTGAAGCATAAAATTCCATATAATACATTGAGGCTCCTATATATGTCATTAGCCGATTCTGTAATAAATTATGGCCTTTCCAGTTATGGAAGAACATACAAGACATATCTAAACAAAATCTATTTCCTACAGCTACGTCTACTTAAAACTATTGTACCCTTAAAAATTAGGTATAAATACAGAGATAACTACGAAAACTTATTCAATTACTGCAGGGTGTTGCCTGTATTTGATAACACAGATCTAGCTATTGTGACCCAATATAGCAACGATATATCTAAACTAAAAAGGAAAATAAGATCGCACACCTTACGTAACTTAGCAAACGTACCTGTCTATGAAATACCAAGGAATAATAATGAATACGGACAAAGGGTCTGGTCTAGTATTCTCCCAAGTATATTGAATAGGTTTCCAACAGAACTCCTAGGAGATATTAGTAATAAAACTAGTAAACAAATTCGCAATATCCTTAAGAGAGAAATGTTAAAAACTAAGTTGCGCAATACCTAAACCCAAATGTAATTACCTAAGTAACTTAGTGTGTAATTAAACCTAAATGTAGTTAAGTAATATAATGTATAATTAATGTAGCGGCTCCTTAACTCAAATAATCTTTAATGTTAAGATTAGTAGTTAAGATCATTGTGTAATTTATGAAATACTTATGAAATAAACAGTTTAAATTTTAAATTTTAATTTTTTTTTTTAAATATCTCAAAAACAGCTAAACCGATTTTGATTAAACATATCTAAGAACCATCGCTGCAAAACCTGTTTTCAAATACAAAAAACCGCATTCAATTTGGATCATCCTTTTAAGACGGCGCAGTACGATTGGTGTGGATCGGTTCTCCATACAATCGTATTTAGGCTGTCATTTTAAAAACGCCATGCTAGAATTACATGAAACTTTGTATACAAAATGGGACCCGGAAACAAGCAAGCAACAGAAATTAATTTCCGCCCTAGACAAGCTGGATTCCATTGTGTATACAAAGTTTCATGTTATTCTAGCATGTCGTTTTAAAATGAGAGCATAAATACGTTTGTATGGAGAACCAAACGTACTGCGCCCTTTTAAGAGCTATGACGCCACAGACAAACATACACATACACATGTTAAACTTACTCGTATAATACGTGGCTTTTGCGTTCCGTGTCGGGGATTAAAAATGGCCCCAGTTTAGAATTATTATCTATCGAGTTTTTAAGCTATTTATCACACCATCATCAAGATTCGTTACGAAAGAAGTGTACCTTTAATTTTTTAATGGGTAGGCAACGCGCATGTGACACCCCTGGAGTTGCAAGTGTGCATAAGGCGGGCCGTACGCTAGTTTGCCAACGTGGTATTAAAAAAACATCATAACAGCCGAAGGACGTCCATTGCTGGTTATAGGCCTCCCCTAAACAGTGCCGGATTAAGATTACTTGACACCCTAAGTAATGCCCCCCTTTATAGGTCTTTTTTTTGGTGCTGTTTATGGTGCCCTCCAAGAAGTGATGCCCTAACCTAAGCAATTGCTTAATTTGCTTATGCGCTAATCCGGCACTGCCCCCAAAGGGTGCCACAATTATCGTTGCTGCGCCACCCGCATCCAGCGGATCAGAAACATTCCATTGAATTTATAATAACCATCAATTATTATTTTATTAGTCTACATTCCACAGCCAAGTGTGAAAGTCGCATAACAATAACATATTATATATTTCCTCAATTTACTAGTAATAAAATAAAATAAATTAGATAGTAAAAGTGTCTATAAAGTACGGTTAGCTCGTTCCTACTGCAATTTATTGTAATAAAAAGTGGAGCTTCCTGCCGGGCCCGTCCAATTATCGGCTCTACCACGGCGCTACTAGTGATAGCGCTCTGATTCGCGTAACAGCTGATTACTGGTACTAGAAACAATGTATTTAACAGACAAAGTAAATATGTATAACCTCTTAAATAAGTAAATAACTAGGTTAAATTAAGTCAGATATTTTTTAAGAAACCCGTTTATTTACATACATCAACATTACATAATAAATAATTTATACCAAAAAAAAACCGACTCTAATTTTGTACTTGCTATACCACAATTTGTGGTTTCCGTGAGCCAATGCTTGGTTACCTGCAGAAAATACCGAAATCGGCATATACGTGCCTATCAAATTCGAGGAGTTCCCTCGTTTCCTCCTAGATCCCATCATCAGACCTTCACCAAATTTATATGAGACCAATATCGGGGTATCTGCTTTGAAAAAAAAACAAGAATTATCAAAATCGGCCAACGTGGTCAAGCGTTATCGGGGAACATAAATACATAAGAAAAAAAACAAGCAAACACGCAGACGAACTGAGTACCACCTTCCTTCTATCGAAGTCGGTAATAAATATTAAAGGTCGGTTTTTTACACAAATCGAACTGATCTCATAGTAAGCTAAATTTATATATTTATTTATTTATATAACAGTTGGATTTCACGGCATTACAGTAAATACCAATGCACTGTGAATTTAAAAACAAATAAAAACACCGGAGTAACCAAATAATAATAATATTTACACTGAAGAAGGTCGTGCATCCATCCTCTCACAGAACTTCAAGCATTCGTAATACACATCTATCCATCTACTAGCAAATATATCGCAGTCTGGTGCTGATTTAAGCAGCGAGTTTAATATGTGCAAAGCGCCAACAAGCGGGGATTTTCTGCGAGACACTGACCGATCGTTAAATAAGGCTTGTGTTATGGGTACTAAACGACGATGTATTTAATAGATATATACTTAAATACATAGAAAACATCCAAGTCTCGGGAACAAATGTTCTTGCTCACCACATAAACAAATGCCCTTACCGGGATTCGAACCCGGGATCTCCAGCTTTGTAGGCAGTGTCACTACCGACTAGGCTAAACAGGCCGACAAACATGAAATTTAATTTCAGTGCCACTATTAGCAATACATCTACTTAAATAACTTAAGTGAATGTATTCTTAACTACCAAAAACTAAACTTACAACATTACTTAATACAGGCTAGTTTGCGCCTTTAAAAGCTATGGTTGCGGTATATAAATATTTGTATATATGTTTTTGATTATTTATTACATGAAAAAATGGATAACATATGCTCTAAATATGATAAACATTAAGTAGATTTTTATTTATGTGGTCCATTGTATTGGGTTTTGATCTCACGGTTCGAAAATAAATACTATACGATTTTTATTATTATTGTCTTGGGTACACTTTTTGCTTTAAAACATTATTTCGCTCGAATACAGTGCTTTCCGGGAAATAAAACTTAATTAAATCAAATTGCATTGCGTAACGCGAAGCGCGAATTAACTCATATTTAACTAATTTCAAGGTTTCCTATTTACGGCAAGCGTTTGCGAATTGCCACATCTATTTAAATAAATAAATATTACGGGACAATTTTTTATACAAATCGAATTAGTTCAATAGTAAGCTCAAAAAGGCTTGTTTTATGGGCTAGAAGACGATATATTTACCAGATATATACTTAAATACATAGAAAATATCCAAGACTCAGGAACAAGTGTTTCTGCTCACCACAGAAACAAGCTTCGGAGGCAGTGTCCCTACCAACTAGGCTAAACAGGCCAACTTTACGTTTTAACGGAGTAGATTGACCGGACTGGACCGGAAGAGAAGTCGCATCTACCCGAGGAACTCGGGAAGTGACCACTTAACTCGTACCTTTCTTCGTCCTATAAAATGCAATTGAATAGGTTTACCTTATAATGTGGCTTTCTGAAAGATGCCCTTACTTGAATGACAGGAAAAGCAAAGATTCGATGTAAAAACAGTGCGAATCATTTTGCAATTCGCACATGGATAAATAGGAGAAATTACATCCAATTTTAAGTTTTTTTTATGGCAACAAAAATAATGACGATTATTAATAACCGGCTGTGGAATTTAATTGATAGTTGTTAAAAACACTGACGCCGTTAATTTATTATTACGATGTGTTTGATGAAAACATGTTTTTTTTTATTGTGTAAAATTATCAACGTCTTTATCATTTAATGTTATTCTAAATCGTATTAGCTTTCATATAATATAATTACCACATCTGTGACTAGGATACAAAATTTGCTATCCGTGGTCAAACAATGGCTTTGCACAATACATACGTACGAATCCCGAAGCAGACATATTCGGGATTCGGGTTTAGAAAACAATTAAAGAACTTTTTTAGATTTGTAAACAATTTGACAATCGGTAAAATTGGGTATCCACCACCACCACCATATCAGCCCATAGACGTCCACTGCAGGACATAGGCCTCCCCCACTTTCATGGGGGGTAAATGCAATAATCGCCACGCTTGTCACGCGGGTTGGCGATCGCAGAAACAAATAAAATTGGGTATATTTTCACCCTATTAATATGTGCACTTTACAAAGACTCACACATAATCCTTAAAAAGAAGTGTCCCTGTCTAGCAAAACTGATGTTGACCGCTACTGCGTCCCCCGGTACTAGGCCTTAACTTTAGTAATTAACTTACACAACAAAGACGCGAACCTATACCTGTGTATGACCTGAATGCATCTATAGGCAACGGTGACTGTTTACCATTAGACAGGCCGTATGCTTGTTTGGCACTGACGTGGGATTAAAAATAAAATTAACATATTTTTTTAAGAAATAGGAACCCCTCTTCTAAAAGTCCTCTGTTTTCAAAGTGTACCCAAAAGCGTATAATAGCTCGATTCACATTGAAATAATACGGAAATAGTTAAATGAATCCCGTTTCACATCCTACACGTAACGCAGGGCATTGTGCGAGAGCTCACAGATGTCAATTATGGAAGACACCACCGTTGGCGGCGTCTTGTCATGAACGTGGGCCGACGGTTCCCCGCACTAACAGCCGTTTAATTTGGCCATACTGAAGATAGTACAAAGTGATGGCAGTTGACCGTTTCAGTATGTTAAAACTTACAATTATACAAATCTAGTCTGGCAAAGGCAACATTGGTCAGATTGCCAGTCATTATTGGTCAAGTGTATGACAAACGCCTGCAGTATTGTAAAAGAAAAGAAATACAGCCGTTTTTTTAAGTTTTTTACGGCTTGTATGAAAACTTTAATAATCGCTTATTTTTTCTCCATTATAATTTCAAGCAACAGAAACTAATTTTTGACCTAGATATGCCGAATCCCATTGTGTATACAAAGTTACACGTTATTCTAGCATGACGTTTTAAAATGAGAGCGTAAATACGATTGTATGGAGAATCGAACGTGCTGCGCACTCTTAAAACTTCGTGAAAAGGGCCCATGATAGATAAGATCCGGCCCAGGATATGAAGAAGGAAAATGCTAGTTGCGTACTTAACTTACTTAGTCGAGACGGTTCCCAGCGGAGAAGTCGTAACATTGAAGAGGAAGCATGCCGCACGCTGTGCGCGATCATTAATGTGATAAATGTGTGTAGTCATTAAAACCTTTTGCAGTAAATTCAAGTGCCGGATCCAGCCAAAACTAGTCACAGTTAGAAGAGGATCCTAGTTATTTTTTCGGAGAAACAGCAAAAAACGTTTAGGAAACGTGAGGACACAGACCCACAACTCTTAAATACGCCAAGATATTCAATTCCACCGCAATATAATGAAATTTTTATTAGTAGGTATGTTCCTCTAACTCCCGAAAATAAAATAGGCATACGTCAACAAGATATTCCTAATTTCATAACTTTCATAAGAATCAACTTTATTGTTTTATTTTTAACGACCCATACTTATCCATGTTATTATTCTGTTCGACGTCAAAGTGACATAAATTTATATCATATGGTCTCAAAATAATTTATTTATTTACAAAGCTTAGTGCTAATAATCCAAAAAAAACAATACACCATAAGTATCATAACAATAACTTACTTACATTATTAAAAGTAAAAAGAAAACTAATAAAAATCTAAAAACGGTCCCTGCGGCATGGTGCCAAGAATGCTGGCAGCATTTCCTCGCTGTATGGCGATGCCAAGAAATTGTGTGAGGAAGCTGCCAGCCCTCTTGTCCCCGGTGACGTCGACCAGGATAAAATAAAATAAAATCAAATCTTCCCAGCCAAGTCCAACTCCTAATGTCGAAGAGGAAGCATGCCGCGCGCTGTGCGTAGGATCGTTAATGTGATAAACGACTGTGTAGTCATTAAAGACCAGATTCTCTAGTAATTAGCGCAATGAAGACACATCGCGGCGGGGAGTCGGCACACGAGCTCTGAGTATATGCTTCTTAGAGCAAGTGAATATGTAATCTAGTTTACTTAGTATTCAATAAAAACTACAGCCAGAAAAAGTCGTGTAACTAAAGGAAACATGTGTTTGGATTCTTCGGGGATTTTGTTTTATGTATCTTGTTTAAATCGAATGAAACTTTTTAAAAGCCAATGTGCCAAAAAGGACGAGAGAAAAAATTCAGAAAACTGTGGATAGTGTGGATACGTCGGTAATGTATGTACGTTATGATCAAGTGTGAGATTACAAAGTTGAACGGATTGAAGAATAAGGTAAAATATGTAAGATGGTGCTTAAATTTCAAATTCTCAAAAAATAAGCCTAAGTAAAAAAAAGATATAATAGAGATGGTTAGAAGAATTTGTTTACTGGAATAATTACAGTGTGTGTGTTTGTGGTTAGCATAGGTCCTAAGAAGTATACGAGTAAGTAGATAACTTATGCAATGAAAAATTGAGCATACAAAATAATTCATCCCGCATTACAAAGCAAAACATTAACGTTAGCGATTATAAACAACTTAAGAGAGCGCAGTACGCTCGGTTCTTCATACAAACGTATTTACGCTCTTATTTTAAAACGCCATGCTAGAATAACATAAAACTTTGTATACACAATGGGATCCGGCATATCTAGGACGAAAATGAGTTTCTGTCGCTAGAAATTGTAAAAGAAAAAAAATACAGCGGTTTTTTGAGTTTTTACGGCTTGTATGAAAACTTTAATAATCGCTGTATTTTTTCTCCATTATAATTTCAAGCAACAGAAACTCATTTTCGACCTAGATATGCAGGATCCCATTGTGTATACAAAGTTTCACGTTGTTCTAGCATGGCGTTTTAAAATGAGAGCGTAAATACGTTAGTATGGAGAACCGAACGTACCGCGCACTCTTAAATATCATTGCTTTGAACTCGTGTCTGAATGTCATTGAATATGATGACTTATAGATATTGCTGTTCGGCATATTTGCAAAAAACTAATTAAGGGGTCAAAATTAAGTGTTACTTAATAAACACTATATACATACGGTTTAATTTTTGCTTGTATTGAAGTCACACGCTGCATATCTTAATATCTACGGCAACATCTGATTTAATGTTATTTCTCCGTACATATACATATCCAAGTCGACACTTTTTGCTCCCACATTTTCAAAACTCACTATATCATCTTACTGCAGATCAATCAGCATAACTCCGCGCAGCCAGCTATGATAGCGGCCAGCAATTAGTCCATTACACCAGCAACCATCATATCACATTACATTTACGACCGCTGCTGCTACGTGCATAGCTTACAGTGTGCTTATTTTATGCATATACAGCATTAACGAAAATAAAAACTGCATGCCTAGTTGCTCGGGGTATTTCAATTAAAGTTTCTAAGAAAATCATAATCTCAGACTTGTACTATTACTTAATATTTGATCTCAGCTCTAAAAAAGCGCATATATCAAATATTCTTACCAAATGAGGTGTAATAGCATTAGTCGGGCGAAACCTTAAAATGAGTACAGTTGGCATCAAAAGTAGCTAAGCATATGAAGGGGTCAAAAGCTCCTATTCCCTAACAAAGACTTTGGAACTTTTTAAATAATTAAACAAAGACTTTGAAACTTTTTTAATGCGTAAACAAATACTTTGGCACTTTTTAATGCGTAAACAAAGACTTTGGAACTTTTTTAATGCGTAAACAAAGACTTTGGAACTTTTTTAATGCGTAAACAAAGACATTGGAACTTTTTTAATAATTAAACAAAGACTTTGGAACTTTATTAATGCGTAAACAAAGACTTTGGCACTTTTTAATGCGTAAACAAAGACTTTGGAATTTTTTTAATGCGTAAACAAAGACTTTGGAACTTTTTTAATGCGTAACTACTTTATATATACGGGGTGGGCTCTGTAACAGGAGCAAAAATTTAACAGTGGACTATTTAGCGGGCCAGCAATTATCCCCGAGTGGCCTCAGTTAAAAAATAAATATTTGTTTTTTTTTCCCGTCAAGGATGGTATACGTGTATTTTTATTACTTTTCTAAAGTGACAATAAATAATAAATTTTTAAATAATATCAATTTATTTAAAAAAATCCAATAAATTGAAAAAGAAAACTAAAAAATACCAAAAATATCCTTGAAAACCAAAAATACAAAAACAATTATGAATCATAACTTGATATTACCTCAAACACTGCGTTGACTGATGTGCTATAATCTCGTGGTGTCAAGATCCATTACTTGGAGATAATAACTTTAGATCAAAATTACTCATTACCGAAATAAAATAAAAAATACACCAGGTGTTACTGCAGATGCTCTAAGTAAGCGTCCTTTTAAATATTTGCTCCAGTTAGAGGGCCCGACTTGTATACCAATGACATCATATGCTGTGTTAATTAATTAGTAAGAGCCATTTCCGCGGTCGCTAGCGACGAGCTGACTTTGACTCTTATTTTTGGTTTTGCCTTTTGTTGCGTTCTAATTGTAGGCGGTCCCATACATATCTTCTCTAAATCTGGTTCGAATGGCCCGTTAAAAGACTAAGGCTGAGTTGCACCAACTTACGATCACATACCGATCAACGTTAAATATGGCGCCGACAGCTGTCATCCCATAGAAAGTTGTCAAACGTACCATACATTCAGATTTTAACGAACACCGCTTACGATTACAGGCGGTTTGGTGCAACCCAGCCTTAGGGTGGGAAGCACCAAAACCATCCGTAACCGTAAACGGTGTTTGTTAAAATTAAAATCTGATTGTATGGAAGACCCCCACACGGTGGACTGATGACCTGGTAAAGGTCGTGGGTATCCGCTGGATGCGGGTGGCGCAGGACCGGTTATTGTGGAAGTCTTTGGGGGAGGCATGTCCAGCAGTGGACGTCCTTCGGCTGACGTGATGGCAGCAGGCACTTCACTGATTCCGCAAGTAATGCTCGTCAAAATACACATTTTGAAATGGAACTTATGATGAGGAACTGAAGGTAAGTATGGGTTCCCTGAGGAATCGACGAAACTCCTCAAATATCATCGGCCCATGTAAAGTGACTTGGTTGGGATCTGTAGTAACCACCTCATTTGCTATCGGACCGCAGTACAGGTGGTGAAGTGTGAAGGATATGTAAATGGCATCTCATGTGTGTGGCATGGCGAAGTACAAAATTGGAGTCTTTCTTTTTTGTATTAATTATTTTTGATCGCAATGCTCTATCTTTTTTCTTGGTCTGAGGACTGATAGTTGTGTGTGGACTCACCAGCGACGCGGAGCGCTGCTGCGTGGTGAGGTCTTGATCGCGGCGCCCGCGCCGGTCCTCGCCCGCGTCCGACAGCTGCCCCGACTTGCGACCGCTGCACAAACAACACACACGTTCAAGAAAACATCATTAACAAAAGTTGGCAATTAAGGGGTTTGAGACATAAATCATAATAAGTATAAAAAGTAAATTAAAAAATATTTAAAAGAAAACCTTAACAATAATATTTATAAAGATCATGCGGCCCCACACTAGGTTAATATGCCTGTCTCGTGTTGGCCTAATGCGTGAACTGAACTGAAATAACTGGGTCACGGCTCCCAATTCCACTTTATGGCATTCGGTGTCGAGACCCTGGGCCCGTGGGGTCCAAGCGCTCATGTCTTGTTCAAGGAGCTCTCAATCTCTCGTCAGATCAGTATCGTAATATAGCGAGGCCAAAATGCTGCGAGCATCTTTGGCACATTACCACGGGGCCCTTTTTAGATGTAATTTAGTTTAGTTCTAATTTTAGTTTTAGTTTTTTGTTTAGGTTATAAATAAAACGATTATAACTTGCATACTAAAATACGGACAGTGCATGTTACATAAAAGCTTGTAAAAAGAGATAAAGTGTCATAATAATATTACTCGACTGAAACCAACCTTCACACAGCGGAGAGTTGGAGATCATATTTCAAGGCACAAGATCATAAAATGTAATATAAAAACCCAGTGTTTCGCAAAAACCTCTATAATATACCCACTTTACGAGATAGGTATCTGATGTCAATAGAAATAATATAAATTTTTCACAACGCAGGCCTTGAGGCGCTAACTCGGATTTCTGGCACAATCGGGGTATACGTTACATTATCTTTCGATAGACAAATAGTGTTGTTACATCACATCATGTTCCAAAGTAAATTCGGGCAAAACTACATACATAAACTTACGCCTATATACCCAAAACAGGCAGGCAGAGCACACGAAAATGAATATCCGTGCCACTTTAAGCTATTGTAGGTTTATAGATGGAGACAATATGATATTGCAGTGCAATTCCCCTGGTTTCTCATGGGTTATGGCTTAAGATTTCTATTGCCTTTATTTTGTCCGTCAGGTACCATCAATTCATTATTAAATAGAAATAGAAATAGAAATCATTTATTCGTAGCACATCACACAAATATATACAAACAGTAATACGATACACATAAAAACAAAGACATCAAAAAAATAAAACATAATTAAAAGAAGAAAGTGCCACGAATTGGTCCCGACTCAGCATAGTGCCAACCTTACGGTCAACGCTGGTCTTCCGTCGGGGCCAACTGGTGAAATCACGGCGTATAACACACTTAAAAAAGAAAAAAAAACAGTAAAAAGAAAAAAACATTAAAATAAAAACTAAACTCTTAATTAATACAGTCATAAAAAAATAAAAAAATAAAGAAACACAAAAAAGCAAAAACAAATATCAATAAGGAAACTAGTTTTGCATCGGTTCGTATTACTATTCATCCCACATAATAGCGATAGAAGACGTTAACTAGTAAACTTAATGAAGGAAGATACGAGGACCTAACGTAATTATCGTAACGTAACGTAACGTAATCGTTCCATCTGGGTCTCTTCAATAAAAGAGTGAATAGGCTAATACTACTGCACCCGTGAGCAACATCTTAGGCCTTGACAAGCGGTGGAAGGCTCACCTAATGGTGAGACTAGGGCCAATCGCTGGTCAGTCAATAATAAAAAAAAAACAGATCCAACTCAGAAGGGAATCTAGATCTTGGGCTAGCCCGATTTCCTTACTCTTTGTCTTCATCGTAAAGCTACTGTTACATATCAAATGATTATTCGTAAATACTTTTTTTTTCTAAACCCGGAGGCACGAGCCAGTGTTCGTTCCCACAATTTCCAGATTGAAAGTCGTTTGCCTTACCACTGGGCTACAGTCGAGCTGGAACTTAGAAACGAGTGCGTGCGACCAATATATCTCTAGTTGCAATTCAATGCGTTGCTCAAACAGACCTGACCTTTTAGCCTGTTTAGCACTCGATAGGTACAGTCAGCTGCAGAGAAACCTGACCCCCCTGCATACAAACTTCTGTGCAGGGGGGGTCACGTTTCTCTGCAGCTGACTTTACATATCCACGCCGTGCGATTCTTTGGATTGCCTTGCGATACAATTTATGATACATTGATAATATCAGAATGGTATCATAACTGCGGTGAACCTTGGATAGTTTACGAGATACAGCGCCATCTGATACGATGGGAACATGTTAACAGGGCCAACATTCACAGCTACCTGCATGCCACTCATGAACCAGTATAATTCTGACCTTCGACGCACACACGGCCACGATGGCCTAGTTGGTAGTGACTCTGTCTACGAAGTCGATAGTCCTCAGCTGGAATCCTAGTCAGGCCATTTATTTATTTTATACTACGTCGGTTGGACGGAAAGAAAAACAAACGAAGAAGTATTAGACTTGATAGGAGAGAAAAGATTCTTGCTAAAGATGATAGAAAATAGAAGAGGGAATATGCTGGGGCACCTGATACGACATGACAATTACATCAAAACTATAATAGAGGGCAAAATAAAGGGAAGAAGAGGCAGGGGAAGAACGAGTCGTGCGTTTATGGATCAGGCTAAGAAGAAAGTTAATGTTGTGTCGTATCAGGAACTCAAAGATGTAGCACAGAGAAGAACGGAATGGCGGTTACTCCACCGACAAGAGCAAGGCTCTTAAATTTATGATGATGATGATACTACGTCGGTGGGCAAACAAGCAAACTCCTTTTTTGAAGAACCTCATATTTTAGTCCCTCGGGAAAACCTCGGAGCTTATTCCACAACAGAAGCATTCGTGGGAGGAAATCCCTCTGAAACCGTACCGTACGCGACCATTTCGTTTCTAAGGTGTGGGGGTGAATGCCCTGCCGGCTGCGAGCGGTACGATGGTTGAAGGCGGCCGTGGGCATCATGTCGAACAGTTCTTCGGAGCACAACCCCATTATTATTTGTACATTATTTGTGCTATGAGCAAGAATATTTGTCCAGAGTCTTGAATGTTTTCTATCCACCATCCACCATATCAGCCCTAGGACGTCCACTGCTGGACATAGGCCTCCCCCAATTTCATGGGGGGTAAATGCCAATGCGGGTTGGCGATCGCAGTATCTCCACCGCACTCTAGGAATGCTGCTGCCCATTCCCCGATGGTCTTGTCGTCGTGTCGGTGGTGGTGTCGGAATGTTTCCTATGTATTATAGTATTTATAAGTATGTCGTTATAAGTATGTCTACATAAGGCGCCTTCCTGACTTGTCGATGCGGGGGCGGTACGATATGAGAAAACTGTCAGCTGTCAGTGTCAACCGATACTAATGCAGTACTGCCCCACTTCTGCGCATGGTATTACTACTGCGCAAACGTATTACTGACAGTATTTCGTCAAGTGAGGAAATCTCACATCGGTAAACTCACGTCAAAGAGCAAAATACCTATGACATATCTCTCCCGCCCCGCCAAGTCAGGAAGTCGCCTAAGTATGTCGTCGTTTAGTACCTATAGTACGAGTGTTGCTTAGTTTAGGATTAGGTCGATTTTTGGGACTCCGTGTGGTGCCGGGTTAAAATAGCACCACCCCGTTTCTTCCGTTGGGTGTCGTAACGTAAGAGTCTACTATGGGAACCAGGTTGAAGTGTGTTGTGGGCGATGGGCTAACAAACTGTCACTGCAATATCACATTTACTCCATATATAAACCTATAATAAAAGTGGCACTGAAAATTAATTTTCGTGTGCTCTACCTACTCCTTGTGGGAACATAGGCGTGTGTTTATGTATGTATGTAGGTCGATTTGTGATATGTAGATTGGACCCCTAAATTAATTTATTTTCTCAAACATGCAATTAAATATTGATGTTATGTTCCTTATAATAGGCTGCGAAGTATGACGTTTCAGGTGCGGCTAGCACAAGAGATCGTTAATGAAATTTCATACAAATCTTGCAGGCCTAGGCCGGCAAAGTCCTCTTTTTTAATTCCATTCCACATAAATTTGTGGCACAGGCATCATGACATTCTGCCACTATGCGTATTAAAAATAAAATTTTGTTTTTTTTTGTTGTTTATTTCATTGCATGTTTGAGAAAAGCACTATATATACCTCGGCGGGAAATTTGGGGTTGCCCGCCTTAGACCTATCCGTATATGTCTTCGGCCGGCAACCCCTTTCGTCCCGGCCTCTGTAGTAATGTACTATTATTATTTATAGTTGCGAATCTCAAGGGGTGAACGGTGAAGCAAGTCGAGAACGGTTGTGAATTCCATAGCAGATGTATTGATAGTATTCGCGTGCACAATGCTGTAATATAACATTTACAACGTACAGAGAATATCTCCGAAATCACACAAGTGGGAACAACGCAATCACGAGTCATAAAAACTTAATTGCTCGTTTTGTTTCTGTTTAATAGTACATTTTTTTCGTTTTGTTTCTGTTTAGCCTAGTTGGTAGTGGCACTGCCTCCGAAGCTAGAGGTCCCGGGTTCGAATCCCGGCCAGGGCATTATTTGTGCATTTAGCTCGGATTTTGTTCTTGGGTCTTGGATGTTCTCTATGTATTTAAGAATATATTTATCTATATAAGTATGTATATCGTCGCCTAGTACCCATAGTACAAGCTTTGCTTAGTTTGGGACTAGGTCGATTTGTGTAAGATTGTCCCCCAATATTTATTTATTTATTTATTTTATTACGATACAAGTGCAGAGAATAGGAAATTCGCAACGAGTGGTGATAAATTAAAACACGACCGAAGAGAGTGTTTTAAATCGACACGAGTTGCGAATTACCCATTCGCGCGTGTATTGTACAACGTTTTACAGTACATATGGCTGTTTAAAGTTTCGACATATGCACGTAATCTTCTGATTACCGCACTTGTGCGGTAAAGTAGAACCATATGTACTGTAAAATATTTTCACTCGCATATTTACGACCCTCGCCTGAAGCTCGGGCCTCAAAAATCTGCGATATCGGCCTTTCTTTGTTTTACAACCCTTGTGTCGTAAATAGCTATTGTTTAGAGGACCTGCGATCGAGATGCTTTCTTGAGACGATTGATTTATCAAATCGTTTGATGAAAACGTGAATATCGATGATGATAATTGGTGGTAAACACTCTATTGAAATATCAGTTTTAATCGAATTTGATAAATTAAACAAATGAACTTTATTCTGCATGTAGGCCGCAATGGCACTTTTACAAGTCAAAAAACCTACTAGCATTTCTGAAAAAGAAAACCAATGACCGAAGACCGATAACAAATGCCGAAACAAACTCGACAGTGAACTCTTGGACGAATCCCAGAAGGCATGGGTTGAAATCCCGCCCGGGGTGATAAATTTTTCACTCCCGTTGGAGATTTAAATGTAATATATCATTATAAAAATGACAGATCTGTTAACGTAAGCTTTACACGTTCCGTAATCAACTAGGAGGCCGACCTAGCTATATTTTTAACGGACTTCAAAAAAAGGAGGAGGTTCTCAATTCGTCGGAATATTTTTTTTTCTTCCAAAATATTCTTATTACAATGTTAAAATGAGTAAATCTAAGTATGAAAATCAAAAAGAATAAACTTATTTACAATGCGTAGTTCAACATGTCAATTTGTGCCAACTTACATTTTTCGGACGCGTATTTGGGAGTTCCCCAAGGTTCGCACCTAGGGCCCGTTCTATTTATATGTTTTATAAATGACTTAGTTACGTCCATACGACACAGTAAATGTCTCTTATATGCTGATGACTTAAAGCTGTACAAGGTGATCTCGTCAACTGCTGATGCGATGTCTCTGCAGGAGGATTTGGACAGCGTTGGGACTTGGTGTTTGGCGAACAATATGACGCTTAATGCTGAAAAATGCCTGTCTATTACATTCACACGTAAGAAGATGCCAATCAGACTAACTTACTATCTTGATGGAACTGCACTCCGCGAGGTCTCTAGTATCAAGGATCTTGGAGTAATCGTAGACTCCAAATTAAACTTTATAAGTCATATAGACGGAGTCGTAACACAAAGTAATAAAATGCTTGGGTTCATAAAGCGTAGTTGTAAAGATTTTAAATGTATGTATGTATGTATGTATGTATAACACTTTATTGCACAAAAAAACAATAACAATCGAAACAAAAAAACAAAATATAAAAGTACAAAGGCGAACTTATCCCTATATAATGCATTGAAACTTTCAAAACACTTTATAACGCATTAGTGTGTTCCCGTCTAGAATACTGCTGTCAAGTTTGGAGTCCCTGTTACGCTGCTCATGTTGATCGCCTGGAGAGAGTTCAACGTTCATTTACTCGGTTTCTAGTATTCAAAGCGCGAGATGAAAGAATTAACAAGCGCATTGACTATAATGGAAGACTCAGCTTCTTTAAGATGAACTCTCTCCAGCAGAGACGCTCCTTTATGGATGTTGCGTGGCTTCACAAGCTGATAAACGGGAAGGTTAAAGAGCCGTACCTTTTGGGGAACCTAAACTTCACGGTACCGAAAATTAACACCAGGGCCTGTCGTCGCACCGTTTTTCGCCCCAGTCAGACCAGAACTAAACTAGGAAAATCACTCCCTATCCACCGAATGCAAGCTGAATGGAACAAACTGTGATATTTTTAGTGATTCGTTACCTATATTGAGGCGTAGAATGCTGAAACCTAATAAATAACCCCTTAATACCTTCTAAATAATAATGTTAGATTTCGATCTTTTAATATAATGTCATAAATAGTTTTTTTTTTCTCTTTGTGTATTGTATAACTAAGTTTTTAGTGTGAAAGCCTCAAACCGTGTGAATGCTGTTGCATGCCTGTTATTGGTGCATAAACTTGGCTTCTATCTTTGTGAAATTGTGTTTTTGACTGTATTGTTTATGTTACTGTTGGCGTGTCGATATATTAAATAAATAAAAATAAATAAACTGTTAACAATTCTAGTTCACGAACCAATTTCCCAATCCATACTGTCAGAGACGTCTGTTACCTTTCACGTTTAAGAGTGCGCGGTACGTTCGGTTCTCCATACAAAAACGTATTTACGCTCTCATTTTAAAACGCCATGCTAGAACAACGTGAAACTTTGTATACACAATGGGATTCGGCATATCTAGGTCGGAAATTAGTTTCTGTTGCTTGAAATTATAATGGAGAAAAAATACAGTGATTATTAAAGTTTTCATACAAGCCGTAAAAAACTCAAAAAACCGCTGTATTTTTTTTCTTTTACAATTTCTAGCAACAGAAACTCATTTTCGACCTAGATGTGCCGGATCCCATTGTGTATACAAATTTTCATGTTATTCTAGCATGGCGTTTTAAAATGAGAGCATAATTACGTTTCTATGGAGAACCGATCCACATCGATCGTACTAGAGGGCGCAGTACGCTATGTTCTCCATATAAACGTATTTATGCTAGAATAACATGAAAATTTGTATACACAATGGGATCCGGCATATCTAGGTCGGATCATAGTTTCTGTTGCTAGAAATTGTAAAAGAAAAACATACAGCGGCTTTTTGAGTTTTTTACGGCTTGTATGAAAACCTTAACAATCGCTGTATTTTTTCTCCATTATAATTTCAAGCAACAGAAACTATGATCCGACCTAGATATGCCGGATCCCATTGTGTATACAAAGTTTCATGTTATTCTAGCCTGGCGTTTTAAAATGAGAGCATAAATACGTTTGTATGGAGAACCGAACGTACTGCGCAGTCTTAAGATGATCTGATTGTGATAGGAATGTATAGTTTAGGGCCCAGAAAAGGATAACAGATGCTATTTAAGGAGATTCACAGTAGTCTGTTCCGTGTCCGGGCCGGCCCGTTTTCTATGGCAGCAAGACGGCGGCCGTGGTGCCCGGTGACGTTCTGAAGCGGCCCGGCCCGGACGCTTTTTGGTCAACACAAACGTTTGACGGCCGATTTAGCTACGGCCGACTCGGAAGCAGCCCGGTTTCGGTCGCGGCCCGTAAATGGAACGGTCTAGTGCTGTGGGATTCATAATTTATTCCGTAAATAATCCTCGGTGCAGGTTATATGAAGGGTGGGTGGGTGTTTATGTATGTATGTATGTAAGCACTTTATTGTACACAATTACAGGTTGAAACATAAAGAGGTCACAAACAAAGCGTTAAATTACAAAGGCGAGCTTCTCCCTATAAGGAATGTTTATATAGGATTTTGAACGAGTTGCAAGCGAGCATCGCGACGGGCTTAGGTAGTATAAATCAACATTTAAAAAATATAATCAGTTGTTTCCTAACTTATTGGGAAGAAAACAAAAAACGCTCCATTTTAATTCCAGCGGTATAAATTCAATTAAGTCTTACCCAAGCCCATCGGTGCGCAAGATTAGCTCATTAGATCTCTACAAGTCTACACCACCAATTTAAAACGGCTTATGTAACCCTCTAAACATAACGGCCCAGCGTCTATTTAATTTACCAGGGTATTATGGCTATCTTATCTGTGGAACACAATGGGCGCAAAAGGCATTTTGTGGTAGGTTAAGCACATATGTCCTTTTCACTCCGGTGAGGTCTGAATCACGCGATAAAACTATTAAATACAGTTCTTTGCTGTGGCATTTTATTGGCAGCCATTTGCGAATGTATTTTGGGACAAACTCTTTATTGGTGGAAGCAGGTAACAAAAGTAAAATGTAGCAGAAGAGCAGAACAAACAGCAAGAAGGTGAGGGAAGAATTTGCTGTGACGTGTGCATCCGTCAAATTTCAGTGTTTATTATTATTATTCCTTTATTTATTTTTCGTCTTAGGTTAGGTTTGTACAATGGATTTACAAAAGGTAAAATATAAAAATACACTTACAAAATATAAAAACATTATAAAAACCTAACCTAGGGTGCCGCCGGCAGCGAGGCAGGGCCTAAGCCACCGGTGGTTAGGGCGACAGAGAGAGGAACCTCCGGACTATCCGCGCCGTGTCCAGGAGTACCGCCTTCTGTATTTGACCCTTGACCCAGCCATCTAGCGAGAGTCTCTTGAGATGTTGGTCGAGACTCTTCGCTATTAGACCGTTCGCAGAAACGACTATCGGGACAATGATCGTCGAATCAACATCCCACATGGCGGTTACCTCGTGTGCCAAGTCTAGGTACTTGCTGACTTTGTCCTTCTCGGCCTTCACGAGGTTCTCGTCATGGGGGATGGTGATGTCGACGAGCACTGCCTGGCGCTTCGATCGATCTATCAGCACGATGTCGGGCTTATTGGCTACAATAGTCCGATCCGTGATGATAGATCGATCCCAATAGAGCGTAGCACGACCATTTTCGAGAACTGGCGCAGGTAAGTATTTATAGTACGGCACTTCGAAGTCCACAAGACCGTATGAAAGAGCAAGTTGCTGGTGAATAATTCTGGCTACCAAGTTATGCCTGTGCAAGTACTCGCCGTTAGCAAGATGACTACAACCGGAAATGATATGCCTGAGTGACTCTCCGGGACGGCGGCATGCCCGACAAATGTCGACCGTACCGTCCTTCAGGATATATTTCCGGTAGTTGTTCGTCATGAGAACTTCGTCCGCAATTGCACAGACAAAACCTTCGGTTTCCCCGAAGAGATCCCCGAAACGTAGCCAGTTCACCGACGCGAGCAGGTCTACGTCGGGCCCCGTAAGGGCCCTGTAGAACCGCCCGTGTAGCTCCTTACTCTTTCATTCCGCCTTGCGGTCCTCGGCGCTCAGTACTTTAAATCTGCGCCAGTTCTCGTTTGCCATGGAGAGCGGGGTGAAAGATGCGTCTACTGCCACTACGTCTCGATGCATCCCACATTCGCTGTTTAGGAAATAATCCCTGAGACTGCACACCTCGCGGTTGTGGAGGTCTTTGGCATTTAAAAAGCCACGACCTCCACACTTCCGCGGGATGTACAGTCTCATAACAGACGAACGTGGGTGCAACATGCGGTGTGCAGTGAGCAGTACACGCACCCTTCGATCCAGGGCATCCAGCTCAGTCTGAGTCCACCTTAGTATGCCAAAGGAGTATGTGAGCAAGGGCATAACCCAGGCGTTGAAGGCGCGCGCCTTATTGCCACCCGACAAAAAACTATTAAGTACTTTTGTCAGGCGACAGAAAAAGCGCTCCTTCACCGCCTGCTTTATGCCCTCACCCTCAATACCCAAAGCCTGTGACATACCAAGATATTTATAGGTTTCTGCTTCGGAGAGAGATCTGAGCGACATTGTCTCAGAAAGTTGTAAATTTGTTGAATTTACAACTTTCCCCCGCTGTACATGCATGACCGCACACTTATCTACACCAAATTCCATTTTGATGGAGCTACTGAAAACTTCTGTCGTTTTCAGTAGCTCCAACAGGTCCTGTCTATTTGGTGCAAATAGCTTAAGGTCATCCATGTATAGCAGATGAGAAATGACCTCACCCCCTCTCCGAAGCTGGCAACCTAGCCCCGAATCCTGCAGCAGAGTGCTGAGCGGATTCAGCGCTAGGCAGAACCACAAGGGACTCAGACTGTCACCCTGGAAAATGCCTCGCTCAATCCTGATAGAGTCCTGCGGGCCAGAAGGGCCATCTCCTCCACCCGGTTGACGAAGGACTGTGGTCCACTGCCCCATGCAAGCACTTAAGAAGGATCTCAAAGCTGCATCAACTTTATACAGCTCTAAGATCCTCCTCAGCCATGAATGAGGCACCGAATCATAGGCCTTCTTATAGTCAATCCAGGAGGCCGAGAGGGTCCCTCTGTTCCGCCGTACTCGTTGGCAAATGGTCATGTCTATATTATTATTATTATTAGCATTTATTTCAAGTATATTACACTCATATGTTTTTAGTAAGACTTACGTTTAGGTGTTAGTATAATCTAATCTATAATTCTATATATAAATGTAGTTATACGTAAGTTTCACTGGGACCGTGCAACCTACTACAATTTAATATATAGGGGGAGTCGATCCTATCCCCTATCATTTGCAGGATATTGTTGGGACTGTCACGCACCCGGCGCACCAGGGATGCGGCCCTTTTGCGCATAGTGGCGTAAAAGCAGCCCACTCTTGCTTCGGCAAACATCCCTGATGCGCTACAGAAACGCGGCAGCCCCAACAACACCCGGAACGCGTTATTAAATTGAACCCGGAGGGCCCCGTAAGCCCGTTGCGTGTATCGCATCCACAAGCTGCATGTATAGAGGGAGGTGCAGTAAGCTCTAAACAAGGTTATCTTCACCTCCCTCGAACAGCCCCCGAACCTGCGGGCGATCATGTTAGCTCTTACCGACAGAGCCCTCCGTTCTCGTTCTATGTCAGTATCGTCTTTGAGATCCCACATAACTAAATGGTTTTGGCGGGAAGTTTGATAGGTCTTACGTCAATAAACTCATGAATCGACTTCTGCTGCATGTGGTAATTGACATCTTATTCCTCATACATTAATTACTGACACAAGAGCTTATTTTTTTAGGTTGGTAAAATAATTGAAGGAGGTCTTAGGTTCATAGTTTATAACTATTATAAACCACGGGAATCCTCCCTAACATTTTTTTTTAATTAAATGCTAAAATTTAGGCATATATATCAATATCCCAATATAGGCATCTACTGGGTGAGCTCGCTTCATCGTCGACCTCATCTTTGCCCCTTGGCTAGATGCTAGCCAAAAGCAATTCCAATGTGAATGAATTCAATCATCTTGTATAAAGTTGCTATACTGGCAGCACTATTTTGACTGTGCGCACAGCTTCGATCAGCACTCCCACGCGTCTATGCTAATTCTCGTAAAACTATATACCTACTTACTGCAACGGGGCTCTTCGCCACCCAAGAATAAACCGCAGTTTAATAAAAAAACTATTTGTGGAGAATCCTACACAAATCAACATAAACGGAGTGTACATCTCGCACTTGCACTTTGCCGATGACATCTTTGTCATGGTAGAAACGCCGCAGGGATTACAAGAGTCAATAAAAGTCAACGAGTTGGCCTACGGATGAACTTTGACAAGACTAAGATCATGTTCAATGATCTAGTCGTACCGATGCCAGTTAACGTTGGGGTCACGCTTCTCGAAGTTGTCTCGGAGTATGGGGCAGCTGTTGCAATTAAACAGGAACAACTTCGCGAAGCAAGCCGACAGGAGGAGCCAGATGGGTTTGGCGGCGTTTGGAAAGTTTCGTTGCGTTAGGGGTAGGGGGTCTTGGTCAATAAGGCGTGATTTCATTCCTTACTACCGCAATTTAAAATCTTCCTTAACACATATGAACCTAAGTTTAGCTAAAGTTATCTTCGCCGGCATCATTTGTTGCGTGTCTCGGGCTACCACCCATGCGAGGAAACGCAACGTCCAACGAACTAGTTTATTTTATTACGAGTGATCACCATAATTTACCAATTACCTTGATCTTTATGATGATTTCGAAACGCCATAGCGGTAATCTCGGACATGATTAACGCAGCGGGACAGAGTCAAAATTAATTGAATATCTTGAAAATGATGAATCTCTTAATATTTCATATTATAGTACGGCTCTTCTCAGGTGAATTTTTCGCTTCGTGCCTTAATCTTTCAAACAAAGGCCATTGTCTCTATCATCGCAAAGCCGCTAGCTACCTAGTTAGCACGTGCCAGTACAACATTCATACTGAAAAACAACCGGTATCGTCATAGTATTAAGGTTCAAATTTAATATCACTGTTTCGGTAGTGCGGTCTATCGTCCTGCATTACCAAAACGTAATATCTAGAATATCAGTGACATTAAATTTGAACCTTAATATTATGACGATACCGGTTGTTTTTCAATATTAATGTTGTACTGGCACGTGCTAACTAGGTAGCTAGCGGCTTTGCGATAATAGAGACAATGGCCTTTGTTTGAAAGATTAAGGTTCGAAGCGAAAAATTCATCTGAGAAGAGACGTACTATAATAGATTTATTACAACAGTTGTTGAGAACACCAATAGGATAGGGTCACGATTCTCATTAGAGAGACCGATTAAAGAGAAGGAGAGATAGGCTGTATAGGTTGATACCTGGTGCTGGTGAGCTTGCGGTGCGCGCGCCGGCCGCCGCTGATCATGGACAGCGTAGACATCACCGCCGACATGGCGACCCACGCTCATGCAGCCTGCAACAACGACAAATCATACATAAATACACGCTCAAACTTTGCAATACATTATGAACTAGGCGTGTATCATGATGGCAGCTCCTTCGGTGACGTCATGGGGTGTTTACATCCGCTCCCGCTACGCTCGGCGTTGAGCGGGGCGCAAGCGGGGTGCGGTATGGTACCGAGACAGGAAGAAAGTCAAAAGTCTTTCTCGTAAGGGAGTAAGAGCTATCTATTTCTTATGCTGACTGTACTCGTATAAATACTCTTTATTACACTCCTCACCATCTACCATATCAGCCATAGGACGTCCACCGCTGGACATAGGCTTCCCCCAATTTCATGGGGGGTAAACGCAGGGATGCTCCTGCCCATTCCCCTTAGGTCTTCACAGTTCACACAAATATAACACAAGTTTCCTACAGGTAACTGACCGGTGGTTTAGTTGCTAAAGAGTGATCGTGGAAAGAAATCAGGTCCCTATACCACAAAACTTCACAAGTCTACAATTGTAGAAAATTGTACAATTTCCTTAGAAAATATTGAATTATACAATTATACAGTTGTAAAATTTATGGTATATGCCCCAGCACTCATGAGAAGCAGTAAAGGACTCAGTAAAGTGAGCCCAAGAAGGTAAGATGCGGATAGTTTGCATGAATAATGAATATCCCCAAGACTTCAAGTTTTTAGTGCTGTATTTGGATATGAGTAGTAAATTATACCTAATAGATATCCTATTAATATTATATATGTAGAATAAGTTATGAACATAGTTCACTCCCTGGAGGATAGAACTTGCGTATGTTACGGGTGACACGGCATCTTACGCAATTCATTACGATAAAACGTTTGATCCACTTAGCTTTATTGTTCTGTAATACCCTAGTGGACCGTCGCCGTTATATTCTAATATTAATTTTATTTTGTAAAGAGATACTTTTGTGTCCCGGAGATATGATAGTTTCAACGGGATTAGGGATATGGAAATAGAAAGAGAGGTGTAGGTTTGCATGGGTGTGTAAGTAAAGAGTTGTATGGGTACAAAGTCGCGGGAGAAGGAAAATAAAGTACATTTTATAAATATTTTAACCCCGTGGATGGGTCCCACTAATTGCCTAGAATTTAACCTTAAATATTAAAACGATAGGACTAAATTAAAACATTTTTTTAACATTTCATGCGACAACGTTCACTTTATTCAATGCTTGTGTATTCATGCCGGTATGTAAAATACACGAATAATGGTAGCGATTAACTTGAACTTTTCACTGCAAAATTATTACGTTATCTCTTCAATGTATGCTGATTTGTAATAAAAAATCACCAGCGTTCATAATCGTTCTTGAGCTTATAATCATTGGTTATTTAAATTCAAACGACTAGTTTTTAAATCACATTCCTCTGGTTATTATGGTTGTAGTTTTGACTTTGCCAAAGTTTTTGTGATTTCTTTAAATTGCTTTGTTTTCAACTTTCACTTCCAAATAGAGAACAGGGAATTATTTTGATCGTGTGTGTAACTCAGTTTTCGGTTAGTTATTAATCTACGAGAAAGTTTAAAACTCTCTCTATTTAAGGCAATTAAGACATATGAAGAAACAAATAATTTTTAAGAAAAAAAAACCGACTTCAATGGGGGAGTCCGGTGAAAGATTATTAATCTTAGATGGTGCACTCTTAGATTCCATACAATAAAATACAAAAATGGCTATAAGTATGTTTATAATGGTAGAAGACTAAGTACCCTCAATTCCTCATGAAATCATGGAAAAACCTTGCTTGCTTGACAAACAAAACGAAGAGAACAAATCGCCAAACGTGAACTACGCGTCGTTGAAGAGTTCCGTTCTGATCATCATCAGCAGTTCCACTTCATCAAATGTCACTTTTATGAATGAAAATGCTTGATTAGTTCATGAAAATACTAAAATCACTATTTGTGTGCCTTTCACATTTGAGGAGTTTCCTCGATTCCTAATGGATCCCATCATCCGAATTAATCGTGAAAATAGAACTTGCTTAACAAACACAGCTAGGAGGACAAATCGCCAAACGTGAACTTTTCGCCGTTGAAGAGTTCTGTTCTGATCATCATCAGCAGTTCCACTTCATCCAATGTCACATTTTTGGATGCAAATGCTTGACTTGTTGATAAAAACACATAAATCACTATATGTTTGCCTTAAAGATTTGAGGAGTTCCTTCAATTCCTCATGGATCCCATCATCAGAACTGCTTTTTGACAAAAACGGGACCAATTTGGATATATATACATACAATCAAAAAAAGAATTTTTCAATTCGGTTAAGAAATGACGGAGTTATGGAGTAACAAACATTAAAAAAAAAAAAAAATACAACCGAATTGATAACCTCCTCTTTTGAAATCTTGAAGTCGGTTAAAAAGGCTATCCGTATATTTAATGTAGGTATACCTCTAGGTACAAATATGCTATCAGATTTTGATCCTTTTACACTTCGATTACAACCCTGATTTCATTAATAATTTACTCTTATAATTTATGCCAAGGCTATATTACAACATATTATTCAGTTATAAAACCATGATCATTATGTAACTTTCGACTTGAGTCCTTCTCATTGTCTCACCGCAAAGGTTGTTTGCGGCCAGCCGAAGGGCGTCAGCTACGCTAAGTCTACGTGCTAGGTACTAAGTGCATTGAAATAATTTTGCAACTCAGCCATAACCGACACAACTGTAAAGGTACCAAATAGATACAATGACAAATGATATATTATGGGCTTGCCGAAATATTCTATGCAGACTTAGCTTTAGCGTGTACGGACTCCTACATATACACAGCGCTCAAGAGAACGCTCATCGCACTACAAACTTTTTCACGAAAACATTTTCACGAACGACATTAAGACGGCGCAGTACGATCGGTGTGGATCGGTTCTCCATACAAACGTATTTAGGCTCTCATTTTAAAACGCCATGCTAGAATAACATGAAACTTTGTATACACAATGACATCCGGCATACCTAGGTCGAAAATAATTTTCTGTTGTTAGAAATTGAAAAGGAAAAAAAATACAGCGGTTTTTTGAGTTTTTTACGGCTTGTATGAAAACCTTAATAATCGCTGTATTTTGTCGCTATTATAATTTCAAGCAACAGAAACTAATTTCCGCCCTAGACAAGCTGGATCCCATTGTGTATACAAAGTTTCATATTATTCTAGCATGGCGTTTTAAAATGAGAGCATAAATACGTTTGTATGGAGAACCAAACGTACTGCGCCCTCTTAACACGAAACATTTTGTCAAAAATAGATTTTATCACGAAAATATTATCACGATTAGACTACATCAAGCTCACGGCACACTACAAAATATTATGTTCATTGATGGATAGGTGGTCTGTCCAAGCTATTATAGCAAGCGTTTTGTGGCATTGTCCATCACATTGTTGCGGTCGAGCGGTCATTATGGAGACATGTCGAGCATCTATGTTAACGAGTTGTTTATGGGTGATTTATCTTTAAAATTACTATATACGTTACGTAATTAGTCTCGTAGTTTGTTTTGGTGATGAGTTGGGGAGAGTTCAATGAAACGGAAGCGTACGAATCGGTAGTGCGGTCCTTCTATTGGTCGCTTTTTTTATTCGAGGATAATGCGCACCTAAACTGGCTTCATTTGTCATATACACGAGGTCAATTAAAGCGTTAGAACATACATATACTCACGCCCGTATCCCATTGGGGCAGGCAGAGACCAGAAATGCCAAAACCTACGGTCCTTACATACTTCTTTCCATATATTTATCTCTTCATACATACTCGTCGGTTGCGTGTACTTCTGACTTGGCCTTTTTTAGTATCCTAGAAATATTATCAAGAAAGCGTTAGAAACGTATAGCAATTGAATGAAAAAATAAAACGCGAGTGCGACTTATGTATATTTAGTTGGTGGTACCTAGTTCGGTAAGTAGTTCTTAGTCTTCATCCTTCGTCGAGATCGCCTGCCATGGCCCCAGCGTAATGATATTGGATGAGAATGGTATTAATTGATCTGCTCTGGTTTGAGCTAGCCTGCGTAGCCGAAAGTATACCAACAAATCTTATCTAAGCACATCAGCAACGCATTCCAAAATCATCATTAATTTAAGAGTAAAACTGTTGTCGGTGTAGCCGATGAAGTATGTATAAGACCGCCTGTTGTTTACCTCTGCTTGTATCTTTATGCTGTTTCTATCTGTAATTCTTTTTGAGGTGTGAAATAAAGCATATTGTATTGTATTGTATGTAGGTCTCTCCACCTTATCCTATCCGGAGCCATTTCCTTGTACGACACGACTTTTATTTGTCGGCCTGTTTAGCCTAGTTGATAGTGACACTACTTCCAAAGCTAGAGGTCCCGGCACAGATTTTATAGGTCCCGGGTTCGAATCCCGGCCAGGGCATTATTTGTGCATTTAGCACGGATATTTGTTCCTGGGTCTTGGATGTTTTCTATGTATTTATCTATCCATAGTACAAGCTTTGCTTAGTTTGGGACTAGGTCGATTTGTGTAAGATTGTCCCCCAATATTTATTTATTTATTTTCGCTTAAATAGACATCCACAAAACGTAGTGTCAACGAATGCTACCACTTATAAAATAACTTCAAAATATGTTAGACTACATTATAAATAATCAAGTTTGATAACGTTTGATCTACGAGTTGTAAACAAGTCGTTAGTCGCCGCTGATGTCATAAAGTCGTAAGTGTTGGTTATCTAAGCATTATATTATGTAGGTATGTTATTATTTATACTACATGGTTGGTGGTGCCAGAGGGCATATCCGAACTTCGAAAATCGAATTTAATGTCGTCCCGTCACTTTCACTCTCGTATTATATACACTATATGACGGAAAGGGACGGCACGATACGAAGATCGATTTTCGAGGCCCTCAGAGCTCCCGAGTATACGCTGTGTTTAGAGTGAGGGACTTGCATTTGTTTCTAGCTATCAATACAACGAATCCTCATGTCAAAAAAGGGTTGGCAGCGCGCTTGTGATTATTCTGCAGCCACAAGCCTTCATAAACTACAGGGTTTACCATCAGGCAATCCTTATTTGCTTGTTTGCCACGGTCATAGTATAAAAAATATTTTACAGTACATATGGTGCTATATTACCGCACGAGTGCGGTAATCAGCAGATTACGTGTAAATGTCG
Organism: Notocelia uddmanniana; assembly: GCA_905163555.1. Classification (NCBI taxonomy): domain Eukaryota; kingdom Metazoa; phylum Arthropoda; class Insecta; order Lepidoptera; family Tortricidae; genus Notocelia; species Notocelia uddmanniana. The sequence continues at coordinate 1,949,878 of LR991060.1, forward strand.
AAACTTTAAAGAGCCATATGTACTGTAAAACGTTGTACGATACACGTGCGAACAGGTAATTCGCAACTCGTGTCGATTTAAAACACTCCCTCCGGTCGTGTTTCAATTTATCACCACTCGTTGCGAATTTCCTGTTTTCTGCACTTGTATCGTAATGTACTATTATTACAACATTATCGTCGTGATGTCTCAAATTGACCACTAACCAGGTAAAAATTTGCAAGATGTTATGGTTAGTTAGTAAGCTAAATACAGTGGAGTCAAATCTACGTGAACATTTTTCGTAGGACTTGCAAAACAAAAAGACATCTTTATATAGGTAATTGGTCACCCAACTCGTCTTTAACGTGAAATTTGAAAGCTTATACCATATACTCATCCCTTTCTGTGGGGTAACAGTGCTAGCAATAAAAAGAAACGAGTTGAGGCTCTAAGCTACGCTTTGGTGTCATCATCTGTCATGAATGGTAACCGGAATATAGCTACGAGTATGTAGGATGATTCGTGTGAAGTGCGTTACGCAACTGGAGAGGTATTTTAATTGCCTAAACCAATTTAGTATTTTACAACCATTTCTGAGTTTCATTTTAATTTCACTTTCGCACTCCCACGGACTTCGATTTCAATGGAATTAGTCATTTAGTTCAGACTCTTACTTTACAACCGCAAAAAATATTTAACAAGTCATTTTTGGACAGTGAACAATGGCTTTCCTTGACTATCAAGGAGGTTGTAAATAATTTGTTAACGCAGCTTAGCGTTGGGAACTAAGTATCAGAACATTCATCAAATGTCATTAATCAACTGGGGCCTAATTACGGAATATATTTATGATGTATTGAAATTATATGTGACAGGTCTTGGACATACACTTCTTTAAGTATTAACGCATAGCCACGAGTAGAAGCTACTCGAACATAATTGATTTAACACATGTATGACAACAACATAAATAAACAATTATCCTTTAATTAAATACACATGAATATTCGTTAATACTCGCAGTATTTGAAATACTACTAGGAGCGTTCGTGGCCCAGCGGCGCCCGCGTACCGCGTGCGGTATGCGAGGTTAAGCAATGTCGGGCGAGGTCAGTCCTTGGATGGGTGATCGCTTTGAGTGAGCGCTCCCGTGCTTTGGAAGGCACGTTAAGCCGTTGATCCCGGTTGATGTCTACGATAGCAGTCGTTAAGCCAAGTTAGAGGCCTCCGGGCGGCTTGAGAACTTCTAACAGTCAAGTTGCCCACTCACTTGAAAAGCCTAATCCCAATAAGGTCTAGTTTCCCCCTCGGATTGGAAGGTCAGATGGCAGTCGCTTCCGTAAAAACTAGTGTCTACGCCAATTCTTGGGATTAGGTAGCGGACCCCAGGCATCCTTCAGGATGCAACTGTACTGGGAATAACGCTAGGAGGATGATGATGACTCGCAGTATTTGAAATACTTCTGTAGTATTTATGTAATGTATGCGAAACTCAGTGTCTACTTCTACGTAGAAATCTAACATATGCTACCAATTTTGTACCTTTTAGCGTCGAAACTCTAGGTCCATGTGGGCCCAGCGCGCACAAGTTATTTAGTGAAGGTGTGAAGCATCTGGTTGACGTAACTGGTGACCGAAGAGCTGGCGACTTCCTCGCACAACGCATCAGCACTGCGATAAAACGAGGAAATGCCAGTACACTATACTCTAGAAACAGATCCCTCTCGTTCCGTACTAAAATCGGAGTAAATCTCTTGATTTCTAAATGAAACTCCATGTTCAGTTAATGGCGGGATGTGAAAACAGGCATTTAATTTAAATACATTACTTTACTCGCTTGTTACAGCATTCTGCGCGTGCGCCGACACTTGTTATTAAGACATTTGTCATTGCATATGTCATTTCATTACATTACATGTCATTACGCCGATTTCTTACAATACCGTTACAGCCCATTACGCGAAGTCCGTATGTCACCGCTTAAAGTTAAAGCTTTTAAGGTCAAAGCCTCGTTTTGAAAACCGCAATTTTGTTTATTGTATGACTAGGCTAGCCACGGATTGCAATTCGAAGTAATTGTAGCTACCTTCCACTCAATAGCTCAAGGGTAAGCTGGAAGAAATCCCTTATAGGGATAAGTTCGCCTTTGTACTAACCTATTCTTAGGCGACAGATGTATTTCGTTTGAGTTCGTACTCCTCCTAGACGCTTCAACCGATCACGTTCACATTTTTCATGTCGATAGGTGACATTATAACGATGGTTTAGATTAAAAAAAAATCGAACAAAATAGTACATTACTACAGAGGCCGGGACAAAAGGGGTTGCCGGCCGAAGATATATAGACGGCTGAGCGAAGCGAGGCCGGATAGGTCTAAGGCCGGCAACCCCATATTTCCCGCCGAGGTATGTATAGTGCTTTTCTCAAACATGCAATGAAATAAACAAAAAAAAACAATGTTTTATTTCTAATACGCATAGTGGCAGAATGTCATGATGCCTGTGCCACAAATTTATGAGGAATGGAAATTAAAAAAGAAGTCTTTGCAGGCCTATGCCTGCAAGATTTGTATGAAATTCCATTAACTACCTCTTGTCCTAGCCGCACCTGAAACGTCATACTTCGCAGCCTACTTTAAGGAACATAACATCAATATTTCATTGCATGTTTGAGAAAAAATGTATGTTCCGTATTTTTCAATGTAAAAAGTCGTGCTCGCGCAAAATTGAGACTGGGTAGACGCGCAAGTTTGAGACTGGATAGACGCGCTCAGCTCAACATTTGTAACCAGCAAACTGCATTGCATAAGTACCTAGTTTAGTTTATAACTTACTTACCTACCTGTTATTGTGTACAATGAAGTGCTTACATACATACATATACATAACATAGATAAAGATATAGAATGTCCACATTTATGAGCACTTCAGCTGCAAGAATGCAAAGTACCCACATAGGACCTGAACAATTAACGCATACTATAGTATCGACAAAACAAACTGACAACTCAAGCGGCAGTGCTGTCTCTATCGAACTCACAAGACTTTACGAAGTATGTTTCATATATTTTATGACCGGTTCGGTCTCCGGCGATTACAGTGGTCACAACTGAAGGGTTTTATGGCATATAATAACATCGTTGGCATTAATGAACGCCTCAAATCAGAGTCGTTTTTAATTATACTATCATTAGACAAGATGGAGTCATGGACTAGATTGAGTCTGTAAATTGACAGGTGTACAAAAAGGAATGCCAGTAAAGCCTCGAGCAGTCACGCGACAGGCTTCATAATGCAATAATAATAAAAGTACAAGTTATATATTGTTTAGTTTTATTTGTCTCTACGCTAATGAACGCAAAGAGAAACTAACATATTTATGTAATACACACATATAATAAGACGGGTAGGGTCGCGGGTGTCCGCTGGATGCGGGAGGCGTAAGACCGGTCATTGTGGAAGTCTTTAGGGGAGCCCTATGTCCAGCAGTGGACGTCCTTCGGCTGACATGATGATGACACATATAATGTCAAGACCAGGACCAGGTATGTACCATGAAACGCCGAAATAATGCACAAGGAAAAAAATGCACTCATATTATTTAGTTTAGAACTTACTTGGTCAGCTAAAACAGGAAGTACACACGCCGTGATCAATAAAGGGCCAGTATTCCGTCGACGATATGTGACAGTTGCTACATCTCCTGACTTTCATTGCCTTTTAAAATCAGAATCATGGAATACTGGCCTAATAGACCGTGAGCCAGCAAGAGGTTTCAAAGACCAATTTCCTCGCGCACCATAACTTGTACGATGGTTAAGAAAGTTATATGTATTATGAAGATGACTAACGATTTTTGCGCCTGGCCCGGGGACCCTGGTACGGGGTATAGGTGTCAAAATCCTTTGATAAAGTAAAGACGTGTCCGAATGGCATATAAAAACCGACTTTAAGGCTATACCTTCATGTCAACTACAAAGTAGATAATAATTTCAGTCGGTTAATAAATAAGTACTCACTACTAAAAATTCCGGGATTAAAATATATTGCCAATGTAGATTTTTTAGCTTTACTTTTGAAATAAATTGTCGAGTTCTAGTAATCTGATGACTCAACGTTTCTTATTGACGGTTTTTGCTTCAGTTTTTACAACCGCCACCGCCTAAGACCGACACCCAATAGCTCATTACACTGACTCACTGACTTACAGGGAACGGGTCAGGAAAAAATGTGATCGATAAGGGGGAACCATAATTGGCTACTATTTCTAAATAAACGTTCTTTTCACCTAAGCTGCTGCTCCTTGAAACCAGTGAGCAAAATTAAATTTTGCTGCGAGCGTGAAAACGACTTTTCCTGCTTGAAACCAGCGAACAAAATGCAATTTTGCTGCGAGCGTGAAAAAACTTTCTATTTAATTTTTCATATGGTAGGTTATTTTAAGTAACTTTATTCTCTCTATCACTATTCCTTTGCGTTATATTTTCTCGCCGCTGAGGTGAAAAGTTGTATGTATCACACGAGAGCAAAGATATTTGCATCTCGTGTCTTTGAGTCCCTCGCTACGATTAAGATTCTAATTTGTAGAATCTTTCACTTGCTCGGGACTCAACATCAACACTCGCAGCAAAAATCTACTTTGCTCTCTTGTTGCATCACGAAAAGAAGAGAAAATGTAGCACGAGTTTGGCAAAGCTAATAAAGGTAACAGCAAGGGATCTTATCGCTTTAAAACCATATCTTCTAATCAACCTTTATACCTATATCTATGTCATTAGAAAGTGCTCACGACACGCTCCGACGGCGTAATGGAAATATTTTTGAGCGCCTTATTTTATTACATACGAGTGCAGTATGAGTAAGCAGCCATTTTTTTTTATTCCTCTGACATTACATCGTCTGTCATGACCTGTCAAATGCATGCGCGAGAGTGGTGCATGTTTTACCCACAGTTCTTCCTCCCTCCTCAATCTGTCCCTCATTGCCGAGGAACCTGACTGCCGACGTAACACAGCCAGTATTCTTCTCCAGAAGCCATCAATTTGTGCCATAAAAGTGACCGTCATAGGTTCACTGACTGACACTACTGACAGGAAATGTACAGTCGCGGAATGAATAGGTTCGTCACTTTGTGCTGGAAACACCGACGATATAGCCCATGCTACGGTTTTCGACATTACTTCGGCTGCATACCATCACTTTGTTTACCGTTCACTCGTATTAGCCGCCGGTATTCACAATGCATAATGAGAACGTTTCAGACAAACCAGTTCGAAAGTCTGACCTCTGATTACGGTCCCTTAGCTCTTAAATCAAAGCCACAGACAGACAGTACGAAAACTATGTAAAGTCTATTTTTTTCTGTTATTCGTTTAGACTGCATAAAGATGTTATCAAAGAAGGGTAATTTTGCACCAAAATGCAAGTGAGATGCTGATTATACTAGCCACTAGCCCTCAGAGTACCCAGAGTAGACGTCAAATAATAATACCGCTAAGAGCGAGAAGATCATATACAAAATTGAATAAGAGCGACAGAGAGGGATATATCATTTGTTGTCCTTGTCATAGTTCCGCTTTTCTTTATTTACCTCAATGTCATCTAAACGTCAAGTCAAATAGTTTGAGGCAAATAAACGATTACCCGGCCAAATTAAAGAGGTTGTTTATTGTAAGCCGTCAGACGTTTAAGACTAGCTCTCAATTTAGCTGCATAAGAGCTTTTCTATCCCCTTGGTGACTCGTATAGGATCTCTATAGAAATCCCTACTCAGAGCACTAGCCCCTCGCTTGCTTTTGGCAAGCAGAGTTGCTTTTTTTATTAAAAATAGGATTGCTCTTGGCCAGCATCTAGCCAGGGGGCAAAGTCGCGGAATGAAAAGGTTCATCACTTTTCAACCTTAGCTAACTTTACACACCCCCAAATCGATTGTGGCAACCGTAGTTGCCTAGTGGCCGTCGTTTGATTTGTAAAGCTATTTGTTTATTAATTTGACGACCTGTTTAGCCTAGTTGGTAGTGACTCTGCCTTCGAAGCTAGAGGTCCCGGGTTCGAATCCCGGCCAGCGCATTTATTTGTGCATTTTTCACGGATATTTGTTCTTGGGTCTTGGATGTTTTCTATGTATTTATCTATATAAGTATGTATATCGTCGTCTAGTACCCATAGTACAAGCTTTGCTTAGTTTGGGACTAGGTCGATTTGTGTAAGATTGTCCCCCAATATATATATTAATCTTTTAATATGTGAAATCAAATAAGCAGCTAAAGACAAGCACCTGGTTAGATTAGACGAGATGTTGTGAATATTGTAGCTGCTCCGGTGTCCAATACGGTCGGAGCCGACCGGTTCACGTTAATCTGCTAACTCCAGTTTGTCCGTCTGTTTAGCGGAATGAGAATACACGCGGGTGTTTGGTGAGTCAATATTTACGGTACACATTGGTTATGTTCGCTGTACTAAGTGACAAACACTCAAATGCTAACTGGAGGAAAGCGTAAAGTTTTTGTAAATGCGAAGTTTTACGGAGTGTTTTGTTAGAAGGAAACTAAACTCTTCTTGGAAATGGATGGAAACAACGATATGACGATGTAGATAATATAATGCTGGTTTACAGTATTAATCAATATTCATCACACAAGAGATAACAAACCACATCTTTCCCACAATCGTCCGTCAATCCTTGTTTTTCTAAGTTTACTTATTCCTCTCGTTCGGATGGCCGTTCCGATATTGTGCAACTACGTCAAATCCTTTTTTTTTTAAATAATGTTTGATATAATGTGGTTTAAATAATAATTGCACTTATATATAATTATTAATATACTTATGCCCAAGAGGGTCATCTTTATCGGGAATATATGAGCATAGAATAACTACTACTTGGCTTCAGCTTGGTCCACACGGACGAGCCGAGGCCGTGCCCCTCCTGCAGAAATGACCGGACCCGTAAAAGGCCAACATTACGACAAAAGAAAAATTCAAACGGGGCACATTCCCACATTCATGCGATTGACTTACAAATTACAGAAACACCAATATTCTTTCCGTCTGGATAATATTGCGAATGAAATATCGGCTCAGTAGGTGACAGATAGGTAAAACGAATGTTAGGGACATTAAACATGGAAATATTGTGTTAAAGTAAGGCATCCTGGAAGTGATCTGATAGATAGCCTGCAGGGAGCGGAAATAACTGCGAACATTATAAATTTGCAGTGCATCAGCAGCGAAAGCAGAATAACTAAAGTAAGTGTGTTAATAAAACATTTTATGTCCGTTACGATCGTTAAGTTGATGGAGGAAGAGCATTCGCCATTATATACCTCCCACATTTAAAGATACAGTATAAGTAGGTGTGATAATTATTTAAGGTATCGGGCAGTTTAATCTGGCGTTATTACATAAAGGAAGACAGTGTGGGTCCATTAGTTACGAAGAAACTCCTGTTCAGGTAAATGAGTACTTGCCTAAAATGACTGACGGCTTGCCATAAACAGCCTACATAACTTGGGTTAGTGATGTTTTTTGCCCCGAAAATCATATTAAATAAGTAGTTCGGTGCAAATAAAAAAATAATGGAACTACGAGTGTGACAAAGATAACAAATGACATACCTACACTACATATGTACATGTCGCTTTTATTTAAACTTTTAGGTTACGACCATCTCGTTCGGTAGTGGAATTATTATATGGGTCCCGAGTTAGCTCCTATAAATAAATGCATTAATTTGGTGTTCGTAGACTTTGTAGGTAATGTGCATAAACACACGCAATACCAGCTGTTAGTCACTATTGGTTAGTTATTGTAATCTTGTTGCACAAGTAAGCACAAGATATACTTTTTACTATCAAATGTAAATAAATTATCCAAGTTTGACTTTCTTTTTTATTCAAAATGAGATTGCTCTTGGGCAGCATCTAGCCAGCGGGCAAAGATGAGGCCGACGATGAAGCGAGCTCACCCAGGCGATGCCTATTCACTTGTGCCTTAAAAAGGTCCAGGTTATATGAACTCGGAAATACAGACGCCGGCAGAGAATTCCAAACCTTAATTCCTTGTCGATCATAGAATACTCGTACTATGACAAAGCCGAAATTCGTAATTGACTATTAACGACAGAAGGTCTACCACGAACCGAAACTAGGGTAGTCCGTATATTACCTTTTTTTCACAATTTCGTTTTAGGTTCGGCTCTCAGTGCACTGAGGGATCGATTCGGCTAAACGTATTTCATTGGAATCGGATTTGCACTTATCGCGCGTTCGATCTGGCAGGTTAAGTTTGGCGCTAACAAATGTGATCGAGGGAATAACACAAAACCTATTACAGATAAATACGTTCAGCCCTGGTTCAGCCTATAATTAATGCTTTTAACAAAGCTTGGGTATAAGCCCACGGATGGTGGTTTCATCCCAGTATAAAATTATGTCATGTTCAAAGGATATATTGTGTTGGGACACAGCTAAATGACAGGTGTCACCGTGCCTCAGTTATGCTAAAAGGCTTATGCCGAGGCCTACCAAAGAGGCCGAGTTAGGCAATCCAGTTTTCCGCCAGCGTGAGGAAACAACACAATTATAATGCAAAAAATCATTAATTTAATAAATTAAAATTTACGCCTACTACTTTCCCATAAAACCCTATCTACTTTTTTTAGTGACGTACCTAATAACGCGGTAATATTTTGACTATGATTAAGTATATTAGACCCCTCCGTTCACAGGTAGATTCCAATTGACCGAGCGAACGAAGCTTCTCCATTTCAGCCTGGGAAAAATTGCTTCCGTATTCCTTTAGAGGTCGCATTTCTCAACCAATTCTCGTGAAATTTTGCGAGCAGGTTCAATAATTAGTTACACGTACGCAATTTCTTTGTGGAGTCAGTTTTTTTTGGAAAGTTTGCTAATACTTATTGAAAATATACGTATAATTATCTACTAGCGAGTTCTACAGCTCACAGACCAACTAGTGGATAGGGTTACAGGACATAAAATGACAGTAAACTCCTCAAAGCCTGCTAAAGAATCTAATTCGGCCTTAAAATTACCCTATACTTACATTCACAACTAAAATTGCATGGAAATAACAACCAATAGATACTAGACTAATTGTATGTCAAGCTTAACGCTTTGATCTATCTTTTCATATCAGTAATGACTAGGTGGTCGATAATATTTACTTTGTTACTCTTAATGGAATGTTTCGAACTTATGTGCTAGTTAGTTTCTTTGTTTGTTTTATTATTATAGACAACCGTATAGACATAGAATTATCATGCCATTTATATTGCGTATGTCGGTCACTATTTTATTATTTAAATGGTTGTAGTAGTTACTGGTATGTACTTTAATATAAAACGAATAAAATATGTACTTAAGTAGGTAAAAAATATAATGCTTTGGCCTTAATAGCTAATTAAACTTTAAAACGCGTCGATGTCAACGATTAAAAAAAACAACAAAAATTTCAATCGATTTCCATTTCCAAAGAAAAATTTAATTTCTAATAAGAATAAGTAACGGTAAAAAAATACGCAATATTATGTCCAAGTGTGGATATGGAGCATTAACGTAATTGCAACACTACGTAAATTTATGTAAAATGAATAAATTAACACTTCACAATAGATAGCCGTATCTTAGTTAAAAATAACAGCCATTAAAATGTCCACAGTCAAGAAACCTTACCCAGAATCCATTATGTTTTTACGTCATCAATCCTTAACCGTCATGCGAGAAATGTTTGCTGTGAATACCGTTTGGAAACACCCATTAGTAGATGCCATCGAAGACGAAATACTCTCGACCAGTTTCGGCAATCCGATCAGGGAGATACCATAGAGTCAAGGCGGTCAAGCTATGAATTACAATTCGCATTTCAATTTCACTCCACGTGCGCCAAGCTAACAACAAGATAACACAAGAAAGAGCGTGCAACACGCAGTTTAAAGGCGTATGTTGCTTCCAATTGTTCGTCTTCATTGCTCGCTAGTGGTAGGTATATATTATTTATTTATTTAATTCATTGGAAAACAAACAGACATAGATTGTACGGAGGAAATTTTACTGATAAAGTAATACTAAAACATGCATCTAAGTCCTAAACAGTTCTCACCAAGAGAACCATTTTTTATGATTTTGTGAATGTACTACATCAAACAATTCAAAAGAAGAGATACCAAAACCAAAAACAATTTAGACCGAAGAGAAAATCAAAACAAAAGTACCGCCTTAAGGCACAAACAGGTAATATAATTTTAGATTTTAATGAAGAAAGTCCCAACTACTAACAAATGATAATGATAATATTACCTACATTTACAAATTTACACCTACTTATTGCTAGTCCGAATGCGATACCAATTAAGGCCTTAAAAGGATCCACGGCGTTTTTGTTACAGTTACCTGTATAACTAAAAATAATAATGAAAATATCTAAATATATAAAAGAAGAAACTGACTGACTGACTGACTGACTGACTGACTGACTGACTGACTGACTGACTGACTGACATATCAACGCACAGCCCAAACCGCTGGTCCTAGAGATTCCAAATTTGGCACGTAGGTTCCTTATAAGGTGTAGGGGTGCACTAAGAAAGGATTTTTCAAAATTCCACCCCTAAGGGGGTGAAGTGGGGGTCCGAAGTTTGTATGGGGAAACATGATTAGTTGGACTATTTTATTCGAAACTTCACAGGAGTATTTCTGACCATAAATGAGTAAATACGTGTTTCAGGTTTTTTGAGAAATCAACCCCTAAAAGGGGGAAAGGTGGTGACAAATTCTGAAAATCGACATGGGTATTGTTTTTATGATATACCGGGTCGCTGATAACGGAAACAACAATGATATTAAAATATCACGTGGAGGACGTGAAATGCCATCCCCCCTGTTGGGGTGCGAGGGGGATGAAATGTCTAAATATTAATATGGGTGTCGTTTTTATGGTATTTTGGGACGTTAATTACGAATATGGCATCGATTTTGAAATTTAATGTTGTGGACATGAAAACTTTTGAAAGTTTGTGCCAAATTTCAAGAAATAACTGACTGACTGAGTGAGTGACATATCACGGCACAGCCCAAACTGCTGGTTCTAGAGATCCCAAATGTAGTATGTAGGTTCCATATACGGTCTTGAGGTGTATTAAGAAAGGATTTTTCAAAATTCAACCCCTAAGGGGGTGAAATGGGAGTCTGAAGTTTGTATAGGGAATCAAGATTAGTTGGATTATTTTATTCGAAACTTCACAGGAGTATTTCTAACGATAAATAAGTAAACATATGTTTCAGGTTTTTTGAGAACTCAACCCCTAAAAGGGGGAAATGTGGTGACAAATTCTGAAAATCGATATGGTTGTTGTTTTTATGGTTTATCGGGTCGCTGATTACGAAACCACCAATGATTTTAAAATCCCACGTGGAGGACGTGAAATGTCATCCCCTCTGTTGGGGTCCGAGGGGGTTGGAATGTCTAAATATTAATATGGGTGTCATTTTTATGGTTTTTTAGGTCGTTAATTTCGAAAATGGCATTGATTTTGAAATTTAATATTGCGGACATGAAAACTTTTAAAAGTGCCAAATTGCAAGAAGACACTGACTGACTGAGTGAGTAACATATCAACGCACAGCCCAAACTGCTGGTTTGAGAGATACCAAATTTGGCATGTAGGTTCCTTATAAGGTCTAAAGGTGCATGAAGTGCCGTGAGTTCCCTATGAAGATACGACCTTTTTTGATTATATACGATTTCGACATTAATCGATATTTGAGCGTCCGAGAGGACTCTTAATAGGAATCAGAGGTACCTAAACTATGAATAAAGTAACGGCCATATTGATTTTCTTAATTTCCGTCCCGATTTCGTTCAAAATCGATATCTGAGCGTCCAAGAGATCCCTTAATACGACTCCGAGGTAAAATTTGGAAAAAGTGGCGGCCATATTGCTTTTCTTCATTTCCGTCCCGATTTCTTTCAAAATCGGATATCTGAGCGTCTGAGAGGTCCCCTAATACGACTCCAAGGTATAATTTGGAAAAAGTGGCGGCCATATTGATTTTCTTCTTATCTTTCTCGATTTCGTTCTAAATCGATATCTGAGCGTCTGAGAGAATTCTTAATACGAATCCGAGATAAAATTTGGAAAAAGTGGCGGCCATATTGATTTTCTTCTTTTCTTTCTCGATTTCGTTCTAAATCGATATCTGAGCGTCTGAGAGAATTCTTAATACGAATCCGAGATAAAATTTGGAAAAAGTGGCAGCCATATTGATTTTCTTCATTTCCAACCCGATTTCGTTCAAAATCGATATCCGAGCGTCCGAGAGGTCCCCCTAATACGAATTTGAGGTATAATTTGGAAAAAAGTGGCGGGCATATTAATTTTCTTCATTTCCGTCTGGATTTCGTTCAAAATCGATATCTGAGTGTCCGAGAGGTCTCTTAATACGAATCCGAGGTAAAATTTGTAAAAGTGGCGGCCATATTGATTTTCTTTTTTTTCGTCCCGATTTCGTTCAAAATCGATATCTGAGCATCCGAGGTACGATTCTTAATACGATTCTGAGGTAAATTTTGGCACTCCATACATGCCATAAAAAGTTTAATGTTACTCTATACAGGCGTGTGGGGAGATTTTTTTTTAATCGTTTGGCATTTATTTACGAACCGTGAGATCTTCGAGATGACAAGTACGGTTGCCAGTTTTTGTTGCACTCTTAGCACCACCCAGGGGTCACGTGTAGGGTAACGGGGGATACTCCCTACGGACGTGGTGCAACTTCGACCCCCCTTTGTCAAGTGAGTGGGCAACTTGACTGTTAGAAGTTTTCAAGCCGCCCGAAGGCCTCTAACTTAGCTTAACGTGCCTTTCAAAGCACAAGAGCGCTCAGTTAGTAACCACTCAAAGCGGTCACCCATCCAAGAAATGACCTGCGCCCACATTGCTTAACACCGCATACCGCACGCGGTAGGCGGGTGCCGCTGGGCCACGAGCGCTCTAAATTTTTGATAGTTTGTGCCAATTTGCAATTCAATCGGTCCAGTAAAAGCAACTCGGTTGTAACAGACGGACTGACAGTAAGGAGTGCGAATGGAAGTGAACCCAAATTTTCTTTTTGGATGCTCTAATGGGAACTGGCAAAACCTACCTAATAAATTTAATCTTAGGAAAAATAAGGGCCCTAACCCTTATTTTTCCTAAGATTAAATTTATCCGGTATCCGGGCCGGCCCGTTTTCTATGACAGCAAACGCAACGGCCGGCGTATTTCTCTAGAAGAAAACGGGCCGGCCCGGACACGGAACGACCTACTGTGAATCATCCTTTACACGTGATATTGAATTAGCCGTGTTTCTGTACTTCAAAGAAACAGAGTTTATGACCGCTGCGCTCTGCTTGATCGTTATCAGACCTATTGGTGTTTCTGTAGTACACAGATACTTTTACTAAGGGCCATTTAAGACATGCTATTATTTCATCGGCCCTTTCCCCTTCGGCCTCTCGGAAATATATTATGATAATAGTTTTCAATCCTTATTTTTGCCCAAATCAAATGAAATTCAACAATTTGCCGGTTCTCAGAATATATATTGACTTTTCATCTGTTAATGAATCACAATCACCAAACTTCATATACCGAAACCCCCAGAATGTACAACTACTTTTCTGGAAACCGCATCAAAATTGGTTCAGCCAAACGCGAGATAATCGTGGACAAACATACATACATACCTACATACGTAAATACATACATACGGGTCAAACAGAGAAGCTCTTTTTTGTAGACGGTTAAAAATTACACTTACTACGCGGGCGAAGCCGCGGGCAAATGCTAGTATTTTATAAGAAACAAGCATGATATTACCTATGTATGTACATAACATTATTATTGAGAAAATTGTATCACGATACATCATCTCGGATTAACTCGAGAACTTGGTTTTTAGATATAGCTCGATCTGTAGTGAAACGTAGGTAACATCACTAGCAACGAAAGCAAATTACACTATTGATAGCTCACTAAATAACACAAGTAAATAATCTCCCGATATAGAGTGCTAATGGAACTCTACTTATAAAGACACATTTTCTGAATAAAAACTATCTAATTAACACCTTTTTGCGATTTAACGTCTTGCCTTATAACTACTAAATATACACTTAGAATTAATTTTCAATATAAAGAATAGACAGTCCATTACTCTGCGCGTGAAGACACCATCGGCAGTTAATATAAACTGCCATCTCACACGAAGCAACCCGATTTCAAAAGGCATTTCTGACGCGTAGAAATAAGTGAATCGTCATAATTCACGCGCTCTTTCTTTTGCAAGTACATAGCCAAGTGCAACGTCAGGAATTGACTAATATGAAATTGCATTGGAATCATATTGGAATGGATGTTTGTTAGTAAAATGGAGGCCCAAGATAGCTTCATAATGGTATCTGTAAACTGGCGCGTCATGTGCGAACGGGAGATTGATGGCTGGGTCCGCTGGCACATGGTGCCTTTACCTGAAGATAACTAACAAGGAACCTTAAAATCATTGCATTTAAAGTTATTTCCAAATGGCAACACTATCCTGATACCTGCAATTCTGAGACTGATAAAGGACTTTAATGTTTCAGAATTTAGGGTTATTATCCAATGGCAAGACTGTAATTCTGTCCTCTTCTAAACTAGCAAGAAACCTTAACCTCGCGGCATTTGGAGTTATTATCGCACATCTGTCATATAAGAGACATTTCTAATGCGAAAATATATATTACATATGCATTTATCTTTTTCTGTATATGGTCCGAAAGCGGGATAGTTTTTAAACGATTTGCGCACGAGATAGTGAGAATGATAGGTAATTTATAGGGGCAGAAGAAACTGTTGAAATGGTCTTATCTTTCACGCCTGACTGCCAAGTGATGTGTTATATCGCAAAGGGACCGAGACAGCGAGACACCAACTGTCATGAAAGCAGGTAATTTTATTTAATGGTCTACTCGTAATGATTTTTACAGGACAGTGCGTCAACAACGCCCGTGTAGTGTTTATTGTGTAGGTATTTTATTCCTTCGATTTGACGGACCTTCGGGATGGAGAATGGAAAAAATGGTAACTAAGGAAACCATCGTGAAGAAACCAGTCTAATTACAATAATATCTAGTATTTTGTCTGGTTTGGAAGGTCAAATGGCAGTCGCTTTCATAAAACTAGTACAAATTGTAGTGAAATTAAAAATAAACACACAATAACACGTTTAATTTATTTTCTTATAAGTATTTACCGAAAACGTACAGGTGAAAATTTATACTTGCTCATCGAGAGATTAAGCAAATAACACACATAGGTTTGTAAAAAAAACAACAAGGCAAAGACGAGGTTATTTTAAAAGAACAGTTCTTAATTCCGGTACAGTCAACACCGAACAAGAATATACTATTCTGCGCTCACGGTTAGGGTTCGCTCAAAACCTATTTAAATTTATTTCCAAGAAATGTCACTGTAAGAGCTTTGCCTGAAATAAAATTAACGATTGGTTTGTCAGGTTGATGTGGATGGATAGAATGGATGATGTGGATGATTAATTGGTAGAAATAATGCCAGAAAAGTTTTACCAAAAGTTGGATTACGTTGGCGAACTAAAGCCTTTTAGAATTTAGGGGATTAAAATAAAAAAATGTAGAAATTGAAATTAAGGTATGGGCGAACGCTTCCCCAGGACGCAAATAACCCGATTGGTAACCTTTAAGAACGTCCTCCACAAATATAAAAAAAGTGTTGGTGGTCTTAAGATCTGCACTGGTAAATCACGGCGTCGTGAAAGGAGACTCCTGTACAGCGGACGACACCTCCACCGATGATTCTGTAGGCGCGTCACGGAATATCTTGGGCCGCCTGGTTGCAGCTCCGCACGGACGCTTGCCGGGGGCACTAATGGGTTATTGCAGGGTAGGGTCCCGTACCCAGGAGCTACGGAGATAGTATGAGAGTAAGTATTAGTACTTCCATATTCAGCCCGACAACACTTTAGCCCGAAATAACCAAATCGAATTTTGCTTACCCAGTCGTCAGATGGTAACTGGCTTCTTGTTGACTAAATCAACAGGTCACAGATGGAAATCGCTGCTTAAAAATTCCTCGTGTAAAGGAAACTGCACTGTTGCAACTTATCTGCTTTCCAGGAAACGCTGTCTTTATTTTGGTTAGACACTATCTTCAAAAAGAAACTCCTCTTTAGAAACAGCAATTGAAATCCTTTCCCAAATAAAAACAAAATTCCGTGTTTTCAAAGCAAAATCTCTTGAATGAATGAATCAGTTTTACTTTGATATGACATCCTGACATACGAAAAAATTGTAAAGGAACAAACCATTTCAAATTTAAATATCTTCAACCAGCAATCAACCTCAGAAAAAGATACAAGGAGGATTTGGTCTAGAAACGACATGAGAACAAACGACACCTAGTCGATATAGATGACAGTCATTAGACATAAGAAAGGCTACGTTAAGTTCATTGGAAACCAAACCGGCTTTGCTAGTTCCATGAAAATAATATAGATGGCGTGGAAAGCCAAAAAATAACATTAACCATGTGGCGATACGTTGTAATCGCTACACTATATCTAATCATAAAGGGCAACACTACAATATAAATCAGGATCGTGTGTCCTGAGCTAGGAAATCCTGGGTTACGGGACCCCTTTTCGTGGTTCCAATTACTTAATCTACGTACTATATAAGTGTAGGTACAGATAGAGCAAGATACAACTTATAGATATAACTTATGCTTAGTTTGAGATGGCCAAAGCGGAGGAAAAAAGTTCACAGATCTCGTGCACTACACGATCATCAAGGATCAAGGTACATTACATTTGCTAACGTTATGCCAATTTGGTTGATATATAATATATAAACATAGCTCACATACAAAATTCCTATTAAATTGGCATTTTTTTAAAGCGCAGCCAAGTTACGGTAACCACATAAAAAGGCATTTGCCACTTTACTAATATTCACGCAAGATAACGGCGACTTCAAATTAACTCGACCTCCAAACTCCGACTATAACTATAACAAGAATTTTCAAAGTCAAATTCAACATGACACCCTAGGCCCCAGGAGAAGGATAAATTATATGATATCATAACCTTGATTATTTGTTTAATTTTCTTGCAATCGAAGTGAAAAGCAGATGTATAACTCATGTATAAAACTCATTTTATCCTCTACTTTATATCTCTCTATATATAAATTGTCTCGGATAAAATGGCTTGTTTTATGCAATCTCAATCAACTATTTTATTTGCCAAGGTTTTGGAAGATATTGGTCTTCCAAAACCTCATTGACTTATCCACGAATTGCTATTTCCCGGGCACTGCAATAATGTGCTATTGTTGTCTCGAACTATAATTAATAATAATTTATTATAGAAACAATACATGTTTAATTTAAACAATTTGAAATATAAAACTAAAACTAACTACAATTGTACAATTGTGTTGATTAAAAAAAATATATATTACCTACTAATAGTCGTTCTGACTTTTTGACTTCTTTCAAAAAGGTTAGACTACAGCGCAAACCCTTGACCCGATCGTCTTTGTTTTAGGCTCAAATTGTGGCCGACTAAATTGTACAGAGGAGTTTTGATCAAAATTTTGATATCATTCTTCGTTTCCAAAATATCGAGTGCCAAAATGAAAAAATCGGAGGAAGTTGATTTTTTTTTCACTATTTCGGCCAAAACTTTTTTCGTTCTGGACTTTCTCAAATAATCCTCTTTGCATCTTACACATCTCGTAAATACGCGTCTTTTGAGCCTAGTTTGAATATCATACCTTCACAACTCTCTGAAATATAAGGGGATCGCACTATTTCGTGAAATGGGACCCTATACTGGAGCGAACGAAAAGACATTTTCAATGTCAAAACGCTAGACGATGATGAGGTAATAGAAACTACCGAATTGTGTTGAATCCAGATGGTACAGTCGCGATTGAGGACTGGTAAAGAAACCCGACAGTGTGGCGAATTGCTGTTGTGAAGAATTCCGTGTGGAAAGAAATACGAATTGGAAGAAACGCATACGTAAAACCTACATATAGGTAAGTAATGGCTACATAACTAAATCCTTGACAGTATATCAAGGAAAGATATAAAGTGAAACCAATAACCATCAAGTTGTTATTAGTCCGGTTTAGGTACAAAAGCAGTTAAAATGGAAGTAAGTATAAATTAGTTTTGCCTTTTATGACCGTACTGTAAAGCGACGGGTATCGTTGATTGCGCTCAATTGAAATAACTTCCGTTGAACATTGCTCGATTAATTTAGACTGGTTATTTGATATTGATAATATACATTATTTACGTATGGCTTTAGGGCCGGTTACTGATTTAACGAAGTAATACAATATATCTAAGATAAAATTGGCTATTTGGCTGATATATTGACTGGAAAAAACTAGTGGCTACGCCAATTCTTGGGATTAGGTAGCGGACCCCAGGCATCTTCCAGGATGCAACTGTACTGGGAATAACGCTAGTATGATGATGATGACGGTATATAGAGTGGAGGCGGCCTGTGTGACATATGAAGCAGTAATCGACAGTCGACAGTCGACAGCTTCGGAAAGATCTAAAACGCAAAACCGCCTCTACCCCGCACCGCGTCGCGTCCGCTCTGTGCATTTTGAGCTTTATAACCTTGGTTATAAAGCTCAAAATGCATTTATGGTTGGTTACTTGTATAGGTACAGTCAGCATCATAATTATGTATACAATTTTGAACCTCGTTCGCCAGACATTAGTTCCGAAATGTATACATATTTATGATGCTGACTGTACAATCATACAGTCAAGAATGATACGAGTATATCTAAAAATCAGTCCTGGTCAAAACGGCAATCATTGAACTCCTGCGTTATTTCTTAAATTGACTTGCAATTATTATCTAGCTAGCAGGCAGTATTGACTCGAGACAGTTAATTTCTTCAAGTCGTATCGTGTCACCAGCGGCGTGGGAGTGTTCTAGCAATACAATAAATCCACGAGGCGATCCCCCACTCTATATGCAAATACTATCGCCGTAACTCGCATCAAGACAGATCTTTATTAAAGGGGATAGAAAGTGACCAGTCTGCCGTAACCTTAATTCTAATTCAATATGATTGCTAGTCGCGGTCGAACTCTCACACAATTTTAAAGCACGATGGCATAAGGCCTACCTAATGGTGTGCAAGCAGCAGCACAAGCGCATTGCAGACCATTCACTGGTTTTAGAATTCGTTGTGTCAACACAGAGATAAATGCAGGTCCCTCAGAAACAGGGCTCAGCGCATCCTTGGAGGTTTTGGCGACCTTACGTGTCCTTACGTTTAGAGGCGCCCTTTAGGGGTGGCGATCAGGGTAGCTGTCCGGGGCCTCGCTATTGCAGGGGCCTCGCGCAACTACCCGCGAAAATAGATACTGATAGTACAAAGACAAGGGCCTAACTGTCTGTCATTGAAGTACAGTCCACCATATCAGCCAGAGAACGTCCACTGCTGGACATAGGCCTCCCCCGAGCATGGGGGGTAATTGCCATAATCGCCACGCTTGGCATGCGGGTTGGCGATCGCAGTGTCTCCACCGCACTCCAGGGATGCTGCTGCCCATCCCCCGGTGGTCTTGGTCGTAGTTTTAGGACATACCCGGGTCCAGTCCAGGGGAAGTACAGTCGCCATCAGATCTTCAGAGTGTTCAAAAGCATCTGAATATAGATTTTGTCAATATTGTCTTGACAATAGAGTCGCGGTCAGATCTGTCTAACCGCTAATTTGACATTAACAGTTTTAGTGTCAATCTTAGTCGAAATTGCCACTAGATCGATACGAGAGGATCGGGAATTCCAATCGTTGTTATAATGTGACAGTTGATTTTATGATGTTTAGTACCAGTATTCAATTTTGTCTAAAGTGGACACCTACCAACCTCCACTCGTATGCTTATCCACGGATTTGTATTTATTGATTTCCATTTCTAAGTCATAATTTGATTGAAAAATGTTGAGATCCGCTTACGAGAGCTTAAACTCTATGACTACTATTACAAGACAACATACTATTATAAATTTTCTTCTGTGACATGTGACAAGATTCTTTTTTTTCTTTTTTTTTTCTGTGACAAGACTTAGCATGAAAATAATAACTGAACCTTTAAACGTGATTGATTGTGGATGGGCTGTACCACCCAGCTGGAAAACAGTGTTGAAAACTACGTCTGTGAAGAATGTGGACGAGACTTTAGCATATGACGTTGTGAGTGTTGTGTGTAACTCGGCATTGAACAATTGTGAAGAAAACGAGGGTAGTATCTCGCCGCCGCCGCCTCCGCCCGCGCCGAGCAGCCGAGCGGACAAGGCACGGGCACGCAGTGCTAAAAAAAACCGCCGCCGCGATAGGTACTCATGATTAAGGACCGCGAACTGGTCTGAAACATATCGAGCGGTATTCGACCTTAAAGATGCGAGTGACCCGTTTCATTATTTTTAACAAAAATCTAATTAAAAAAACAGGCATGCATGCATTTTTCCATTAAAAGCAATGATAAAATCGGCAAACAAAGTTTCCTATTTGTTTCTGTTAATCTATTTGCTAAAACAAATCTCGAGTGTACCTACCTACCGACGGCCATCGACAATATATTTTTCAGTAGCGGTAGCGTATGGAATCGATTAGTTACCCATTAATTTTATCGAACTCGTTTCGAGTCGTTTAAGATGCGATAAATTTGGCGTGAAAACGCGTTTAAGTACCCATCAATATGGGTTTGCGGCGGCCTATGAACTCGTACAGATGATTTTTAATCACTTCAAGATATTTTACATAAGAGGACATATCCCCAATTTAATGTCTGAGCCCCATAGGCCACAAAAGAAATGTCTCCCTTCTTCTTAGGTCAATGGTCACATGCTTACGTGCATATAATTATTTTTTATCCCATATATAGGTAATTGACTACGACCAAGACGACCGGGGGATGGGCAGCAGCATTCCTAGAGTGCGGTGGAGATACTGCGATCGCCAACCCGCATGCCAAGCGTGGCGATTATGGCATTTACCCCCCATGAAATTTGGGGAGGCCTATGTCCAGCAGTGGACGTCCTAGGGCTGATATGGATAATTGAATATTGAGAGGAGTGGATTACGAGATTTATGAGTCTAATCAAAAATAATCTTTATGGCCCTCAATTATTTTGGCAATGTCCACAGTAAAGAAGGTAAAGACAGAAACGTAAGTCTATGTAGGTATGACCCGTCGCTATCATTCTGATTTTGAAAGAATCTGGCAAGGAAGTGATGATTGCTCCCTTTCTGCCTAATATCACTAAAGTTTGAAACGCACAGCGTCGTTGCGTGGCGGGGGCGGTATTTTGGTGAAGCAAACGCGGTCCGGGGGACGTCCTACCAAAAGATCCGCCCAGTAGTCGGGAGCACGGTAGAGCGGAGGCGGCGGCGTGTGACATATGAAGCAGTAATGACAGTCGATTGTTTCGGAAAGATCAAAAATGCAAAACCACCTCCGCGGCGCACCGTGCCGCTCCCTCTCTGTGCGTACGTTGAAGTGTTTCAACCTTAACAAAATACCGGCCCAGAATACAGCCCGTACAGAATAACATGAATACCTGACCAATACGTTGCTTAAAAACAACTAAATAATATAACCTTAATTCAAAGAGCTCCTCGAGGATACCTAGTACGTATACTATCATGAAACATAGATGAAACTAAGAAATTCAGCGCGATGCCTGTGTCAGCTCTGCTATTTGAATATGCACGATTTGTCATTTAATTAAATTATTCCCTGATTGTTATTAAATATTTTTTTGAATGGACATATATATATATTGAATGACGATCCCTTGTGGGAGATATATTTATTTTTATTGTTTTCTATTATTAATTTACATTTCTTGATATTGTGCTGTTATTATTATTATTATTGTTTTATTTTTTCCATGTTTTGACGATCATGATATAAATTCTTGTAATTTCGACATTCGATGCAAATTTATACTGTAATTTTTATCATGAAATAAAAAAAATTATAGCCCACCCAACGTCAGTTCCGTACTATACATTTTATAGCAATATATAATGCCAAATAGATCTACTTTACGAGCACGTTACGTAGGTACCTAGGTATGTTTTACGCCTCCGTCCGGGCATGCAGGCTCTCTTTACCGCTTTCACGTCAATAATTATAAAACCAATAACTAAATTAAGTTGAATTAGCGGCATTTTTTATGGCCAATTACCGTTCACTTCGTAATCATGTAATCTGGGAACATAAAGTTGAGTTTACGAAATACGAGAGGAATGGAAGAAATGGCTCCAAATTGAGACGGGAACCGGTTCGCGGCCGGCGCGGGCGCATGAAAGTTATTTTTTAACTTTTTATGGAGATTGAGATTACCCTTGAACCTCTTGTGTTATAACGGGCGGATTCTGTTTGTCGTGTTTTTGTCTGAAATATAGAATAATATTCGTAAAGTAAATATATTCAACTATTTTTTTTATTGTATTAGACTCTATCTATACATACATACTCGTGTAATATTGTATATATTTTTTGTCTTAAGTATAATATCTTCTCTTAACTTTTATTTTACTTATGTACTTGTGCTTGTTGGACTGGACGTAGTTTTTTCCGCTTAAATGTGTGTTGTGTGTCGGTGCCAGTTCTGAATGAGTTCAGAGTGTGTAAAGCTCCCTTCCAAATCGATTTCGGTAGATTCCATGTGCATTTAGTTCAAGCCTTAGGATCATAAGACTTTCCACACATGCACGATCATTCGATCGATTATTCGCCTTTCACTGAAAGACTTCGCGGAAGCGAGGATGATTCGATGCACATGTCGATCAGTGCCATAGTAATTATGCGCACACGATTCTTCTTCAGTCATCTATGCGAGAAAGACGTAGTAATGCATGATGTTCATAATGAAACACCTTTTCACCGGCCAAGTGAGATTAAATCTTATGTCAAAGTTATAACGATAAAAAGTAGTTGAGTTTGTGTTGAATTTACAAGTGTTTATAAATATTTAATTATCATACTTTGTGTGTGAACGAATGGCTAATAGAATACAGTGTGTCATCCATAGTTCCACACGAATTCTTATTTTAATAAGAGCTAAAAGAATAATATGAGCAGCTATGAGCATAATTTGATATCGTTAATCGAATAAATTTTTAAGTAGTTAAGATACTAAATAATCGATATCTACACAAATAAATTCAGCACGCAAGCTTGTCTCTGATAATATAATAATGTGTAAAACACAGTGTTTGCATTACTTTGCTGCTCGAAAAAACTAAGAAAATATTCTCTTATCTTATCTAGATGACGGCCCTTGCGGAAATACTTCGACCCAATGGGGTATTTTGTGCAGTTACCCTCTCCTTTACACTTACCCTAGCCTGCTCTCCAACATTTCCACGAACTGGTGGACGGGAGTACTCTAAATTTTCCTTTGGTTCTGGGTAACCATTGCCAGTCATTCATTCTTTGTCTGACTACTCTTGGATTAAGTCCAAGTTAAGGATAACTGTTATGAGTTTTATCTCACTTATTCATCTTCATCTCTTTCATCGATATTTGCCTGGGCCGTAGCGATGGATTTTCCGGAGCTTAAGCGTACTTACGCACGGAATATTATTTGACACTGACCATTAGCACTTTGATGAAGAAAAACATCACTAGAAATAAATATATTTTTTTATCATGCATTCCTCTACGAATAAAAGACGTAAGTAAAGTCCTCAACACGCACTGGACTACCGTGAGGACTACTGGCCATTGTTTGTATCTCATTCATGAAAGGAAGGCTGTGCCCACAGAAAATTCAATTGAATGTTCTGTTGCAGTGCACAACAGTGCGAAATATATATATTATAGGCTGGATGTTGATGAAAATCTAAATTTTGAACTAGTTACTCGAGGAATGTCTACGAACTAGAAAACCAGAAGTATAACTATGGTACATACTTCTGGTATAGTTAATCGATCAGGATGCGGCGAGTTTGCGCATGATTGGTTCCCCGAGCATCTGATAGCTATTCGTAGCAATCCTCACCGGAAAACCGCCGATTACTGCCCGCTGTTCCGTACTGCAAGTGCCAATTTACTTTTCATTAAACTGTGTGTTTATTCGACATGTACCGCGCACGCGAGGTTTTTAAGAATGTGAACATGACACTTGACGACGTTTTTTCTTGTAATTATCATTAATGTTGAGCTTAATTAAGTAGCTCGACTATGTTTGATCAACATACATTTCCAGTCGTTGAACCAGAGCAGCAAAGGCTCATTTTCACGGGGCATTTACAGCCTGCATCCTGCATGTTGCAGGGATTTTTATATCGCTTATGTCTAATTCCATTCACGATGGCTACTTAGCACATACACATCTCCAAGTTCATCTAGTTACGTCATTCTGATTTCCAAAGACAGAGACTAGGAACTAGTAGGTAGGGACACGTCCTATTCTGTCAAATGTCGCGATTAGAAATATTAGAATAACGGCCCAATTAGATATAACTTTACGTAGATCACACACAGTCGACAAGTCGCCAACAGTTACATCAAAGCAAGTAAACAATGCGCTAGGAAACATTTGTTCAGAGGAATCCCAAAAATAAACCTCTGATACTCGATAACACACTGTATTAATTCTCAGCACAGGTTATCCTCCTAATAAAGTTGTCAGTCTTGTTCAAAACGGTCTTAATAGCGCGATTCAGGAATAGACACAGACGGTACAGCGCCACCTAGCGGTACATTCGACTAACATCGTTGGAAAGATCCTAAAAGCGTGATTCATTATAAAGAAACACATGTTTACAATAAGAGGGCAAACTATAAGTATACCGTCGTAAGGAAAAAGTAATTCTGCTTCGCAATTACAACTTAATACAAAACAACAAAATAGTACTTGGAACTGTAATAATTTAATACAGTTTATAGACTCTTTAACTTCAAATCTTTATAATTTAAGATTAGTAATTAAATTAATCGTAAATGTCAAGTTTTTTTTTTTTTTATAAAGTTTAAATTTAATTATGTTTTTAGGAATCGACACAAACGGTACAGCGCACCTAGCGGAAAATTCGACTAACCTTGACACTAAAGCTCAGAATGATTCACGGTTAAACAGATCTGAACACGACTGCTTTTGAACACTCTGAAGTGTACAGTTTTATCTGATGGCAACTGTGCTTCAATGACAGACATTTACGAGTATATCGACTATTGAAAACTACTGGCTTGGTACGGTCGGCCTCACCAGGGGCTGAACACCTTTGTACCTTGTCGCTTTAACGTCATGTTTAAATTATCATACTAAAAGTCTAACGGGTGAAAGCGACAAAGTCCCAAAGTGTCCAGCTACTTATGAGGCCGACTGTACGATCGTGATAGTATTCATGGCTATACAAAAACGAATTCAGCAATCATTTAAGGCAAGTTTTGAAGGTGCAAGAAATTGGTTAGATTCCCGCTGCGAACTTAATCTGGGTGGTATCTTTGGATTGCTTCCTATCTCGTTCGTGCCTTCTCTTAACCTAATATGTAAGAGAGAGATGTAGCAATTGAACAGTAAGTGGTATTTGGCATGATTGGAATTCTCTCGCTACTCTTTACCGTTATTCATTCAATACCTATAAGAGCAAGATGATATAAACTTGTGCATTTACCTGTAAATGATGCTAACTTGCCATATTATGGATTCTTATCACTAGCTGCATCTAAAATGGCCAATTCACAGCGCAGCCGCTGTAAAGAGCAATCTCATAAAATAACTTTGTTATATCTTTAGCTCATCTTCACTCATAACCATGTCCCTCTCGGCAACAACTGTGTTAAAGAATCGTATGCACATATATCAGAGTAAAGCAGATCCGCTCATCAGATTCCTGACATTCTCTGATTCAGATTTCTGAGGTGATTCTTACTAATGCACATATTAGAAAGTTTGAGACAGACAGACAAGTGACATCTGACACGTTTCACCTGTTAGTGTCTCCATCTTCATAACTGAAAATTGTACTGAACTGACGTTGTGGTGTGTTATATAAACTTATATATGGTATTTAACATCCTGGTGTGCTTTCAAATGGAGACAACCTGTTTAGCCTAGTTGGTAGTGAAACTGCCTCTGGAGCTAGAGGTCCCGGGTTCGAATCCCGGCCGGGGCATTATTTGTGCATTTAGCACGGATTTTGTTCTTGGGTCTTTGATGTTCTCTATATATTTAAGTATGTATTTATTTATTATTTATTTATTTATTTATTTATTCAGGAGATAACACAGAAACATACATGAAGAGGATTTATCTATATAAGTATGTATATCGTCGCCTAGTACCCATAGTACAAGCTTTGCTTAGTTTGGGACTAGGTCGATTTGTGTAAGATTGTCCCCCAATATTTATATTTTATTATATTTTATTTTTTTACAATTCGTTAACACCTGAAAATGATCGTAATATCTGTCGCATTTTAATTAATTTTGGGGCACCATAAGGATTTAACGAGACAACTATATGAAAAATAATCTGGCTTAATACTGCGAGTCTGCTTTTCTCTGATGTCTGTGATCGTATGTATACAAAGGTTTAGAGTAGCTATATAAAATGTAGGTACTAAAAATGCAAATTCACTGTCTGTTTAACTAGATTAATCAAATTGAAATCGATTTGATATTTGTTAGGTGCGGTTCCACTAGCGCAAAACCTCACTTGTCAGAGAGACCGCCAACGACAAATATATAAAGTCAAATAGACTGTTCATTCATACAAGATTGAAAACGGTTTGCAGTAAATTTTAAATATTTATGTACAAGTTTGAACCCTATTCCCTAGACATAAGAGCTGGAAAATACATATATTATCAAAGTCAAAGACCACAGAAGCCGCTCCGGCGTCGGCTTCATTACTGCATGCGCCGTTGGGCTCAGTCAAATAACCGTAGCACAGTATGAGACCCACGTTAAAGTGGCCTTTTTGTTTTATACCGCAGTGTGCACTTTTAAGTCCATTACATGATATTGATAGCTTGCAGAGAGTATGATATTCCTTCTTAATGAGTTTAAGAAGGTACACATTTTGAATATGGATCTGTATAATTTGTAATTATAAAAAAGTATGAGTAGGTCGATTCACAAGAGCTGGCGCCGAAAATGTATGAAACTGTCATTAATTTCATAGACATTCCGCGCCAGCTCTTGTGAATTGACCTATATGTATTGTATAGTCCCAAACTAACCTCTTTGTTATCAATGTATATTTTTGGAATTGTCAAAATAGAAGCGATATTATCGAGCTTGGTGGGAAGAAATGAAAGAGAAGTTCAGAGGTCTTCGGGCGGCTTGAGAACTTCTAACAGTCAAGTTGCCCACTCACTTGACAAACCTTGTCAAGTGAGTTTAATCTGTAATGGAGGTTAGATGGCTGTCGCTTGTGTAAAAACTAGTGCCTGCACCAATTCTTGGGATTAGGTAGTGGACTCCAGGCATCCAACAGGAATTGAGATAACGCTAGGATGATGATGATGGTGAGAAGCTTACAAAATACTGGAGTGAATGAGATAAGTAAAAGTAGAACAAGAAACATGCTTAGCTTATTATTCAGTACGACCAGAGATTTTCATTTACATTTACAAAAGAGCAAAATTAACAAATGTATTTTGCATCTTTAGCTTTTGAGACGATAATTCACAATTCACAACACTGTTATGACATAACATAACTTATTAATTTTTAGGGTTCCGTACCTCGAAAGGAAAAAACGGAACCCTTATAGGATTTTTACTTTGTTCTCCGTCCGTCTATCTGTCTATCAAGACCCTTTTTCTCAGGAACGCGTGGAGGTATCAAGCTGGAATTTATTATAAAATACTCACATCTACTGTCCCTTGGAGCTGTGAAAAATCAAACTTCTAAGCCAGCGCAATCAAAAGATACAGCCGTTTATGCCGGAAATTTTCGACACTCGCAAGGGAATCAAAACCTACAGAGTACTTCCCGTGCACTTATAATCTTGAAATTTGGTACGAAGCAACGTCTTATAGCATAGATAAAGGAAAAAATAGTCTTACGGAACCCTCGGCGCGCGAGTCCGACTCGAACTTGGCCGGTTTTTGTTGGGCCATGTAGCAGGAGCAAACATAGTAAGCATAATGCCATTTTTTATTATACCAAAGTTGATTTTGACTTAAGTCACGCCGGTTCATGAATACGCTATTTAGCTTTATGGGGTTCAATGTGGGTAGTTGGTTACGTAATAAAACATGGAATGTACAGGCATGTTTCCGTAAGACGGCGTAGCTCAAGTTTCCGGCGGTTATCGGGCAACTGAGGGCGGCCGAGCGTGGCGACCCGGCGACCTGCCCGCGACAGGTGCCGGCTGGCCCGCTCCGCTTGTGACTGCGCACTGTGAACTCTTTAATATTTGTATCTGAACCCTGACCCGAAGCTGATATAGAAGATATAGGTTATCAGCGTGGCCACATCACTGCGTTGCGGCGCCGCACCGCAAAAATCACCGTGGAAACGGCAACACAGTGTTGTGATCACGCTCACGGCCGGGCCAGGACTTCAAGCGGCGGCGGGGGCGGCAGCGGTTTTACTAAGATATTGCGTGTGATCCCAACTAGCCAACGACTCCGAGTCTCGACCGTGCAATGGACTAATAAAACGCTTGTATAGAGTCATAGGACAGTCTGTCTTGACTTTTGAGGAACTTGCGACGACAGATTTCCGTCTATCGTCGTGAGTTCCATCGGGGTCGTGCCATCGTCCTGAATTTTGAGCAATCGGTGCCAAAAATTAATAAAATTGCCTTTTGCGCACAGAATTTTTTTACACGCGCACAGAGCATTAATTATTAAAGGATGATTCACAGTACGAGTAGAGCGTTCCGTGTCCGGGCCGGCCCGTTTTTTATGACAGCAAACGCAACGGCCGGCGTATTTCTCTAGAAGAAAACGGGCCGGCCCGGACACGGAACGGCCTACTGTGAATCATCCTTAACTTATCACGAATTTTAAGGTAATGCCCCGAAATTTTAATACTGTTGTCCCGACAATTAGGAAATCAGATCTGGTAACCATAGTCCCGAGCCACGAGACGGCGTCAGGTGTTAACCACGCTAATCAAGAATGAGAAACTTTTGACATTGATTGTATTCTATGAAATTGGGATAATTTCGACAATTGAAAAATGTGTTTATATTAAATTTTTAGGGTTCCGTACCCAAAGGGTAAAAACGGGACCCTATTACTAAGACTTCGCTGTCCGTCCGTCCGTCCGTCTGTCACCAGGTTGTATGTCAAGAACCGTAATAGCTAGAGCTAGACACTTGAAATTTTCACAAATTGTGTATTTCTGTTGCCGCTATAATAACAAATACTAAAAACAAAATAATAATAATAATAATTAATCCATACAAAAAACGTGATATTTTAGCCCTTTTTTATGGCTACCACTCGCCGAGCTAGATCTCAAGAACCGCAATAGCTAGACAGTTGAAATTTGCACAGATTATGTATTTTTATTGTGGCTACAACAAATACAACAAAACACAAACATACCACAAAAATCAAAATAATAATAATAATTAAGGGGGGCTCCCATACAACAGAGTAGTAGCTGGCGTTTTTTTTTCTGGTACGGAACCCTTCGTGCGCGAGTCCGACTCGCACTTGGCCGGTTTTTTATTTTGAAAAAACCCGCTTGAGAAATTTTTAAATGCTGTTAAATCATTTTTGGGGTTTTGTGTGTGTGACTTCAGCCTCTAAACGGTCCCGTTTTCTACCCATCTGTCACAGAGTTGAATCTTAAAACTGTGATCGTTTCTAAAACACACTTTTAAAGTCTTTCTGTTAGTCCCAAGTGGAAGTGTCGATGTCGGTGTCGTAGGGCGCAGGGCGCATGCGCGGCGGTGCGTGACGCGGGCATTGCGCCGCGCTGCTCCCACGGACCGCGAAGTACAGCCGGTGCGCCCGCGCAGACAGAGAGCGATCACCGGAGTTCTGCGTTTGCGTTCCATTGGACTATTAGGACTTGATGGAACTCCGGTCCCATCCCATCAGGTATATCGAAGAGAACCAGCTGCTCATATATCTGACTGAACACGACTCTATGGTCAAGGGGATAGAGAAATTGGTCTACGCCGTCTACCACTTTTGAAGCTTGGCTGACGGACTGTACCTAGATTGGCGGAATGAAAAGGTTCGTCACTTTTCAACTCTATTTCAATACCACCACCACCATATCAGCCCTAAGACGTCCACTGCTGGACATAGGCCTCCCCCAATTTCATGGGGGGTAAATGCCATAATCGCCACGCTTGGCATGCGGGTTGGCGATCGCAGTATCTCCACCGCACTCTAGGAATGCTGCTGCCCATTCCCCGGTGGTCTTGGTCGTAGTTTAAGGACATACCCGGGTCCCAATTTCAATACAGTTAAGGTTGAAAAGGTGACGAACCTTTTCATTTCGCGAGTGTACATGTATATTTGAAAGCGACTGTAGAATCACTTTAAGGTCTAGACTACAGCGTTCTATACATCTATCAATTTGTTACAACAACGCCTTGAAAGTGAATGAAAATAAAAAATAAAATAAATATTTTGTGAACAATCTTACACAATTCGACCTGTTGTCTGAATCAAACGTTTTTTATTATTATTTATGTCTTTTCCGCTTACGGGACAGTGGTGTCCCGGACCCTTTAACCCTGCCACTGCCACTTTATAATACCTAGAGAAATTAAATTAAAAAAACGTGTCACAAATGCAATTTCCGCCTCACGTACTCATTGGATTCATTTTCCCAGGCATAAAGTCTAGAGAAAGAGTTGTCCTCCCGTCCTACGGTAACAGCAATGAAACTTTGATTTGTAGATTGCAGTTGGTACTGAGCATTGCAGTGCTTTATCTATCACTTTACGACTCTATTTTTGTATATTAAGGTTCAAAATGAGCAGAGCACATTCTTGTCTGACTGTACCTATAAACGTTGCATGCTAATAAAGGCTCCAATAGTGGTGGAACCCGTTCTGCCAACGAGTGCATTAATTTCCAAAGATTTCGTGGCGCTACGCTACGCTGGTATCCGATAAACACAACCACCAGGTTAAAATCATGTCATAAAAGATTAAAGTAGATAGGTGAACTTATACCTATGAGGAATCTCTTTCGGCTAACCTTTGAGGAATTGAGTGGAAAGTGGGAGAATGAGATTGACCATCCTCACACCGCGTTTCAATAAGTGAAGAGAGTTAGGGGAGTGGGAGTGATGTTTAATCTATGTACCCTACTTAATTCTTAACAGAAAGCGATGCCAATTAACGTGTTAAACGGATCGCCATTATTTTTGCTACTAACTGTATATGGGAGATACATTCTCAGAAGAGAAGTTTGAACGAGCTGCGTGCCGGCGCGTGCTTTCCGCATTTATTAGGAGTAATTATCTCCAAACTGGCAATAATTTCATAGATCCTATTTAAGTGTTGACACGTGCGGTTGTGTATTGTGTACGCTTCTGTCACGGTACAAACAAACATAAATAATATATAGACCTTTTTAAGGCACCAGTGAATAGGCATTTTCTGGGTGAGCTCGCTCCATCGTCGGCCTCATCTTTGCCCCCTGGCCAGATGCTGGCCAAGAGCAATCCCATTTTTTATAATAAAAAGAATATATAGTAAGGGAGCAGGGGGTGAATTTACTCGAGTGCTCGTGTGCTGTGTGTGTGTGTGTGTGTGTGTGTGTGTGTGACCTATTGGATTAAAAAGATTTCATGGTAGAAAAAAGGTTATGTAATGTGTACAGTCAGCTGCATAGAAATCTGACCCCCTAGCGTACAAACTTCTAAAATAAATAACTACAATTTAGAAAAGTTGAAAAACCCTCGACATTTTCATTTCAAAGCTCAATATCTCAAAAACGGCTGAACAGATTTTCTTGAAACATGGCTAAGAACACCCGGGAGAAATTATCTATGACACAAAAAAACTAAACGAAAATAGGTTTATCCGTTTGGGAGCTACGATACCACAGACAGATGCACACGTTAAACTTATAACACAAACAAACAAAGGTTTGAGCTATCTACGGACGCGGACGGACTGGCAGGCAGTAATTAGATCAATTCCATGTAAGTCGCGGATTGGCGCGTGCGCTCACAGAAAGGACACTTCCGTCAAGTGACATTACTTCTCCGTTCAGAAAAAGGGCTTAACCGGCAGAAAAAGTCTGTATACGTCTCTAAATGGTAACAGCTTCAAACCAGAAGTTCTAAGTAAGCAATTCACGTTTTACATAAATTACACTTTAAATTAATTAGCGATACAGGAAAGTGTTGATAACGGGTAACTGGTACAAATTGAATCCAGTTTTTATATGTACAGTTAAGGTGCATAAGACCCTAATGAGAAATGAAAACATGCAAGTCGCTATATACGTATTCCTGTTGATGTACTTTAGAAGTTTGCATCTAATTCGTATTACTAATGAGGAGATTTGCATACGTACTTTGTTAGAATTTCAAGATTATTTAACATTTTTTACGTAATTAGTAGGTATAACTAGTCATATATACGCGCCAGTACGTTGCGTGAACTTAATAAGAATAAAACCGGCCAAGTGCGAGTTGAACTCGTGTGGAGAGAGTTCCGTACGTATGTTTACTTTAAAATAGCATAGAACTCTTATTAGTCATATATACGCGCCAGTACGTTGCGTGAACTTAATAAGAATAAAACCGGCCAAGTGCGAGTTGAACTCGTGTGGAGAGAGTTCTGTACGTATGTTTACTTTAAAATAGCATAGAACTCTTATAGATTTTCCTGTAATCTATGGGTAAAAAACTATTTTCTGTTTGTTTTTGAATATCTTCGTCACCTTCTCACACTTAAACCACTTAACCGATTAAGAAGTTATTTGGTATGGAAATAGTTTATATCCCGAGGAAGGTTACACTTGTAGATAGGATAGTTCTTATCATCCCTTAAAGAGGTTGAATGTGGTACGGAAGTTTGTATAGCGGTCCGATATAATCGAGTACCGCACGGACGAAGTCGCGAGCAAAAGCTAGTTAACATCAGCGGAATTGACGTGAGAGACTTCACTCTGTTCTCATGAAATTTTATTATTTTGACTTTGACATTCAGAGGCCTTATATTATAATACGTATGTGAGGATATCCATTGAGATTTTATTATTTTAAGGTTGACGCTTGGAGACCCTATATATATGTATCACACACGATATTATGATTAGTGTACTGTATTACTTTGATTTACCTTTGACGCTTAGAGACCTTATACATCTCTTTTAAATCAGGATTGTAATATTTTCACTTTTTGATAAAAAAAAATATTTTATGTAATTAAGTAATTAATTTTATTTAGAGTTCCCATTGTATTATTTTTAATTGGTACAGATGTGACTTGTAAAAGTGCCCTTATGGCCGATTTTTGCAGGATTAAAGTTTTAATTTGATAGATCATATTCACTGGTTCGTGGTAGTTTCCAATTTCCGTTCTGAATTACGGTGCGCCAAATCGCCAGTACTTTTATGTAGCACTGTTATGTAACATGATGCGTGCAAACAAAAACGCATAACCGCGAAAAACCCTTTAGATTAACAGCATTAAATATGAATAATAAACATCACTGTTGTAAAAGTACGCTACCATTTATGAATACTTTATTAATTTTGGTCGGTACGCATTATTTAATGCCCGAATATAAATTAGCTCATGCACCTAGTTAAACATTTCCATACAAATGGAATCCCTGCCTCCAAGCATGGAGTAACTAGCTTCATACTTTTTGTGTGTCGTTCTCTAGGCGTAGTCTCAGTCAATACCTACAGGGTAATACAACAACTACCTATAACTTACAGGCGACCCACCCCTACCTACAAACCAAGCACAGATATCTGCAAATCAGGTAGCAACCCAGCTCCTACTTAACGGAAAGCCTACGAGCCGCATGTCTAATATGTCACCGAGGCCCACCTACCAACAAGATTCTACCAACCTCAGCAAGCCTTTCACTCACTACGAACTCGAGACTGCCATTACGTCCTTGAAAAATGGCAAGGCCGCCGGTGTGGACGACCTGACTGTGGAGCAGATCAAACACCTTGGACCGGAAGCCAAAAACTGGCTGCTGCAGCTATACAACAACTGCCTATCGTCTCTCAAAATACCCAAACTGTGGCGAAAGTCCAAGATAATAGCCCTCCTCAAGCCTGGCAAAGACCCCTCAAATGCGAAAAGCTATCGTCCAATATCCTTGTTGTGCCACACATACAAGTTACTAGAGCGACTACTCCTAAATCGCCTTGCTCCCATAGCGGAACCATATCTAATCCCAGAACAAGCGGGATTCCGACCAGGAAAGTCATGCACGAGCCAAACCCTGAAGCTAACGCAGTACATAGAAGACGGCTACGAACTGGGCATGGTAACAGGAGTAGTATTCGTAGACCTAACGGCAGCGTATGACACGGTGAACATACAGCGACTGATCTCAAAAGTTGGTAGGATGACCGGGGACACAGGGTTCATAAATATTCTCCGTGAGCTACTCCATAACCACAGATTTCAAGTCCATATGCAATCCGGAAAAAGTCGCTGGCGCTCTCAGAAGAATGGACTTCCGCAGGGCAGTGTGCTTGCACCTATCCTATTTAATATCTACACCAACGACCAGCCAATCATGCCCAAAACCCAGAGGTTCTTATATGCCGACGATCTAGCACTCGGAGCACAAAGTGATAACTTTGAGGAAACGGAGAGGACACTATCGACAGCTTTGGATGTCCTCACAAAATACTATGAGGGGAACTGTCTGAAACCAAATCCCTCAAAAACCCAGTCATGTGCATTCCACCTGCGAAACCGGGACGCCAACAGACAGCTTAACGTCTCTTGGAATGGCGCTGCCATAGAACAATGCTCAAGCCCGAAGTACCTGGGAATTACCCTCGACAGGACGTTATCCTTCAAAAGCCACTGCGTTAAGACACGCCAAAAAGTTAACTCACGCAACAGCCTGCTCCGAAGACTCACCTCAACTCACTGGGGTGCTTCTGCACACACCTTTCGAGTCACTGGTCTGGCGCTGTGCTATTCGGCGGGTGAATATGCGTGCCCGGTGTGGCACCGGTCCACCCACACAGGACAAGTAAACACAGCACTCAATGATACTTGCCGTATAATCACTGGATGCCTCAAGCCCACTCCGCTCAACAGGCTGTATCCGCTAGCAGGGATTGCACCCCCGGAGACCCGCAGAGAGGTAGCTTGTAGCGTCAAGAAACAAAAGCAGGAAGAAGACACCAGACACCCCCTTTTCGGGCATGCGTTGCCACCGCCCCGTCTCAAGAGCCGTAAGAGTTTCATGAGGTTTACTACCGCCGTCAAGGTTCCCCCCTCGAGGAACAGAATCACGAAGTGGCAAAACACACGCGCTCCTCCTGATAACTTTGTCCGTCCCGCTGAAGAGCTTCCCGCTGGGCACAAACAACCGTGGCCTACCTGGAGATCCTTAAACAGACTGCGCTCCCAGGTCGGCCGCAGTAAGGAGAACCTTATTAAATGGGGCATCCTAAGCGGGTCGGACGCTCGGTGTGTGTGCGGGACGGCTCCACAAACTATGAGGCATATGTTGTCTTGCCCGGCATGCCCGTGCTCCTGCTCCGAACAAGACCTTCGTGACGCGACAGACAGGGCTTTGGCTGTCGCCAGCTTCTGGTCCCGTTCGATCTAAACAAGTAGTAGAAACCTTCGACACGAGAAGAAGAAGAAGGAGTGTATATTTTTTTAAAGGATCAGCAATGCGCATGTGACACCCCTGAACCACCATCTTGGTGATCAATTACCATCAGACACCCGTACGCTTGTTTGCCACCGATTGTTTCAATCTACTTAGCTACTGAGCCTAAGTTTTTAACTAAATCAAAGACATTATGAAATCATGCGATAGATATTGACGATAAATGATGCAGTTTATTTTTTTAAGCACGAAACCGTAGTAAGTATTATATTGCTAACACGTGCGGTTTAACAAAACAAACAAAACAAGCGCATGCGACAAATGCAAATAAAATTCCAATTCAATACATTGAGTCCAATAAGCCTCAATTGCAAGCAGCAGGCGAACTCTTGTCTAATGTTTGACAAGAGCTGGCCTGCTTGCTGTTCGATTTAAGTGCTTATAATTAATATCCGTATTGTACAAACGTAAATCCACCCTCCAGAACACCTTTTATCTCATTTTGATGCGCTAGTAATAAACATGTCCTTGTCACTAAGTTTTCGGTCAAAAAGGCGTATGCGACTTTAATTTCGTATGGAGATGTGGCTTATTGACATGGGTTGTTATACAAAAGTCAGTCGACAAAGCGGCGGTGCCCTCGCGCGACAATGCCATCAAATTGACGTTTACAACTTCATATAAATAAAGCAGTGGCAGCCGTGGCAGGCGATGCGCGGGCGCAGGGGAAGAGCGGAAGCGAGGAATTCTATTCGACACGCGACCTATATTAACACAATTTCAAATATTTATTTTGCTAGTAGACCTCAGGGGCTTATTATACTTCTACTATAGTAGCGGGAAGCGGTTGGATGCGGTGAGCTGAGGACCGCATGTGGTGGCGCGGAATGGGGAAGGCCTATGCCCAGCAGTGCACCTGACCCGGGACCCGGGTATGTCCTAAAATTACGACCAAGACCACCGGGGGATGGGCAGCAGCATCCTTGGAGTGCGGTGGAGATACTGCGATCGCGAACCCTCATGCCAAGCGTGGCGATTATGGCATATACCCCCCGTGAATTTGGACGTCCTTTGGCTGATATGGTGGTGGTGGGATGCCCAGCAGTGGTCGACCGCGGGCTGATGATGATAATAGTGACATGATAGTACATAGCAACACCAGAAGAATAAGAAAAGTAGAGAGAAGCTAGAACCCACTGGATTTAATTTTAATGTAAGATTTTTCCCAGATCAGATGCTTAAAGGGGGAGCTTGAATAAGGAGCTGATACCAGATACTGTCTAGACTAATCGTATATATCTACAACTATTCAAGTACTACCTGTACTCCAGGGCGCTTATAATCTTGTAATTTTCTAATCCCCCCCCCCCCCCCTTTAGATTTTAATTTAAAGATGTCTAAATTTTATTGTGTCCGAAAAAGTAGCTTATGTTTTATTAACATAAGCTCATCTAACTTTGTATCTACATTTTTTTTTAAATGATACGCATATTCACTCTTCGGCAGGATGTAACCAGCTCTTTTTCTTCAGTATACTAGTGTACCTAATTACGAAAGTTGAATTAAATAATTACAAATTAAAACAAGTAAAGCTTAAGAGGGCGCAGTACGCTCGGTTCTCCATACAAACGTATTTATGCTCTCATTTTAAAACGCCATGCTAGAATAACATGAAACTTTGTATACACAATGGGATCCGGCATATCTAGGTCGGAATTTAGTTTCTGTTGCTAGAAATTGTAAAAGAAAAAAAATACAGCGGTTTTTTGAGTTTTTTACGGCTTGTATGAAAACCTTAATAATCGTTGTATTTTTTCTCCATTATAATTTCAAGAAACAGAAACTCTTTTCCGACCTAGATATGCCGGATCCCATTGTGTATACAAAGTTTCATGTTATTATAGTATGCCGTTTTATGAAATGAGAGCATAAATACGTTTGTATGGAGAACCGAACTTACCGAACGTACTGCGCACTCTTAATTATTTCACGTATATTTAACGCTGATTCCCGTCGCTTGAGCGCACACACCTGGACATAATCAGAATCAGAACGATTCCGTTGTTCAATCAATAGCGTCATCTAGAGCACTCATAACGGTTTCTCGCCATCGCCCTAACATGGCCGGCGCTTGCGCTCTTTTTGTCCCATGTAAATACGAATACAAGGTGAGCGTGAATGTTGCACGAAAAAAATCACTATACAGTCGAAATCTGACTGAACAAATTTCTAAACCGCGGCATTGTCTTACGAGTAAAGAAAGCGATATTTGCTGAACATTTTGACAAGCTTTAAGCTTGAAACGCGCTGAGGGCGGCGCAGCGTCGTTGCGGGGCGGAGATGGTTTTGCGGTATGGCGAACGCGGTCCGGGGTACTTCGCACCAAAAAACCACTCGGTATTCGGTAGCGCGATAGAGCGGAGGCGGTGTGTGACGCGTGAAGCAGTAATCGACAGTCGACAGTTTCGGAAAGATCAAAAATGCAAAAACGCCTCCGCGCCGCACCGCTCCGCGCCCGCTCTGTGCGTTCCGAGCTTTAGAAGTAACTGTCAAATGACTAGAGGATCCCGATTGCGGTCTACTGGGTAGGTACAATCTTTACAATATAATGACACATTTCAATTCACATTTCACTAATTTAAGACTTATACTGTTTCCACCATATCAGCCGAAGGTCCTCCACTGCTGGACATAGGCCTCCCCCTATTTCAGGGGGGTAAATGCCATAATCTCCACGCTTGGCATGCGGGGTGGCGATCGCAGTATCTCCACCGCACTCTAGGGACGCTGCTGCCCATCCTCCGGTGGTCTTGGTCGTAGTTTTAGGACATTCCCGTCCTTATAAACATTGACAATTGAGCAAGTTAATAAATTAAGTTTATTTTTGCTTCAATACACACCATAGGACGTAAGTGCCAACTATATTAGTTGACGTAGCGGACATAGCGTAGCTAGACAATAGCTTGACAGAACTACCGGTTTTAACCACGGTTGGTTTTAACAAAAGAGCATAACTGAATGAAAATTTCTAGAGACTTACGCCCTTTGAACCGTTCATGTGTGATGTACTCGTAATACGGATAACAAAAGATTAGGGGATGTTTTCATAGGAGTTTGTAGTGTTACTGGTATTCAATGGTGCGATGAGTTTGCGAAAATAAACATGCCTTTTTATAGGGTAGCAGGGTAACGATTTCATTGGATTTAAAAATTAAGTTTGCAAAGAACTTAGGGGCCTGTGTTTTAATACGAGTATGACGTAATTTATGTTGCAATGGTAGACCGACTGTACGAAAAAATTAGGCACGTAGTTTTTATCGCTATTTAAAAAAATCTCAATTAATGCAGTTTGGGAGCACCGTCATCGCAAGCGATCATGCATGATTAAGAACCACGTATCGGTTTGAAACACTCACCGTTAGATAAATCAAGATTAATTTGTAAAAGATTTAAATACCTCGCACAACTTAACAAATACAATACAAAACGTGGGACTAAAAGTGGATTGGAAAAGTCGCTATCAACTCGTCTGATCACTGAGTCATTCGGAATTTAAACCAAAACAATTGAATAAAAGCGAGTAATATTTACACGTTACAGAAACGGCTTGTTCGCTTATCTCTCATACTACCGGCTTTTACGTAAATTATACGCCTCATGGCGAATGCAAATGCCAGGGCCTAGATTTGGTTTGACTCTTTCTCATCCTAGTCACATTTCAACGTTTTGTCGAATTCTAAAACCTTAGATCGGCAAGCCTAAAAGCGAGCGCGAGATACAGTTTCAAATGATTGGAATCGGATTAAATACAAACATACTATATTGCCAAAATAACAACGGTCACCGCCCTACCGCCTACCGCTTTGCCGTATTTGGGTTAATATTTGGAGGCGATTAAGCAAAATAGACCACCGGCCCTACTAAATAGAATATAATAGAATACTTTATTGTTCACTGTGTACAAGATAAGGTAAACAGAGAAAAGATATTAGCTACCCTGTGCGATCATACAATATTAATATTAAAACTACAGTACATCAATATTACTTATAAAAGCCAATTAACATTTAACTATTTTTAGCACATGCACTATCAAAAAATTCGTTAATATCGTAGAAAACCGTTTCAATTAGCTAATTATCTACACTCAAACAGGTTCCATTCCAACATCAGTGATAAACGTAATTTTGTGGTAAATAGGTAGTACTATTAATTGCATTTGGTAGCAGCACATTGTAGTATGTATAATATAAATTTTGACAAAATAATCTTGATGAATTTAGTGATTCATCTATGGTCAAATTTTACGTAACGTGCGCTTAGGGTTTTCAAACATGTCTATAAATTCTATCGGGATAGTTGGGCTGAAGCTCAATGCTCCGGAAGTGCTCTGGAGTGTACGACTGGTCTTTATGTCTCTCCTCTCTCTTTATTTTTCTTGTAGGAGATCTAAGTGTGTGAGAGTAAGAATAAGAATGTACTCATTCGTAAAACATAGGTTGAGATCTTAAAAATACGATTGCGACTCACTATGTTTTGCCAGGTGCCGTACGAACATGTTAATACAACGCACTGATATTAAAATAGGATTTGATTAAAACTAGATAGAAATATTTAATTGTAAAATAGACTCCCAGAACTTGTGACGTACCAAGATTTAGTTACTTTCTATTAAGAACCAGTTTAGTTCCCACACCGGCACAATGAAGAAGCCATTTGTATTTGTCCAAAGGGGACTGAACTCCGAAAGGGGTCACAAATACATATTTTGTACACTTATCATTCTAATTTCAAATACGTTGTGTTTGCATTGTGTTTGTAAAACGAAATAGTTGGTCGAAGAAGGTATTGACAACACAGGGTCTTCTCAGCGTAACTATTTTTAGTAAGTCTGAGTCAGATAGACTGCATCCAAAAATGCGGTCTACCAAGAGTCTACCTCTTTTGAACATTAATCATCATGTCCTATTATTGCTGACCAGACTCTTCCAGAACCTCATATCAACCGCCTTATGCAATGCATGGCCTCGTGCAGATGTAGTTGCAGACGTGCCCTGTGGGTGTTCCCTCTGAACCTAAATACGAGTACACAAATAATCGAATAGTGGTCTCCCGCTTTCTTGGCTGACTAAATGTTAGGAAACTCTGAATCAATTATTTTTTGCATAAGTTCTATTTCTCAAACGATGAAAACGTTAACCTTCAGGTCTTTAAAAAAACTACGTAGGTATTACAGCCCATTAGGTTAGGACGGGTTAGGGTAGTTTAAAACAATCATGAAAGATATACGGTTTAATAAAAAAATAGATAAGTATGAGAAATAAAACTAAGCGCTTAAGTATAGTCTACGCTACGATGCCACGGGGGCACTTTTTAGAAATAGTTTAGTTTGGTTTTGTTTTAGTATTTTGTTATTTTATGTTTTAAGTTATGTTATTCTTATACAAATTTATCCTAGTTTAAAATAAATAAAAACATAGGCGTAATTAATCATTTCCAAGTTTAGTAAACTATTTAGACACAAGAACACTTACTATTGATCTGATACAATAGTATCAGGGCGCCAAGAATCACTACGTGTTATAGCATACGTTCGAGGTTAATATTCGCATTTGTGGCAAAAAAGACTGCCAGCAAGGTCTAAGATAAGGGGCACATAGGTCGTTGTATTCTCGAGTTACCCGTCATAGGATGATGTTGATTATGGCGTTGTCTAGTTGTTGTTGTAACGGTACACCTTGTTGTCGACAAGGGTTATTTATGCGATTCGAGGAGCGGGTTTGAAATGGCAATTGTTATGTGTGCCTTTATGTTGATACACGTTTGCAACTCTATACTCATTAGGATCTTACTTCCGACTAGGAACAATTTGTTGTTAAGAAACAAGTCTACCAGCATTACTATAAAACCCTATTCTAGATGAAATTCAGGAAATTCTATATTTTAGTAACACGGTACATGGATGTTTACGGTACATTTCAAACTGCGTATAGAATGAATTTTCTGGATGTACATTTAGGCTATATTTTATCCCGCGCCTTTATGTCACGCAGGCAGCTAGTCACAAATCATAACACAAGTCTAAACTTTTTTTTAATTTTTTTAATACCACGTCGGTGGCAAACAAGCGTACGTCCCGCCTGATGGTAAGCGGTCACCGCAGCCTATGGACGCCTGCAACTCCAGGGGTGTCACATGCATGTCTTTATGGAGCAAAGTGCTCATATTTTATAAATACCCCCATTATCCCATTTATCACGTTGTCAAATAATGACAACAGTCCAAGTCGGGTGATTTTTGTATGTCACTCACTCATCACTCTCATCAGATCATTAAAAATGTAAGTGTCTTCTGAGATGTCTACAGTTTTGAAATTTTGCATGCGGTTTTAATTTAATGAGTAATCAAGAGTAAAATTTATAAATCGCTGTTTGCGGTTGGTAACATATTTTAGCTAATTATGTATATAGAAAAAAATTGACAACAAGCAATCATGATGTAACTTAAGAGCATTTTAAAACCTTTTGTTCCTGGCCATGAATAGCCCATAGCGTTTTGTTTTGACGAAACCGTTTCAAACAAAGCGACTGTGCCCACAAACTGTCTAAACTCACCATTGACTTCAAATATAACTTGACACCTATTTCCTTAATAACTGTACATAATCGGAGGTCAGACTTTATAGTGGTTCGTCAGAGCACGGTTGCCGGTAAGCGTGAAACAGCCCGGTAATAGGATCCGGTGGCTATTGTGAAGTAACTCAGTTGACTTACGAAAAGACGTAAGTTAAGAGTATTTTGTATGGAGATACAGTTTGTTTACAGTATTGAAGTGAGCGTATCGGGTGGCCATTGTGGTGGCAATGGACTAATTCTGCTACGTTTAGTGCTAGTTTAGAGCGCTCGTGGCCCAGCGGCACCCGCCTACCGCGTGCGGTATGCGAGGTTAAGCAATGTGGGCGCAGGTCAGTTCTTGGATGGGTGACCGCTTTGAGTGGTTACTAACTGACCGCTCTCGTGCTTTGGAAGGCACGTTAAGCCGTTGATCCCGGCTGCTGTCTCGACAGCAGTCGTTAAGCCAAGTTAGAGGCCTTCGGGCGGCTTGAGAACTTCTAACAGTCAAGTTGCCCACTCACTTGACAAAGGGGGGTCGAAGTTGCACCACGTCCGTAGGGAGTACCCACCGTTACCCTACACGTGACCCCTGGGTGGTGCTAAAAGTGCAACAAAAACTGGCAACCGTACTTGTCTTCTCGAAGATCTCACGGTTCGTGAATAAATGCCATACGATTAAATAAATAAAACAAATAAGTGCCATCCAATTTCCAAATTAAAAAAAAAAATCCAAAAAAAAGTGATTTTTTTGCTGCTTGAATTATCGAACTGGCCTTAAACATTACTTAATCGCCATTAAAAAAGGTTCTGAACGCTCTGTACAATGAGTAAAGTATGGGTTTATATTTCCGATCTTCATTTGTTTCATGTTCGTGTCCAATACGAGCCATAAGTAATGGAACTTTTTGCGTTATTATTATTCGATGGGATCCCATCTGCGGCTTTAAGGCCACGGCACAACACGCGTGCGCACGCAGCAGTGTGCCGTGGCCTTAAACGTTAGTGTTCACTGTTCATTGTACTTTCTATATGGTGTTATGTTAGTTTGTTTAGATCAAATCTTGGAAGTAAAATCTGATCAACTTGTCGAAGTCCAATAGAGTTGATATTTTGTTGTTAGTAGATAAGTATGTCGCTACACCCCAGTA
Source organism: Notocelia uddmanniana (assembly GCA_905163555.1). Lineage (NCBI taxonomy): Eukaryota > Metazoa > Arthropoda > Insecta > Lepidoptera > Tortricidae > Notocelia > Notocelia uddmanniana. The sequence goes on from LR991060.1 coordinate 1,993,460, forward strand.
GAACATCCTGTAAATACTTTGATTGCAAGGAATAAATTATTATGATCTCTTAGATCAGTTGGATATGTAGAATCTTAATGGTATGTAGTATTTTCGTGTGCTAAAACTGTGTTAGTTCAGGTGACAATGCAATCTTATGGTGCCATAAAGCTGGTGTAATGTGGGAGACAGAACGCGCAGCTACTCCTACACTATCAAAAAATAAGTTCTATTTCGGAAACTGAGGGCCTACTCCGAACTTCGAAAATCGAACTTCGAATCGTACCGTCCCTTTCCGTCATATACTGTATAAACGAGAGTAAAAGGGACGGTACGACACGAAGTTCGATTTTCGAAGTTCGGAGTAGGCCCTCTGGCGCCCTAACCCTAACACGAAAGACGCATTTCTCCGCTTCCCTTCTAACAAAGGATTCGGGAATGCAACCTCCCTTCAAGTCAAACTACACCCTGGTGCGAAGATATTTCGGTTTATTTTAGAGTGGACGGCACACACAAAAAAACGAATATAATTATACCGGCTGCCTGACTCGATATAATCAAGTTTTTTTTGTGGTAATTAGGACCCTTGGTGTCTAACGGCTTTTCATCCTGTTCGAGTAAAGAAGGGTATAAGTGGAAGGGATTTGTTATGGAAATACTCTTTTTTGAGAAGAACGGTAGCTGGGAGGTTGGAGATTACAAGTTTAATGTGTAATGAAATCATAGGGTTTTTGATTTTGGTTTATGGGTTGTTGTTCAAAGGTGAATGAATTGAGTGAATACCTAATTACATTTTAGAGGGATTTACTGAATGTTCATGAAAGATATAATAGAAAAGACGGTACATTTTTATATCCATTCTTCTTCTTTTATTAAATGCGAAACTGTGTCTGTTTGTTATCTTTTTTTTCAGTTATTATCCACTAAAGGGCAGCAATGGGATATGAAATTTGGTTTAAACATATGTAGTAGGGATGTGCAACTATGATCACAGCATGGAGAAATTGATTAATTATTAATCTTTTCTTATGTTTACTGATGCTTAATTTTGTGTTTATCACATTTTCAGCTTACCACATTTAAAAGTAGACGATTATTCACGTAATAATAATAATTATTATAATTATTAAGTAATTTGATCCTAACCCTTTGTTAAAAACGCCAAGATTCACCAAACACAGACCACTAATCAAATGGTCATATTCAATAAAAAAAAAATACCATAATCAACTCGCAAATTAGAAAAAAAAAGTAAAAATAAAAACACAATGTTCATAAATCTAAGAATACACCAATTATGTAAACCAACTTCATATATGTATCACATAAATTTCACTAATATAATAATATTTAAAATGGACCCAAGGCCTAAAAATTGTAACTAACACATACTGTACGCAATAATAACATAGAATCAACATTAACCGAATATTGCACTTAGATACTTAGTATCTCATTCAGTAAAAAAAAGAGCATGTATTCAATAATTAAGCATATAAAATTGTAAAAAAAAAACATAATACCACCGCCATAATACCATATTATATTAACGCTACATTTTTGTACGGAGTTCCACGTTTTTATGCCGCCTCCAACTGCGAACAAAAGACTTCAACGCGGGCACTTGAGCCAATATTGACAAAACATTACTCACTGAACCGCAACCAAGAAAACGACAGAAAAAAACCGGCCAAGAGCGTGTCGGGCCACGCTCAGTGTAGGGTTCTGTAGTTTTCCGTCCGTCACTCCGTCCGTTCCGGGACACATTTTTTTTTACTTCTGGAGCGATTATTTCCGTAAATATTAACATTATCAAAAAATGATTTTAGTAAACCCCTATTTATTTTTAAATACCTATCTAACAATATATCACACGTTAGGGTTAAAATGAAAAAAAAAAACACTCCCCACTTTACGTATAGGGGAGGTACCCTAATAAAATATTTTTTTCCACTTTTTATTTTACCACTTTGTCGGCGTAATTGATATACATATTAGTACCAAATTTCAGCTTTCTAGTGCTAACGGTCACTGAGATTATCCGCGGACGGACGGACAGACGGACGGACAGACATGGCGAAACTATAAGGGTTCCTAGTTGACTACGGAACCCTAAAAACGACTCGAGCTACGAGCAGACTTTTTTATACCACGTCGATGGCAAATAGGCGTGAGTACTACATACCGCCTGATAGTCCCCGGCATCATCATATCAGCCGAAAGACGTCCACGGCTACAAAATTTTTTTTTTTTTTTTTTATTTATTTATTTGTGTTCACAATACATCTATCTTTACAGAATTCCAATGCGATAGTGTAGCAAATTATTATATAACAAATATCTATATACATAACTCTTAAGTCTTACAGTAACATAATACATACAAAGTAACTTTAGTGAACTCATTCAAAGAACAATCACCACAATAGCCTCCCCCAAGCACACACCACACTCAGACCAAGTAAAAAAATACAGACGGAGCGTCACGAACAATCTAGTGAAGCCATCAATACCAAGCCCAATAAGTAAATACACGTTCACTCACACATATACAAACCAAAACCAAGCCCAGAACTCTAAACGTCAAACTGGTAAACGTCAAAAACCATCACTAAAAATATGGTCTCCTGCGTCATTAAACGACGTAAAAATAACATCAGGACCAGCAATAAATCAAATAATATAACTTTTCATTTGTAAGTGTTGAATTAATACGTTAAAACACTATTTAGAAAATAAATTTTGCTTTTCTTGGAACACAAAACCTCGACATTCAGTTGACGTTGATTGACGTAACATAAAGCACGTGTGATACCAGAGTATAATTTTTAATTACCCTAACCGGAGGGAGCCGTTGGCTTAGGATACCGAGTGTCGCATTATGTGTTGTGACTAACCGTTACTAGACTACACATTCTGTGTAGTATGACTAATTCATTATCAACATTATTAGCCTACCCTGATTTTATTGTGCCCTCTACCGATAAAACAGACAACTTAAACACATTACCCCATCTATAGGGACTTTTTCCTTCCAGCAGCAACACTGATACTCACACATCTTTAAAAAAATGGCTTCACTAGGTTGTTCGGGACGCTCCATCTATACTTTTTACTTGGTCTGAGACACCACACTGACCGGTCCTGCGCCGCCAACGACTTCCCGCGATGTTATGGACTCTTGCATCTCTACGATGGTCACAATCATATGCTCGTCGTCGACCATAACTACAAAACCATGCTACCACATCAACTAGCTATACTAACTCATCATCATCATCATATCAGCCGAAGGACGTCTACTGCTGGACACAGGCCTCCCCCAAAGAGCGCCACATACATATGTGGGAAAAATAACGTCACGGTGACTTTGTCACCGTGACTCGCCGTCAAGACGTGTCACTGTGACTTTTCACAAAAGAGCAACGCTACAAAGTCACATACGTTCCTACTGTTCCCAGCGCAGTCTCTGTTACTCAAATCACGACAAACGCGGAGCGTGACGTGACGCTCCTGACGCTATGGAGTGCTGTGACTGTAACTCGGCTCTAATATCGGCGTAGTCACGTTGAAATAATAGTGTGACAAAAAAACGTTCATTACAGGACCGTGACGTGCCACAAATATTATGCAGTGACACCAGTAACAGGCGTGACAAAGTCACGATGACTTTTCACTGTGACTTTTTTGGAACGGGATCGTCAGTCACTGATATCGAAATGTAACGATTTTCCCCATGTCTATGCCACAATGACCGCTCCTGCGCCATCATCCAGCGGACACCCGCGACCTTCCCGCGCCTAACTAACTGACTATAGGCAAATCATTTAGGCGTAAAAACTTTATGACTTAGTGCTCATTAACTGTATTTTTGTAACGGATAATTTCTGTCGGCCTCTTTAGCCTAGTTGGTAGTGACACTGCCCACGAAGCAGCGGCAGCGGTATGGGTATTTGTTTATGTGGTGAGCAAGAACATTTGTTCCCGAGACTTGAATGTTTTGTATGTATTTATAAGTATCATCATCATCATCATGTCAGCCGAAAGACGTCCACTGCTGGACATAGGCCTCCCCCAAAGACTTCCACAATGACCGGTCCTGCGCCACCCGCATCCAGCGGACACCCGCGACCTTCACCAGGTCATCGGTCCACCGTGTGGGGGGCCTGCCCACGCTACGCCTTCCGGTACGTGGTCGCCACTCGAGAACCTTTCCGCCCCAACGGCCATCGGTTCTACGTGCTATGTGCCCCGCCCACTGCCACTTAAGTTTAGCAATTCGGAGGGCTATATCGGTCACTTTGGTTCTGCCGCGGATTTATAAGTATATATCTATTAAATATATCGTTGTCTACCCATAACATAAGCCTTAATTGAGCTTACTATGGGACTAGTTCGATTTGTGTATAAAATCGTCCTCTAATAATTATTATTTGTTTAATGACATTTATAATTTTCTCAACTCTCGTTCTAGTTTCCGATCAACCTGCAGAATTCGCTGAATCTTTAAATGTACAAAATTGCTTCTTTTATACAAAAAAAAACTACTTCACTTTGTCATCGAGCCTCGATATAATGAATCGGATTTCAACATTTCAAGCAAAAACCCAATTGCGGATATGTATTGTGAACAAACAATCGGCCGAGGAAAGTGGTCGTTCAACCATCGAACAATGGCTGGGCACTTATCTGAAATATTACCAATCGTTACATAATACCGGCATAGCTCTCGTGTCAATGATACACGTCATTAGCACACTGAGAATAGGCTAGATGACTCATTTTTTTCACGATGCCAATCGAACCACTTTTTATAGAGTAATGTTGTATGAGACCAACTACAATAAGAGCAAAACAAAAGACAGAAGATTCTGTCAAGAATGATATTTTTGGTATAATTTTTTAATGTCGACTGTACTTTTTTCGACAATCATCAACTATAGGTCGATTCACAAGAGCTGGCGCGGAATGTCTATGAAATTAATGACAGTTACATACAGTTTGTTTTGTTTGTTGTTTTGACGACCTGTTTAGCCTAGTTGGTAGTGACTCTGCCTCCGAAGCTAGAGGTCCCGGGTTCGAATCCCGGCCAGGGCATTTATTTGTGCATTTTTCACGGATATTTGTTCTTGGGTCTTGGATGTTTTCTATGTATTTAAGTATGTATTTATCTATATAAGTATGTATATCGTCGTCCAGTACCCATAGTACAAGCTTTGCTTAGTTTGGGACTAGGTCGATTTGTGTAAGATTGTCCCCCAATATTATTATTATTTTATTATTATTATTTTCCGCGCCAGCTCTTGTGAATCGACCTATACTCGTTGAGACGGTTCGAAGGAGCCCAAACACGATGGGTTTATCTTGTGTAGTTTGGTAGTTGCTATGGTCACCTTCTGTCTCCATCATCAGATCAGCTCGGTGGTACCATTTTGTCAGCGAACTTATATAAGTATGCCAAATTTCATCTCAATCGGATATCGGCAAGTGGCTGCAATAAGGATTGCAAATTTTCATGACAAGTCACTTACATACGAAGATTGCAATCATGAGCCCATTTTTTTCTTAACCAAGGAAATAGAACCATTATGGATTCGCCATGTCCGTCCGTCTGTCCGCGGCTTAGCTCCGTAACAGGCTATCCGTATACTGTATATTCCGTTACTACTATGTAGAAAGCGTAAGTAATTTGGCATCGGCACATATCAATCACGCCGACATGTCATCATCATCATCATGTCAGCCGAAAGACGTCCACTGCTGGACATAGGCCTCCCCCAAAGACTTCCACAATGACCGGTCTTGCGCCACCCGCATCCAGCGGACACCCGCGACCTTCACCAGGTCATCAGTCCACCGTGTGGGGGGCCTGCCCACGCTACGCCATCGGTTCTACGTGCTACATGCCCCGCCCACTGCCAATTAAGTTTAGCGATTCGGAGGGCTATATCGGTCACTTTGGTTCTGCTGCGGATGGCCTCATTCCTGATGCGATCACGCAGTGAAACTCCCAACATAACTCTCTCCATTGCCCTTTGGGTGACTTTGAGCCTTCTTATGAACCGACATGTGGTAGAATAAAATCTTGAAAAATTTCTCCAAGGTCCCTCCCCCCAAATACTGAATACACAAAAATATATTTATTAAACCTGCTCACAAAATTTTCACGAGTATCGGTTGAGAAACGCGATCTGTAGAGGAGAACAGCCCAAAATCCGCCGGACAAACGAAAGCGTTTTTGCCCAAACAGACGCTTCTCGCTCGGTCCAAAACCAGAAGACCAAAAAAACTATAGTGAAAAATTATTACTTTACGACAACGTACCTTGCTACCACAGCCAATCCAACATTCTTCATACGAGCTAAGTATAGCAATTTTGAGTATTAAGTAAGGCAGACGCAGCGCACGCGCACGCGATACATAATGGCGCCCGACATGTTGCAGGAAACATTCTCTTTGTTTCCAACCATTAGCCCCAACTGTTCACAACACAATTTAACCAGTATAAGTTCCCACTTAGGCCCATTTACCTACATGGTGCAGGAACTTGCATGCGATTTTGATTTTATTGCAGGTCCAAGGAGCGCTCGTGGCCCAGTGGCGCGGCAACGTCAGCCATGGTCAGCTCTTGGATGTGTGACCGCTTTGAGTGGTTACTAACTGAGCGCTCCCGTGCTTTGAAAGGCACGGTAAGCCGTTGATCCCGGCTGCTTTCTATGACGGCAGCCGTTAAGCCAAGTTAGAGGCCTTCGGGCAGCTTGCGAGCTAACAGTCAAGTTGCCCACTCACTTAACAAGCCTATTTCCAATAATATCTAGTTTCCCTCTTGGGTTGGAAGGTCAGATGGCAGTCGCTTCCGTAAAACCTAGCGACTGTGCCAATTCTTGAAATTAGGTAGCGGACCCCGGGAATCCTTCAAGATGCAACTGTAATAGGATAACGCTAGAAGATAATGATTACATTGCAGGCTTTGATCGTTTTTGTCTTAACTCAGTAGCCAGCAGCTACGTAATGTATAATGAAAATTATATGCAAATTCTTGCATCATGTAAACAAGCCTTTACGGGGTCACTTCATAAGGGCGCGAGACTTTTTGCATATCTTTCATTTCGCATCAGTTATATTTCCCAAAAGCTAAGACCGTTTTACCCAATTAAAAAAACCGGCCAAGTGCGAGTCGGACTCGCGCACGAAGGATTCCGTACCAGAAAAAAAACGCCAACAACTACTCTGTTGTATGGGAGCCCCCTTAATTATTATTATTATTTTGATTTTAGTATCTGTTGTTGCAGCCACAATAAAAATACACAATCTGTGCAAATTTCAACTGCGCGGCGAGTGGTAGCCATGTAAAAGGGCTAAAATATCACGTTTTTTGTATGGGCACCCCCTTTAATTATTATTATTATTTTGTTTTTAGTATTTGTTGTTATAGCGGCAACAGAAATACACAATCTGTGAAAATTTCAAGTATCTAGCTATTACGGTTCTTGAGATACAGCCTGGTGACAGACGGACGGACGGACGGATAGCGAAGTCTTAGTAATAGGGTCCCGTTTTTACCCTTTGGGTACGGAACCCTAAAAAAAGGTATAGTGCCCATTGCGTTTGTATAGTTTTATCCTTTTAAGGCCCATGGTCCTACTCAATGGAAATATTTACTTCAAGGAATTTAAATAACTTTCAAATGGGTATACAGTTGCACTTACTTATTTTCGTCTTTCGTTAATTTTTTGTAACAAAGGAAACTCTAATAATAATAATAATAATATTCGGGGACAATCTCACACAAATCAACCTAGTCCCAAACTAAGCAAAGCTTGTACTATGGGTACTAGACGACGATATACATACTTATATAGATAAATACATACTTAAATACATAGAAAACATCCAAGACCCAAGAACAAATATCCGTGATAAATGCACAAATAAATGCCCTGGCCGGGATTCGAACCCGGGACCTCTAACTTCGGAGGCAGAGTCACTACCAACTAGGCTAAACAGGTCGTCAATACTCTATTTCTTAACTGGTTGACAGAAATTTCACTACCATGGCCTATTGGCTATGTGCACGTCTGAAACGTCAAACGTCAAAGGTCCCGAGACAATGTCAAAATTTAGATATGTCTAATAATGACACATGAATATTTTATTTACTTTAGTAAACGAGAAAGACCCCGTATTGGAAATTTTACTGAAATAAATAAGAGAATAAATAAATACATACAAACGAAACGAATCGTAGGAAACCGTTAAGAAACCAATAGAAAACGTGAAAGTAAATTTGACAGTGGTCCCCGGTAAGTACACATTTCTGCCATGGTGTGCGCTACGATCGCCTAGCTTACCCCCACCACCTACTTCGCACATAGCCAATAGCAAAATATATGGTAGTAGAAATAGAGATATGGCAAATAAAACGTTATGCGTTTAACATAAGTGAACCCCTAATTACGCATACTTATTACGAAGCTCTAAGCTATACAAGACGAGTGGTGATATCAGTAAAAACAGATTATGTGTCGGTTGGACGTGTGCATGTTTACTTTTTCACTATTCATAAAACTTTAACGGAACCATTGCAACTAGGACTCCCATTACTTACGGTAGCTAGAAATCCCCGGGTCTAGTTATACAAGACGAGCGATATGAATGAAGGCAGGTTATGAATACGTGTGCATGTCAGTTTTTGCTGGCGCAACATCCCGTCAAAACCATGCAACCGCTGTCTAGAAATGACATGTACATGGAAAATGCTTTTATACGTGTTTTTATTGAGCAGTTTATTACAAAGGCGATGTGAACACAAGTAGTGTTTATTTCCAAATCAATGCATAAAAGCGTGGTTTGTTAATCACCGTTTTATGAATATGTCTAACATTAGTGGATGTTGAATGTGGACTCCATGAAGCCGCGGCACTCGTGTTTCAAGGCGACGAAGGCGACGAAGATCATATCGCCCTAGGGTGAGTCAAGCGTAGCGAAGCGCGACAGGGACTCGAGTGGGTTCAGTAAGAGTCCTCCGCTTGAGAACGCAAATTGCGGTGGAAAATTTTTAGTGGACAGAAATACCACATAGCTCCAAGCAGGCATTCAGTCATACTCCGTTGACTGAGTGCCTGCTTGGCAAGTTTCCTCCGCGAAAAAACGCTAAGGACCGTATGTCCCAGTTCTGAAAGCAATTGTCCAGTTAACTGGCGAGTGTCTGCACCTCAAACGGTGTTCGCTCGGTTTCTGTTCACTTTGGCGCTCATCTAAACGCTCAACCCTAGGTCCCCTAATATATATGCGCTGTACAGACTTCTAGAATGATACTGAACAACAAAATAGAAGATCCAGGGTCTTAGTTACGCGTAGTTATTACAAATGTTGGAGAAAAAATGTACTAAAGATAAGTCTCATGAGCCGAGACAGGTTATATATCTGACAAGTCACGTCTAATCCTAATCGTGCACGTGACATCGCGTGCGTGCCAACCAATTAAAGGGCGTAACTACACACAAAGTACTACTTGAGGCGCCACCGAGTCATTTAAATAACAACCTCATAATCTACGCTAAAGGGTTCACAATGTGAAAACAGTTCTCGTTTGTTTGAACTGCATTGCATTGTGCCGCGCACGCTATGCGTTTGCGCATGTTTTTGTTCGTATCAGACAGTGATGTGATGGGTTCCGTATTCGCAAGTTTTTTGACAGCGTGTGACGCTCGTGCTTACTGCAAGATTAATAGTAGGTATGTGTTTTGTCAGTAGCTAGATAAGTTTATGTCTTCCTTACGAAGATTACTGTCTACCACGTATACTTACAAGTACGCAATAGTTCCGCGATTGCATGACAATGAACACCCTGAACAGCGGTTTTTTAATACCACGACGGTAGCAAACAAGCATACGGCCTGCCTGATGGTAAGCACACACCGTAGCGGTATGGACTCATGCATCTTCAGCCAGAACAATTTTGAGGGCACTGCCGGCCCTTTTTGATTATTGGATACATCAAACTTAAAACGCACTGAGCGCGGTGCACCGTCGTTGCGGGGCGGAGGCGGTTTGGCGGTAAAGCAAAAGCGGTTTGCTTTGTTTTTATTATAAAAATGAACGATTTAAGAAAATATTCGAGAGAATTCTTAGCTGAATTTATAGATCTATATAAGTTCTTTCCAGCTATATGGAAAATTAAGTCCAAAGAGTACAGTAATAGGGAAATGAAGACCCAGGCTTATGAGATATTAGTGAGAAAATGGAAAGAAGTGAAACCAAACACCGACCGAGATTCCGTAACGAAAACAATAAAAAAAAAACAATTAAATGCAAGACCGCCTCCGCTCCACACCGCGCCGCGCCCGCTCTGTGTGCTTCGAGCTTTAAATTGACAGCTGGGGGCAAATGCCGCTCCCTCAAACTCAACACTATGAGGTTTGGCGCTCTTACTCGCTACCAAGACACAACACCGCACACCTAAAGAGCAAGTATTAGTGTTATTATGGATGCGATCTTTGTAATGAGGTGCTTCCCCAGTAGGGCTGCTCCTAGCGAGATGACGTTCCGCAGCTCTTGAGCCTAAGTGGGGCCATACACAGACAACTTGGAGCAGCCTCCGTTTTAATCTTCTACGTACAAGAACACTGAGAGGGATAGGTTTGAAGGAGTCGATACTGGCTGCTCCAAGTTGGCCGTGTATGGCTCCACTTAGGCTCTAGGCATCTCGCTTGGAGCAGCCCAACTGGGGAAGCATCTAATTACAAAAGATCGCATCTATCGTGTATGGCCCCCTAAGTAGTTCTTATTCAAGAAGTGTCGTAAGAATCGTGCGATAAGAAACAGCAATTAACTAATCCTCTAGTCGTAGAAAACTACAATGTAACAATATCAAAAGCAGACGTAATCGAGAGCTATATTTATGCAAATTAGCATCGGTGGAAAGCCGATATTTACGGCTTATGAACCATCTTATCAGACGCGGCAATTAATTCCTCGCTCCGCCGCCATCTCCGCGCTACAGTCAGCATCCACAATCTCAAAAGGAACTATTAAAAATATAAATAATTTATACCAAAGAAAAACCGACTCCAATTTTGTACAATTTGTGGTTTCCGTGAGCCAATGCTTGGTTACCTACAGAAAATACCGAAATTAGCATATGCGTGCCTAACAAATTCGAGGAGTTCCCTCGATTCCTCCTAGATCCCATCATCAGACCTTCACCAAATTTATATGGAACCAAATTCTGGGTATCTGCTTTGAACAAAAAAGAATAATTATCAAAATAGGCCAAAGTGGTAAAAAAAAAAGAACAAGCAAACATTCAGACGAACTGAAGACGAACCTCTTTCCTTCTATTGAAGTCGGTAAAAAACAAACAGTCTTTGTCCGCAACTATGTCTGAGTAAAACTGGTCACTGCACTCCCATACAAAACAATGATTTTTCAAGATCATTGTTTTGTATGGGATCATTAAATCACTAGTTACTTACAATTTGTTCCACAAAGAGTTGAAGTCGTTATTATTAAGGAAATGTTATTATTCTTTAAATGAATATATGAGTGATCAAAAAATTTAAAGTACTAATGGATCGGCGGATTACAGTCTATTTGAGACAGTGATGGAAGAAGTGCTCAGCAGTATTTTTAAGAGTACAAAATGCGTTATTGTTTGCGTTGATTTTAACGTTAACTTACTTGAGAAATCGCCCATGAGTGTGAGTCTAGTGAATACTTTTAAATCTTTTAACCTGGTGAACTTGTTTTGTGAGCCAACTCGCATTACAGCAACCAGCGCGACATGTATAGATAACATTTTCAGTAACAAGGATGCGATTAGTAAATTTATTATAAACAACTTAAGTTCTGACCACTGTGGACAACAAGTCGCCTTCAGCGGGAAAACTGATAAAGTTCCACGACACACTATGTGCAGACTTATTTCTGAAAAGAGCTTAGATTTATTCAATCGTAATATAATGAAACGATTATGTTATCTTCCACTCACTCAGGAAAGCCCTGACCGTTTGTGTACTCGATTGTTTAATTGTATCAAAACGGAATTCGATGTCTGTTTTAATTTGAAGAAGATTCAAAGCAAGTTCAAGACTAAATTTAGCGACTGGGCCACGCCAGACATTCACGAGAAGAGGCGCCGACTCTATGACTTGTATGATTCAAGAACTACTGATAAAAGGCCGGAATTTCTTGAGTACGTTAAGAACTATTCAAAATCTTTTAAGTTAATGTGTGTCGCTGCTAAAGCCGATTACTTGTCAAAAAAGATCCAGAACTCCAGTGATAAGATTAAAACTGTATGGCAAGTTATCAACAATGAAACTGGGAAAAGTAAGTTAAAAGATGCGCACTTCAGCCTGCGAGTCGATGACACTCTAGTGAGTTCTGACCACGAAGTAGCAGATCATTTTGAGCGGTTTTTTACTAATGTACCCTTCGAGACCACGAAATCTTTGAATTCATCAACAGATGTCGCTGAATCGCTATTGAAAGAAAATGTAACAGAATGTACAGAAATCTTTAGCTTCACTGACGTGACCCCCCATATTATAATTAAAGCATTTAAATCATTAAACTTAAAAAAGACTGAAGATCTTTGGGGCCTTTCAGTAAAAGTATTACATTCCATTGTAGAATCAATCGCACCTTTCTTAGCTGATATTTTCAATAAATGTATTGAAACTGGAGTTTTTCCTAACCTGATGAAACACAGTAAAATCATCCCGTTGTTTAAATCAGGATCAAAAACTGACCCTACCAGCTTCAGACCAATCTCAATACTACCGGCATTAAGCAAAGTTTTTGAGAAACTTATTCTTAATCAGCTGATGTCCCATTTTAATCGCAATAAACTACTCAATAGCAATCAGTTCGGGTTCACTAGAGGTCGCTCTACCACTGATGCCGGTGTGGTACTAATTAAACATATTTTTGATGCCTGGGAAGAGGCTCAAGATGCTATTGGAGTGTTCTGTGATCTATCAAAGGCATTCGATTGCGTTAATCACGAGAATTTAATTAGAAAGTTAAGCCATTATGGGATAAGAAACGGTTCCCTTGACCTTGTTACATCGTATCTGTCGGAGAGAACTCAACGGGTAGTCATCAACGGGACTCAATCTGCAGGGACAACGGTTGCTCTTGGAGTTCCTCAAGGATCAATTCTGGGCCCATTTCTTTTTCTAGTTTATATTAATGATTTACCAAACCTTGTAAAAGATAAACATGATATAGTGCTATTCGCAGATGATACGTCGCTTATCTTCAAGGTAGGCCGCAAAGACAAAAACTTTGACGGTATTAATGAGGCACTAGGTACTGTTGTGAACTGGTTTACAGCAAATAATTTGCTTTTAAATTCCAAGAAAACAAAGTGTATCAAATTCACTACGCCTAATGTCAAGCAGGCAAACAATTCTAAGATCAAATTAAAGTCTGATGAAATGGAATTTGTAGATAGAACAGTGTTTTTAGGTGTCACCTTAGATTCAAAACTGCAATGGCATGCGCATATTGCCACTCTGGCCGGCAAACTTAGTTCTGCGGCCTATGCAGTAAGACGTATTAGACAGTTAACTGACGTTGAGACAGCCAGGCTGGTATATTACAGTTACTTTCATAGTGTTATGTCCTATGGAATCCTGTTGTGGGGAAAAGCGGCTGACATCCAGACCGTCTTCGTGCTACAGAAACGAGCTGTGCGCTCCATCTACAAACTTAAGGCAAGAGAATCTCTCAGAGAAAAATTTAAGGAGGCAAATATTCTTACTGTGGCATGTCAATACATTCTTGAAAATATTTTGTATGTTCGAAAAAATATTCAAGAATTCAAACTTAACAGTGATATCCACGACTACAACACTAGAAGTAAACACAAGATTGCAGTGAAGGCCAGTCGTCTCCGGAAGGTTAGCACGTCGTTTGTGGGGAACTGTATACGATTTTATAATAAAATACCCATCGATATAGTTAATTTTCCATTCAGTAAATTTAAGTCTCATATTAAACGTTATTTGTTAAGCCAGGCCTATTATACTGTCAACGATTTCTTAAATGACAAAAATGCTTTTAAGCCAGTGATAGTTAAATCCTGTTAGTTTTAGTATACATATGCTTCACTTAGCATATTTCCTTGTACAAATAGCTCTGTCGTTGCATTTTATGAAACATGATGCTGTTTCTCGCCGAAGAGTCATTTTAATATTTGATATTATTAATGTCCGGCAGCCTGAATATGTCATGCTCGCTTAAAGGGCTTTGCTTACGGCGGCGTCGTTGATCGGGTCGCCACCTTCCCTAACAGATGGTCGAGGGAGGCGATGGCTGAGATACGCGTCATACTCGTGATCGGGTGCTGTTTGTGGAGTCCGGTCTGTTCATGCTTGCAAGGGCAAAGTAAATACCTTAATACTAGTGTTATTTTATTGTATGTAGATTGACGAGAGACATAATCCTGTTCTGGATTAGTTTTATTGTTATTGACGCTTAGAGACCTCATACATCTCTAACAATATTAAGTTTACTTATTTTAATTTTAGCGCTTAGAGATCATTTACATCTCTAAGGACTTTTAAATAGTTGTTATTAATCGTATTTGGACGCTCAGAGACCATATACATCTCTGAGATATTAAATTAATTTTATGTACTTTTTGTTTATTCGGACAGATCGTATTCAATACGTCCTTAATATTTGTAAATTTATTTTTATATAATTGTTAATCAGTATATTTTTTTAATCATTATTATTAAGTAAGATTCTCAGTTTTTTTTTTTAAATTGTATAAATTCACGCTTTGACTTGTAAAAGTGCCCTTGTGGCCTATTTGCAGAATAAATATTTGATTTTGATTTTGATTTTGGATAACTATGTAATAAAAATAATATCTCTATTAATGCCAATGTAATTAAATAAATATGAATTGTTTGCCTTCATATGTTGAATCTCTGTAATCATTTAAAATTAATGTAACTCATATGTGTTAAGCTCTAACTTTAATTAGGTTAAGTATATTGCAATACCCATAATGGGTGCATGTTGATTCTGTTAACTAAAATTACCACCTGTAACACACACGTAAGCAATTAAATAAATACAAATACAAAGATTCAAAACGAACAAACAATAACAATACTGGCCGTGTCACGAAATGGACCCAACTCAGCATAGTGCTATTTTTAAGATAAAATTATCGTCTATCCTTCTGCAGGACTATTAAAACGACCTCTACATAAATCAAAATTCATCTAAATTGCTTAAGCTTTTAAAGCGTAAGAACGTAATTGACAACCAAACAGAATAATTCGCACATTTGTAATTTAGTCTGGACAAAGATTATACGGAGGACTATGGATTTCTATGTCCATATATTGCTACATGTCTCGCGTAAAACTGATTATATTATACAGGCTGCCAAAAACTAAAAAATACAAAAATATAAGTCAATGGTAAGTATTACTATTTCGCCAATTCAGTGAAACCTTTTGTTACTTGTTATATTATATTATACCTTTTTAACCGACTTCAAGATTTCAAAGGAGGAGGTTATCAATTCGGTTGTATGTTTTTTTTTTTAATGTTTGTTACTCCATAACTCCGTCATTTCTTAACCGATTTGGAAAATTCTTTTTTTGATTGTAAGTATATATATTCAAGTTAGTCCCGTTTTTCAAAACGCTGTTCTAATGATGGGATACATGAGGAATTGAGGGAACTCCTCAAATCTTAAAGGGAAACATATAGTAATTTTTATGTTTTTATCAACAAATCGAGCATTTTCATATAAAAATGTGACATTTGATGAAGTGGAACTGCTGATGATGATCATAACATAACTCTTCAACGACGAAAATTTCACGTTTGGCGATTTGTCCTCCTAGCTGTGTTTGTTAAGCAAGTTCTAGTTTCACGATTATTTTTTGTCATGCTCGATTTCTGATGATGGGATCCATGAGGAATTCAGGGAACTCCTCAAATCTTGAAGGCAAACATATAGTGATTTTTGTGTTTTTATCAACAAATCGAGCATTATCATACAAAAAAGTGACATTTGATGAAGTGGAACTGCTGATGATGATCAGAACGGAACTCTTAAACGACGCGTAGTTCACGTTTGGCGATTTGTTCTCTTCGTTTTGTTTGTCAAGCAAGATAGGTGTTCAAGACACATTTTTGTCAAGCTTGAGTTCTGATGGAGGATTTTTTTTTTTTTTTTTTATTTATTTATTTAATCAAGGTTTATCAACAAATGTTTACACCGATGCTTAAATTAATTTACATGAGTACTTGTTTCTACGAGTAGTGTAACACTTACTTAAAGATAAACTCCACATGCATAATTTGTGAAGATAAAACTAAAATTAACAGATTTGTTTTAGCGTACGATAACAATAATAAGTGTTCGTAGCCTCTTATTAAGTACAGTCTTATTGCATAGATTTTACATTAAGTAAACAATATTCGTTTAGTTGTACTTTAAGATAATATATCGCTTCAAACATAACGTCGAATCGACAAGTTTCTAGCTAATTACTGTTTTATTTTTCTCATAAACATGTTTTAAATAAGTTAATATTTTCAGAACCTCTTAAATGTTTGTGTGTTTTCTTACAGCTGTACGTAATTTGCTAGGCGGGTCAAAGTGGATATCCACATCATGACTACAAGTGTTGGCTATCTGACATAGCCTGCTAACTGGCGAATTCCTACCTAACACTGAGCTTCTGATCGGTGGACGAAAAGGTGTAACAGGATTACGAGGGAATCTAGACGGAGCGCGAAAATGAAGAAGACCTAACAGTTGTGCACAATCAACTTTATTACATAGAATTTTGTGTAAAAATAATGCATCCAGAATTGCTCTACGTGTGTCAAGGGAGTCAATTTTAAAATATTTCAATTTTCGTTTGTAGGATGTTTTCCTTTTAGCTAATGATGCTGCTCGCTCATGATATGCTAGGTGTCGGATGAAGCGTTTTTGTATCCGTTCAAGTCTCAAGGAATGTGTTGCATAATGGGGTCGCCAAACTACACTGCAGTATTCCATGATACTCCGCACTAGACTATAATAGAGCATTACTTTTGTTTTGCTTCGTTTGAAGGATTTCCCATTTCTAATAACAAACCCTAACATTTTGGATGCTCTCTTGACTGTGTTTTCGATGTGAGGTATAAAGGAGAGCTTGGTATCGAACAACACTCCCAGATCCCGAATGACTTGAACTTCTTCCAGCTTGTGGTCATTAATGTAATAGCTGGATGGAGTCACACACCGTTTTCGAGTGAACTTTATGTGAACACACTTATTTGAGTTTAAGTGCATGAGATTATGTCGGCACCATTCACTAAGCCTATTTATGTCATGCTGGAGTAATGTTGCATCTTTAGGTGAATAAATGGTGCGGGCAAATTTAAGATCGTCTGCATACATGAATACTCTGGAATTACGAAAACAGTCCGTTATGTCATTTATGAATATGTTAAATAATAAAGGGCCCAGGTGTGAACCCTGTGGGACTCCTGAAGAGATAATACGGGTTGTTGATCGATAGCCGTTCACCACCACGTAGAACTGCCTATCAGTCAGATAAGAACGAATCCAATCTAGCAAAGATCCAGATATTCCGTAAGCAGATACTTTATGCAATAATATTTTATGAGGGACTTTGTCAAAAGCTTTGCTGAAGTCTGTATAAATAACGTCGGTCTGGCTACCGTGATCAATGACATCTGATAAGTATTCAGTGAAAGTAACTAAGTTAGTGCATGTTGACCTGGAGCCAACAAATCCATGTTGGTGATCAGTTATATAAAGTTTGAAGTGGTTTTGAATGTGTGGGCAAACTAGTGATTCAAGAATTTTTGCAATTGCAGGCAATATGGAAATTGGTCTGTAGTTCGTTACCATTTTATCTGTTTCTGACTTATATACGGGAACAACCTTAGCTATTTTCCATTCAGTGGGAAATATACCTGATGTAAGTGATTCATTGAAGATTAGTAGCAAGGGGTAGACAAGTTCTAATGCACACGAGGAAATGAAAATTGGTGGAATACCGTCTGATCCCGCGCCCTTTCTACAATCTGTGTTTTTAAGTTTTTTAAGCAGGGTGTCTTGGTCAATCTTTGGAGCCAATAGGCACTGACTATTAGTGTTTAAGAACTGTAGTGATTGAGAGCTATGAATGTCACTAGAATCGTCATTTGAATTGTATACAGATGAAAAGTATGTAGCGAACATGTCACAGATTTCTGTGTTATTAGATGTTACAGTTGACCCGTCCGATATTGATGCTGGATAATTACTCGACCCACCTCGCTTAGCCTTAACATGTGTCCAGAATAGCTTAGGATTCGTAGACAGTTCGCTTTCCACCCTCGATATATATTCGTTGTACCGTGAAATTGCTAGTATCTCACACCTTTTGCTAATTAACGATAATTCAATTTTGTCTAATGGGTTTTCGTATTTCTTGTAGCGCAATCTAATTCTATTTTTTAAATTAAGATTCCTCTTTAATATGTTGTCAAACCATGGTGGGTATCGATTATTTTTTGGTTTAACAAATGGTATATACTTTCCAATGACTTCCTGAATGACCCTATCAAATATTGTGACCATGTCATTGACATCGCTAGTTCCCCTGAACAATTCATCCCATTGGTGGTTACGCAGGTGATCTCGTACACGATCGTATTGGGCTTTATAAAAATTAGGTCGGCTGTCTGTGATGTTATATGGCAGTCGGGCATCATTACCAAAGGAGATAGCAATGTCAAGAGGAGGGTGAAATAAATCGACAGTGGTCATTGGATAAGAGTTTCTATTTACATTAGGCATCATGGTGGATAAAACTAAATCCAGAATTCTATTAGCATTATTTAATTCGAAATTATATTGGCTCAGTTTGTTCACATAGAGAAAGTCTGTCATAATGTTGTTAAAACCCGGTGCAATATAATTACCATTCGCGTCACCAAATAGCTTCCAGTCAATACCACCCAGATTGAAATCTCCTACCATACATACATCGAAATCAATTTCCTCTAAAACTGAGCTACACTGGTCAATAAAGTATTTTAGTGTATTACGTCTGACAGGAGGCGGTAGGTACACTGCACATACAGCTAACTGGCGCGTTGGCCTCGTTGGAATATCAACAACAATCCAAAGGTCCTCACAGTGACTTTCCCATTTCATTATTCGATGTGACGTTAGAGATTTTAGGATAGCGATTAATACGCCACCACCTTCCCTACCACTGTGGGTGCCGGATTGTTCTCTATCCTTTCTGTATACTACGTACCTATCATCAAACAACTCGCTACTCGATACTGAACTATTTAGCCACGTTTCAGTTAATATAACTATATCATACCTATTACAACATAAATTTTTATAAAATGTTTCGGTTTTTGTGCGCAATCCGCGACTATTCTGATAGTATATATTTAGTTCAAGCTCTTTAAAAATATATATATTATATGACATGCGTAATATTTATGTACTACATTTAAAACTTAAGTTGAACTATCTTAAACAAACTATCAGCATTTTTTACATAGACGATATCGCTGTCGTCGGTTTTTCTGACAAAAATTTTCCCGTTCCGTACCCAGACGTGTTTGTAGCCTTTGTCCTTAGCTGCATGCCTAGCGGCGGCGTGAAGTTTTTTGTTTGCCTGGGATAGATGCTCGACGACAAAAATTGGGGATTTGATGTCCGTGAATCCAAGATGGGTGCAGTTCAGTTTATTGAGGGGATTAGTTTTATTAAAATTAATGACCGCAGCGAGCAAATGATCACGGGCTCTTGGGGACGCCAGCTGTACCACGATCGACCTGGGCCTTGTAGTTTCCGTATTAAGTTTGGCGATGCGGGTGCAGTGTAAGATGCTGCTCTCTGCCATGTCGCAGTTCACAGGTTTCACTACATTGCTTACCAGGGAATAAAGGTTTTCTTTTTTATTTTCCGGCACGCACTGTATTTCCACATTATTGGAACGCGATTGCTGTTCCATTTGATTGACACGTTGACTAAGGTCCAAAATGGTGTTATGCAACTTTGAGTTCTCTGCTTGTAAATCGTTCACCGTCCTCTTAGCAGCGGCTTGCTCCTTTTCAATGTCATCAAACCTGGTACTCATAAAGTTCATGGCTTCCTGGACTTCTTTCATTTCTTGTTTTAAGGGCTCCAACTGACTGGTTATTATATTGAGCATACTAGCGGTGATTTCCCTTACTGCAGAGCTAAGTTCCTGCTTAAGTAATTCTTGCACGATGACACGAACGTCGTTCCCCGTTACGGCAGCAGCGCCGTCATCCTCGGAGGGCGACCCCGGGGCCGGGCGCTTGCTACCCCTCGGCAATGTGACGTTGCGGGCCGGTGTGGACTCCGTTTTGGGATTTTTGGATGTACTAGATAAGCACACTGGGCATTTCCAGTTCGACGGTTTCAGTACATCAGGGTTATGCCCAACCGCCGACAAACATTCAAAATGATACGACTGCTTACATTTTGTACAATTAATTACTTGATCGCCCTTTCTCTTGTTCTCTGTGCAACATCCGAAGGTCATTTTATAATAATGTATATGTCTTTTAAAACAAAAACTGTAATAGTCAATTTATCAGTTCGCAATAACACATCCGAGTTTAGTTTTTTAGTTCATAAACAACTGTTTAAATAATCGAGGTGTGTAGTTAACCGGTGTAGTTTAATAAGCCCGCGAGAAAAATGTCGTAAGCGCCATGCAGATGCCGGCACTTATACGTTTGAGTCAAACAGTTCAATCTTGCTAACTGACGGTGGTTATAATTCACTGTTACGGATTATTAATGTCCTTTTTTGTAAATATATAGCTTCTTAATGTAACACTGTATATCAGGATCGATAGTCACAACACAACACTATATTTTTAGCGAAACACACACCGAGGAAAGTCAATTTTGGTCCGTATTTGAATTAATCTTGTGCGGAGTGAGGAATTGAGGGTACTTAGTCTTCTACCATTATAAACATACTTATAGCCATTTTTGTTTTATTGTATGGAATCTAAGAGTGCACCATCTAAGTATAATAATCTCTTACCGGCCTCCCCCATCAAAGTCGGTTTTTTTTTCTTAACACACGACAGGCTGCCAAAAACGAAAAAATACATAAATACAAGTCAATGGTAAGTATTACTACTTCGCCAATTCAGTGAAACCTTTTGTTACTTGTTATATTATATTATATTATACCTTTTAATTACAGCCTGCAGGGCAAGGCAATTTACCGTCGAAGAAAAGCTTTCGTTCCTGTCGAACCTATATTTTCTAGAAAGAGAAGGATTATCTGAGATAAACAGCTTGGTTGAGTATCCAAGTCTTAAGCTCTATAATAAGCAATTTAGGTAACGATACCAAACTCAACTTTATTACAATACCATAAGGCACAAAATGCTTATTTCTAAATTATATTAGTGCAGTAAGAGCATGATTAGGAAAGTACAGGGTTTTGGAACTGAATATATCCTTCTATTAGTCTATCTGTCTCACTCAGTTAACCTTACCACTCGTCCTCTATAAGATAAAAGTTAGTTTGTAATAACTTTATGTATTAGTGGAGATGGACATGGATGGTGTGGACTTCGAGAAAAAGGTTAATCGACGAATCGGACTCGGCTGGGCAGCGTTCGGGAAGCTACGGCACATCTTTTCGTCCAATATTCCGCAGTGTCTCAAGACGAAAGTCTTTGACCAGTGTGTGTTGCCAGTGATGACATATGGTACTGAAACGTGGTCGCTTACTATGGGCCTCATAAGAAGGCTCAAAGTCACCCAAAGAGCAATGGAGAGAGCTATGTTAGGAGTTTCTCTGCGTGATCGCATCAGGAATAAGGCCATCCGCAGCAGAACCAAAGTGACCGATATAGCCCTCGGAAACTAAACTTAAGTGGCAGTGGGCGGGGCACATAGCACGTAGAACCGATGGCCGTTGGGGCGGAAAGGTTCTCGAGTGGCGACCACGTGCCGGAAGGCGTAGCGTGGGCAGGCCCCCCCCACGGTGGACCGATGACCTGGTGAAGGTCGCGGGTGTCCGCTGGATGCGGGAGGCGCAGGACCGGTCATTGTGGAGGTCTTTGGGGGAGGCCTATGTCCAGCAGTGGACGTCTTTCGGCTGACATCATGATGATGATGATGATGATTAGTGGAGATGATACTTATATTCTTTATTTAATGTATTTTATACTTACGGCGGTAACAAACAAGAATCAGCCGAAGTACATCCACTGCTGTCCAGCAGCTGCTGTCCATATAACCATAGGCAAACAAGAATACAGCCTGAAAAATCACGAGCTGCCACAAATGAGAATTGAGATTGATTTGAGGATTCGCTGTGTTGATAGCTAGAGAGGGACAAATGCTGGCCCCTTATTCTCTTCACAGCATATCCTCGGACAACATCGTAATTCTTAAACGTTCATCAATTCGTTATAGCCATTGCCTGATCATTGGGATATACGATACGATTACGATACGCGGGAAGTCAATTCGGGTCGAAATTTTGAATACCGATATTAAGCATAAGCAAGCGCTACAAATTAATATCATAATGGTAAGCGATATGTCAAGTCAGATTGGCGTCTCATCGGGATAAATGGCACGATATGCTGTAATGATAATTGCGGCATGAATAGCCGGCGCGCGCGCTGCCTTTATGTTTTTATTTCACCCAGCACTGTAGAGATAAGAAACAATTTACATCTACCTATACATAATGTATCTGCTTTGTTAAAAATTGACTGGTAGAGAATGCTCACGGCATTAAGTCTGTCTTTTATTCGATAAGTTCTGCTTATGTGCAAGAAATGGTGCTACTTTTAGGATATCGTAATAAGTAGGTAAAGTTTTACAGCGTGCGACCTGTGATAGGAGCAATAAATTAAAATAATCCTTCCTTACAATAACCTCTAGTGTCTTTCTTTTTTCAATTCTTAGATTTTTTATGACGTAATGGATCTTGACACCACGAGATTATATCGCGGCAGTCATTGCTGATTTTGACGTAGCATCTAGCGTTTTGATTCTCAATAGTTGTTACATGGTTGGTTTCAAAGGATACTTCTGGAATTTTATAATTATATTTTATTATTTTTATTTAACATAAAGTTAAAAAAACGCAGCCACTTGGAAATGATTGGTAGAGAGCTCAATAGTTTAACGTTTAATTTTTTGCTCCTATTACAGGCCACACACTGTATAATGTGATTAGAAAGCTAAAATGAATATTTTAATACGATAGTACCTAAGATAAGAGACGAATATATAAGCAGCTACAACTTAACATTGAACAAGATTAAATGCGGCATGATTAGGTAGTCGTAACAAACTTATAGAATGCATCGGAATAGCAAAAGAAAAATTGTTAGTATATTAGTAGTTATATTGCGGGTGTCCGCTGGATGCGGGTGGCGCAGGACCGGTCATTGTGGAAGTCTTTGGGGGAGGCCTATGTCCAGCAGTGGACGTCATTCGGCTAACATGATGATGATGATTACTAGGTATAGGTAGCGGACCTCGGGTATCCTTCATGATGCAACTGTAATACTGGGATAACGCCGATGATCATTTAAAAGTAACAACTACACTAGTACTACTTAACGAAAGTGTAATTATCCACCATTTCTTTAAAACGTTATCAATCAAGATCATGGCGTGCTCGAGACGAAATAAAATAACGGCCAGTTAATTAAACAAAGTGCATGCGCACGCGACGCTTTCGCGCTCATTTGAATAACATTTTATCCACAATCTAGTCAATTATGGAGACGAGATCACTGTAATTGCATGTGTGTTTAGTCCACTTATAGTAATATCGACAACCAGGCATTTATATGTATATCGGTGGCACCAACACATATCATCCATACTAATATTATGAATGCGAAACCATGTTTGTCTGTTTGCTTTTAACGCTTTAATTGCTGAATGGATTTAGATGAAATTTGGCGTTTAGATAGTTTAGGACACCGGAAAGAAGATTGGAGTCTTTATGTGAACTTTAATAAATAATTGCTGCTTACCTATAAGTAGTATTCTAGTTTATCTATCATGATCTAGAGGTACCTACCCGTTCACTCAATCGCACTTAGGGTACCTGAAAGAAATCTCCGTCGTGATAAGTTCTCCTTTGTACTTTGGTCTAGGAATTGATATGTATATGCCTGTTCATCATCATCATATCAGCCGCTGGACGTCCACTGCTGGAGATAGGCCTCCCCTAAACAGTGGCACAATGACCGGTCCTGCGCCATCCGCATCTAGCGGACACCCGCGACCTTTACCAGGTCATCAGTCCACCTTGGGCGACTTGAAGGTCTACCCACGCTGCGCCTTCCTTCTTATATGCCTGTTATTATATACAAAAAAGTTCTCACATGCACACATACAAACATATATTATGTTCCTAAGACTCATATGAAAGCAGGAATTGCTCATTATGCTGCCCTGGCCCGCGGGTTCCCTGCGCCATGGAGAAAGTAGTAACTTGATAAATTACATAAACTGACCGCAGGGCTTGACCCCGCGACCTCAGAAACCAGATTAGCTGCGCGAGAGCACGTTAGGTTGAAGCCTAGTCGAACCATCAAGATAGTTAAGTTGTTCGGTGAGTCTGTTATATTCACCCGACAAGGAGGACACCAAACCTAAAGCACGAGATCTTTATTTCGCGAGGCCGTGTGAAAGTCCATATAGCCCTTAAGAGAGCCTCATGATTTTGTAAGTAAAGCATATCTACATTATTTTTTTATACCACGGCGGTGGCAAGCAAGGGTACGGCCCGCCAGATGGTAACCGGTCACCACAGCCAATTATGAACGCCTGCAACTCCAGGAGTGTCACATGCGCGTTGCCGTCCCTTTAAAAATTTATACACTCCTTTCTTGAAGTACCCCATATTGTAGTGATATATATAAATATACCCCATATAAACCTACCTAAGATCTGCTTAAAAATAACTACCAACAGTTTTGGTCGTTCAGTTTGGTAGAGCGATCGGCCCGGTCTAGCGAAAGGTTGGTTCGAATCCTCTAAGAAATTATTTATTTTATAAGCACAAAGACTATTATTACACATATAATTTCAATACATCAAATACACGTTGCTTTCGGCCTCTCGTGGAACCATCAAGATACTCAAGTCGTCGGGTGAGTCTTGTACGGTCAGTCTCAGAAGTAACTACATACACGAAGAAGTCAAAAGTCTTTATTATAAAGTAATAAGAGCTTTTGCTGACCTGTTCATATGCCTGGTACTTCTGACGCCGACTGTACTCACTGGCTAACATGTTTTATGCGACATTTGACCTTAAATAGTTTCTGAGAAATGAGGGTTAGTAAAGTTCATGTCTAATTTAATATGTGGCTGGTTAACTGACTATTCTAAAGACAACTTATGTGAGTACTAGATAGCCAAATAGGCACTAGGCACGCGTCTTTAAATCTGGATATCGTGAGTACGAAAGCAGCCACTATACAAAAAACCTTATGTAAGAAATATCATTAGATATTTTACACCACACCTTGCCAAAAAGCGCGTTTTTAACCCACTTTTTGGCCAAGTGGTGACGTAAAATTGTGTACAAAACACGGGTCGTAAAACAGAAGCGCCCTCTCTCGCATATTTATGACCCTCGCCTGCGGCTCGGGCCTCAAACTTCTGCGATATCGGCCTTTCTTTATTTTACAACCCTTGTATCGTAATGTACTATAACAAGGTTTTCGGTGAATGAAAACATCTTGATGAAACCTGTTTTTCTGCCAGTTTTACGTTTCCTTTGACCGGCTTAAATACCCGAAAAAGTTCTATGTTCATCTGTTTATCCTTATACTTACGTTTACACCGATATTACAATATTTTTTTTCTATTGTAAGCTAATTTAAAATTTACTTAATGCGCAAACTCGTGTAAATATTTCGCTTTATATCCCAACAAATACGCAACCTCAACGTAAGATCAATTTACGTAGTCTTGTGCCGAAGATACTAATTTTCCCACTTAATTTACTATCCTATCTGAGAAGTTGAGAACCCTTGCAGCGTATCAGAAAACGTAACTTCTCCATTAAAGTTAGCTAAACCCTTGACTTGCACCAAGAACTACGAACCGTCCGAGCGTCTAGAGAACCGTGTTTCAGGCGAGGCGAGACCCTACAATTACGTCCTCTTGTCGAACATTGTAGGCAAAGCAGTAAAGTTTGTACGTTACCTTTTACTAATGCACGGAATAGTCTAACAAACAACATATTTATTTAAACAAACAAATCGCACATTGTAAATACAACACAATAATGCTTTAGCGCAGGCGCATCTGAGGCAAAACAGAACTTATCTAGAGTTCTAACTTTATGGTTAACACAGATTAGAGCATTAAGAAAGCTAATTTAATTACCTATCTAAACATAATGGACCTACAGTACGGCCAAAGAATTTAATACCCAAACCATTTCGCAAACATTTTCTTTGAATAAATACAGTTTGACAACTTTGAGTGAATCACAATAGTTATTTGTTATACAAGGGTGCAAAGTTGTGTTTTACTTCTCGTGTGTTGAAACACTCGCTACGCTCAGGATTCTATTTTACTCGCTTCGCTCGTGGTTCTAAAATAGAATCCTGAGCGTAGCGAGTGTTTCAACACACGAGAAGTAAAACACAACTTTGCACCCGTGTGTAACACAAAACTTTTCTCCTCACTATAGCGAGGAAAGTGCAACATGCAAAAAAACACAGTTCCACAGGCATGATTTTCATCACTGGAATCACTGATTTTTTTACGATATTATAACAGAAAACTCTGAAAGTTGTGTATAATATTTACGCGAGTCGGAGTCGGTGACAAGTTGTGTATATTTTAGTTGACATTGACAAGATGACATTTCTGACGATGCGTTTTGAAATTGCATCGACTCAACTTGTGTGTTTACAATTATACTCAAAGTCAATATAAAAAAAATGTTACTTATAGAATTTTAAGGTTTACGACTTAAAAATCATTAAATAAAGCTAAATTTAGTATTTTTTATTAAATTCTCAAACCATGTATTTAATGATAATTGATATCAAACGAACCATTAATATGAGCGTTTTACGTTTTGTTATCTGTCAAAAGCTACTCAAACACGCTCCAAGGTCAAATTACTTTCCCCACTTGTGGATAAAATGCGTTTTTACCCGCTTGTTTCAAAGGATAAAAGACGGCTTTCCGAGCTAGTGAGGGGAAAATTAAATTCCTTGCCTGTACATTAAAACACAAATGGCTAGACGAAATTGACTTAATGCCTTAGTGCATTCGCTACCAGTCAAACATTGTATTAGATAGAAACAGTAATTTGAACATTTTTATTTTCGGAACTTCGTCCCTTTAAGTTCATGGCCATCTTACCTTCGATATCCCATCATTTCCAAATCATTCTATACCTACCAGTCATATTCACAATTTGCTTGAGAGAATTAAATTCCGAAACAGTAATTTAAACATTGTTATTTTCGGAACATCGTCCTTTTAAGTTCATGGCGATCTTACCTTCGATATCCTATCATTTCCAAATTATTCTATGCCAGTCATGTTCACAATTTGCTTGAGAGAATTAAATTCCAACAAGACACGGCTTAAACATCTCGTTACCATCCAACTATCATATTTTCCTTCCGGATAGTTGCCAAAATATGTTCTACCCAAAGATAAGACTCAAGTCAAACATTGTAGATACTCCACATTAATACTTTGCAATGTGTACCAAGTGCACTAAATTGTTAAAAATACAAGCGTTACCTATGTTAAGCACAAATCAAAATCAATCTCAAAACAAAAAACATATAAAAATCGCACTTACAAAAACTAAATCGAAAATATCCCTCCTTGTTTCCTAAACAAACAG
The DNA here is from genome assembly GCA_905163555.1 of Notocelia uddmanniana. NCBI lineage: Eukaryota > Metazoa > Arthropoda > Insecta > Lepidoptera > Tortricidae > Notocelia > Notocelia uddmanniana. Next base: position 2,021,364 of record LR991060.1, read on the forward strand.
CACACATACATAAACACACATTGTCACAATCACATCACTAATTCCACGAAAACAACACCGTTCAGTCCAATTGGAACACGAAAGATCACGGAAAGTTTATACGGAACGCGTCCATAAAGCCGTACGTACGACCGCGAGTTCGCGAGTGGACTGAGTTAGTTTAACTCACAACCGTTGATGGTAACGTTGAGACGCGATCCACCTTGTTGAGCCAAACGGCGTAACTCTATATGTATTCAGTGACATATATGTCTTTTAAATAAGGCGTTGGACGCTCCATACGGGCCCTCGAGCGTTACCGTCCTTTTAAACTTAAATTACTGTTCGTAATTAAGTTTTAGTCCGGTCTCCGTGAAGGCAAAAAAATATCTATTTTGTATTAACTCTTTAGTAACTAAGACATTAGAAGTAGTAAACGTAGGAGTCAGCAGTGGGTGTTATTCCAATGCACTTAATTGATGTCAGAGACAAAGTTATTTACCTACGATTGCTTGCATTGGCGAGTTATATTTTTAATTTCTAATACTAATTAGTTTAGCGATTTTTTATGTTCTAAATGGATTAACGGTCACTGTTTCATTTGTATTTTTTTTGTTGTAAATTGGATTCCGTTTGGCCCTAGTCTAACCCGATGTTAAGACAAGGTCTAAGATGGAACACGCTCACCCAGAAGATGCCTATTCACTCTTACCTCTTCAATAGCAGAAGAATATGTTGCTCAGTTTTCATAAAACTCCATGGAAATTATGTTCAATGGACGCTACGTCACTGCTAGATAGTATTTCTAAGTCAAAGTGAAGTCTAAATTAATGTTACACCCATATAAGTACAGTCGCCAACAGATTGTATTTTTTTCTATTCAGGATGCTTAAAAAATCTAAGCTTGAATTAACACTTTATCAATAGATGTAGATTATATAAAATGCATTTCAGTCGTGTTCAGATAACTGTGAGTAGATACCTTGTTCGCTGTATCACGCTGTATGTATATAATGATACCTACGATCAGCTTCTAAACAGTCTCTTCCGTTCGCAACTAAGTATTACTTATGTAGTAACTTAAGTGTTCACATGATTGGGCAATCAAATCAAAACGAAAACCATGTTATATTTAAATGAATATCCCTGATTAAACAATTTACACGCTTCGCATTTTCCAGTACAACCAGCAACACGCGCTGATCACAAGTCCACCTTATTACCTTAGCAGCAAGGTTCAAATGGTCTGTTAACTGTGTTGTCGATGGTACCAGTAACGCAATGTAATAAAAGGCTATCAAATTTAAAAGGGAGTTAAACGTATGAAGTTGATGGATGTATACGACCTTTTAAACTTGGTCAGAATGCGTGTCGGTTATGATGAGGTGATTACGCATAGAAATCGCAGTGTCAATCACGAAGGATTATCGGAAACGGTGCGCTTTACGTGCGTACATAATTATCAATTCAAACTTTACAATACGTCCATACATTGTTTACTTATACTTGATATTACGTTTAGAGCGACCGCTAAATATATACGGCCTATGCTGAATGACAAAAAAAATAACGGAATAAATCAATCATTTCACAATTGAAAGAAAATAGTTTACGCTAGAAATTAAAATATACAAGTGAAACTAAACACATACAATAAAATGACTAAAAAATAATAATAATGCAGTAATAATGGTAAAGTAAAGCTTAATTAGGATAATCCTTGTGGTGCCGGGTTAGAATAGCACAACCCCCTTTCTTCCCTTAGAATAGAATAGAATAGAAATGTTTATTTGCAAGAATACATAGGTACAAGATGTTTTATATTATAGTGTAGTTACAGTATTCAGCCGAAACAGCATGCAAATGTTCAGGAATGTTATTTATTTATTATTATTATTTATCACAATTTAATTTCCATGTATTCCTTTACGGAGTAAAAACAATGTTGTTGTAGCCATATTGTTAATTTTTTCTTAAATTCTAGACCATGCAATAACTTGATGCTGTCAGGAAGCTTATTAAAAATTTCTATGCAAATGTTGCAGGCGTTCCGTTTGTATATATCCGCTCGGCAAGGAGGTTGATATAGAAGATTCCTGTTATGTCTTCTTTGTTTTCATTTAAACACATCTGACCGTGGTTTAAAATATCCCATATGAGTTTTAACAAATATGCAAACCTTTTTGATATACATGCATGCTAGAGGTAAAATATTGTATTTTTTAAAGATGGGCATGCAGCTATCTGTAATCCACGCATTTGTAATTGCACGTAAGCACTTTTTCTGCAGTTTAAAAGCCCTATCAATATGGACAGAGTTTCCCCATATTAGAAGACAGTAGTTTAACGTAGACGACACATATCCGTAGTAGGCTGTAATGGCCGCCTCTGTAGAGACAGTTTTCCCAATTTACTTAAAGCGTATACAAACCTATCCAACTTTGAACAAATTGAATCAATATGGTTTTGCCAGTGTAAATGATTGTCTATGTTTAAGCTTAAGAACTTTGTACAACTGGTCTCTTCTACGGGTATGTCATTGTACTTAATATTTATTTTTCTTGCATTCGATTTATAGGATCGAAATTACATACATTTTGTCTTAGTGAGATTAATTTTAAGATTATTGTTATTTGTCCATGTATATAGGTCAGTCCTTGGATGGGTGACCGCTTTGTTTGGTTACTAACTGAGCGCTCCCGTGCTTTGGAAGGCACGTTAAGCCGTTGATCCCGGTTGCTGTCTATGATAGCAGTCGTTAAGCCAAGTTAGAGGCCTCCGGGCGGCTTGAGAACTTCTAACAGTCAAGTTGCCCACTCACTTGACAAGCCTAATCCCAATAAGGTCTAATTTCCCCCTCGGGTTGGAAGGTCAGATGGCAGTCGCTTCCGTAAAAACTAGTGCCTACGCCAATTATTGGGATTAGGTAGCGGACCCCAGGCATTCTTCAGGATGCAACTGTACTGGGAATAACGCTAGGAGGATGATGATATGTCAGACAAGGCACTGTTAATCATTGTTTCATGAATACTTTCATTTTCTCCTTTAACAATAATTGTGGTGTCATCCGCGAATAGGATGCATTTTTGTGTTGTTGCCTGTGGTAGATCGTTTATGTATACCTAATAGAAATAGTAAGGGTCCTAAATTACTTCCTTGGGGTACACCTGACTGATTTAACCGAAATTGTGATCTATAAGTTTTCTTAACAAGGGTATTACCTATTAGGACTATTCTTGTAATTTCAGTGCATTGTTTCCTATTTGACAGATAACTTTGGAACCATTCACATGCCTTACCTCGGATACCATAGGATTCTAGTTTTGAAGGAAGTAAACCCTTGGGTGTCGTAAGAGTCGACTATGGGAACCAGGTTGAAGTGTGTTGTGGGCGACGGGCTAGCAACCTGTCACTGCGATTTCGCATTTTCTCCATCTATAAACCTACAATTGCTAAAAGTGGCACTGAATTAATTTTCGTGTGCTCTGCCTGCCCCATCTGGCAATATAGGCGTGAGTTTATGTATGTATGTAATTAAGATAATTGCGCCAAAGGGTCTTTAAGCTTGGTGTCACGAAGCGAGTCAGAGGACACGCTTTGTGACGCTGATTTTCAGTGAAGCCATTAAAATGTGTTAGATGGCGCTGACAGACTATAAAATACTTATAATAAAACACCGGACAAGTGCATGTCGGGCCATGCTCAGTCTAGGGTTCCATAATTCCCGATCATCACATAGCTCTGTGGTCCTAGATCCCAACTATGGTCCAAATTAAAAATCTTAAGAGCGCGAAGTAGATTTTCAACGTTCGGCGCCATCTATCGACAAATTTGGTTACTAATTAGCACATTCTAGACGGGGTAATGTATGTTGATGGTTTTTCAGGGTTAATTCTTTATTATATGCGATCAATGTGTTTGTCCGTCAATCCAAAATTGGTTTTAACTCTATATTACGAATAGTTAATCTAGATCAACACAGTGAAGAATGTTTTCACGCGAGTGTCTTTAGTATAGCTTGTAAGTCTAGATCGAAGCAATTAGTGTTATAATTAGAGCCGTCACACTCCCATTGTGCGCCGGCGCAGGCGACGGTAGCGCTGCGCTATTCATAACACAACCAGCCTCAAGCTCAAGGTAACCAGCGTACAGTCAGGCAAAAAGTGGTGTAAGGTGAATCAACGTTTTAGTGTCGGCCATGTTTCTACATCGCAGTTTAAAAAGAAATTACAAGAAAACATGATATCTGCTGTTGTTATTTGTCGCCGCATTCATTGCCTAATTGACCGAGCGAGCGAAGCGACCGTCCGGATGTTCTCCTCTACAGGTGGCATTTCCCAACCGATTCTCGTGAAATTTTGTGAGCAAGTTCGATAACTATATAGGACTTTTTACAGCTCACAGAGCCAGGAGCTAATTATAGTAATTTTGTATGAAAATAGTAGTTTGTCCCCTGGACAACCGTGTTATCAGCTGGTGTTGGGAGATGCTACATATTTTAAATAGACTGTATATCTGGCTATAAGAATTTATGTATTTAATCATTATGGAGGGGAAAGCAGAAGGCAAGAGAGGAAGAGGAAGACCGAGAATAAGCTACATGAAGCAAATAAGAGAAAATAGAAGTCGTGTCGTACAAGGAAACCAAGGAAATGGCTCTGGATAGAATATAAGGTGGAGGGAACTACATGCTTCATCGGCTATACCGACAAGAGTTTTACTCTTAAATTAATGATGATCTAAAGCACATGTTGTGGTAGCTTATAACGAAAAAAAAAGGGACAAGATAAACTTGATTGGCGCTCTCTCTACCAAGTACCCACCTTCGACGCCATTAAGTACTTATTAGTTAAAATTCAAAAGTGGCAGATCATTTTCTTGGCTGAGAGTACCTCCGACATCGTACAAACATATACAAAAACTCACACCTGTATTCCTAAAAGGGGTAGGCAGACCACTTGAAATATAACATTCAGTGCTGCTTCTACTTGCTACGGCTGGCCGACACCTCCGGACACCGTAGACATGACAGCAGAGATATGATGGCAGTTTCCTCGATCAACGCATTAGCATGGCAATTCAGCGAGGAAACGCTGTCAGCATCTTCGAGATCATGCCTCGGGGGGACCCCTTGTTTTAAAGTAATTTTGTATATTTTTTATATTTTTATAGTTCTAACTTTTGTTTTTGTCGTTAATGAAACAACACACAACACATTATTCCTTCTAGCAACTTCCTGATTAAATATGAATAGTGTGAACTCTGTCAATTTGTGACTAACAACCTACAGGCGCAGCTATGAGAAGAAATGAGACAACATCATTCAATTTATTAACGAAGGTTAGTTAAGTCATTTTACATTAGAAATGAGTGGTGAGGCGATTCGATACACGTGGTAAATAGTATTAGCTATTTTTTGCACCCTCTCACTACGCTTTCGAAGCATTTGGGTCCTAATTATCATTTTGCTTGTTAATTTCAGTTTAATACTATCTCGATGAGTCCCGGGCTAAATCTGAAATCGAAACACGCTGATTTTCTAATAACGATGTTTTTTCTGGACCGATAGCGGGCGGGATACAGACTTTTTAGCGTTATAGAGTTTCAAGTAGATCTACGAGTACGTGCCAAACTTCTGTACCTAAAATCTTTCTCTTTTTCTTCTGTGGTGCAATTAATAATAGCTTAATTCTTCTACGGTAGAGGTCACTGTACGCCTCCCTAAGGCATTGTAAGAGGGAACTAGTGAAGGATTTCGTGGACGAGCTTGGTTTTTCCGATAGCTCAGAGGCTAGAGCGATTGGCCGCGTATGCCAGATGTCGCAGGTTCGAATCCTGCTCGGAGAATTATTTTTAAATTTTTCCCTTTAATTTGACATTTTTGTTAGCAGCGTTACTGCTTTAGTACAAAATTTATATTTATTATTATTATACTTCACGCCTCGTCCTCGCGATTAGTAACTGAAGACATTACAGACGATTAGGTACTACCTACCCTAACGATATCGTCCGTCCGCATCGATATTTTCTATGTTGACTGTATGTAGGTTGAGGACGTATTGATTGGACTAGCAATACTAACGTCATATCTACGTGATCTAAGAACGTGATACCATCTACATGATGCAGCGGATTTGCATGTGCATGTTGATAATTTGTTTCTTGTCGAGTATGTCAAGCTGATCGGATCAGCCAAGCGATTCACCTGTCTATAAACAAATCACCATTTATCCCTAAGTTTAAGTTGACCGAGATAATTACACGGTGCAGGGGGACAAATGGACACAAATTACGAATTCCAATTTCAATACATTTTCACCCCTCATTTCAATACCTACGTTAGCCAGCCTGGAGAAGTGGTGATGGCTGCCAAACCACGAATATTCCTAATACAAATCAAAAAACTAGGGTATTTTACAACACATTTCTTTTACGTTACCAATAAAGAAATCATTTATGCGTTTTTAAAGATTATTAAATACATAAACATGAAAAAAGTACTCAGTTTGACCATAGAAAATTGATCTACCCTACAAACTTCATACTAATCCAGCGTTTTTGATGTTTCGTAAAAGTTGATGATTTGACTGTCAGTAAATAATAATATTCGTATGGCATTTATTTTTCGAACCGTGAAATCTTCGAGAAGAAAGTACCTAGGGTTGCCAGTTTTGTTGCACTCTTAGCACCACCCAGGGGTCACGTGTAGAGTAACGGTGGGTAATCCCTACGGACGTGGTGCAACTTCGGCCCCCCTTGTCAAGTGCGTGGGCAACTTGACGATTGCCATCGTAGACAGCAGCCGGGATCAACGGCTTAACGTGCCTTCCAAAGCACGGGAGAGCTCAGTAACCACTCAAAGCGGTCACGCGTCCAAGAATTGATCTGGGCCCACGTTGCTTAACCTCCCATGCCGCACGCGGTACGCGGACGCTGCTGGCCCACGAGCGCGCCAAGGCGCCTAAATGCCGAATGATAAAAAAATCTAGGGGAGGATTTTGAGTGGCACGGAATTATTCCACCCTGATCAGCTAGACTTGGGCGCCATGCCACCTGTTTTACATCTAGTAATCAGAACGCAGAGCCGACTGGCTCATTTAATGGTAGGTATTAGATAAATTGAGTGCAACAAACCTCTTATAATTTGTTTTAATGCGAACCGCGGGTGCGCGCGTGCGCCGTGACCGTTCCACATCGGCCAGTTGATACGTATGATTCATAGATGGGTAATTAAACTTATGGAACTGAATTCGGCTTTAGCTACAATGAAAAATTCAAATGAAAAAGCAAAGAAGTGAAGCAAATAAATATTTGCCACTAGTTAAATAAGATGATGTCACTCTATGAATAGTAAACCATCGAAATCATCATCATCCGAGCGTTATTCCCAGTACAGTTGCATCCTGAAGAATGCCTGGGGTCCGCTACCTAATCCCAAGAATTGGCGTAGGCACTAGTTTTTACGGAAGCGACTGCCATCTGACCTTCCAACCCGAGGGGAAAACCGACCTTATTGGAATTAGGCTTGTCAAATGAGTGGGCAACTTGACTGTTTGAAGTTCTCAAGCCGCCCGGAGGCCTCTAACTTGGCTTAACGACTGCTATCAAAGACAGCAACCGGGATCAACGGCTTAACGTGCCTTCCAAGTGAACCATCGAAATATCACAATAAATTGTAAATTACAAAAATCATAAGAAGACCGTCCAAAAGTCAAATAAAAGGCACAGCAAAATACTATTCTCTTTTCGCCCTGCTTTTTTTTGCCAACAGGGAGCAAAATACTATTTTGAACGCCACTGACACCGCCGGACACTGACATTATCGTCCAACTATTAGGTTGTGTAATAAACACGTTACTATATAGATGACGGCGTTGACGCGTAAACTATACTACCCTAACTAAGACAATAGAGCAAAAGCACGTGTTATGCGGTAGAGAAGATATTCATTAGCTGTCAGACATCTATTTTGTTCGATACCTTAACACATTCGGTGCCGGTGACACGGAACCGTGTCATTTTTGTATGTATAATTGCCTTGTCGGCGCCGAATGTGTTAACCTACAGTGAAACGAATGTCTAGAGACTTCAACTTCAACAAATATGGTTTCATATTCTTAAAAATATTCGTATACGGGTTAATGCACTTATATGAAATGTTTTGTACCTTAGCGCGTAGTTGCGCTCTCTCGGAAGGGTTTCTACGGAAGACCAGCGTCGAGATCCTTAAGTGGTATCTTGACATTAAGCTGAGTGGAGACCCTTTCAGTGACGCTTAATAATAATTTTATAATTTTGTTGTATTGTATTGTGTGTAAGCGTTTTCTGAATAAATTTCTTCTATTCTATAATAGCTTAATAATATTATTTTTATTTCTGATTTTTTATATCTAATTTTTGTGTTTTGTCTATCGTGCTGTCACTTGGCTCCAGAGGAAGACCAGCGCTAGCCTGTGGCTAGCACATGCTGATTTGGGGTCATTTCGTGGCTGTTTTATTATATTTTGTTTTTTGTTCTGTATTTTTGCCACGAATAAATGTATTTATTTCTTCTTCTTCTTCTAATGCGAAATTTATGAGTGCTTGCTGGGACGCCAGTTTCTGCCGCGACCATGACCGGTGCAACGTGTCGAAAGGTAAATTAATAAATTTCGCGTTAGACCCGTATACGAATATTTTTAAGAATGTGTAGTAAAAAGTGCGAGTGTTTAAAGTGTTATATGTTTTCCTATTATAAAAAAAATGCAACTGTACTGGGATAACGTTAAGGATAATTATTTTCTTATACATAATATTGTAATTCTCATGTAAGTGAATTTTGTAAATTCTTAGTGAGAATAAAGATCTTAAACCATAATGATGATGATAATTGTAACAAACTCCCTAGTTCAACAAAAGAAAATATACTTACAAGTAGTATGGAACACGACAAGGTCACTGACTTTACCGACCTGCATGTGTAAACAGAGCCATTATCGACGCCAGTGTAACTGGCAAATTATGTTGTTTGCATATTGGGCCTGATTACATGCCCGAGTAGCTGCCATAATATACCGGATTACGTAAGAGATCCTGTTACTTAGGCTGGGTTGCACCAAACCGTCTGTAATAGTAAGCTGTGTTCGTTAAAATTTAAATGTAAGTATGGAAAGTTTGTCAAGTTTCTATGGGATGACAGATGCCGACGCCATATTTAACGTTGATCAGTCGGTGATCGTAAGTCGGTGCTACCCACCCTAAGTCGATTGCAGTCTGATTGACTTCAGAACTTTTATACAACGACAGTGGCTAACAATCGTACGGCCTGCCTGATGGTAAGCAGATGCCGTAGCCTTGACGCTTGCGATTCCAGAGAAACAAGCGCGTTGCTGACTCATTATTGACTTGAGGATTCGTTGCGTTGACAGCTAGAGACATACGCAGGTCCCTCACTCTCGACACAGCGCAACTTCTGGAGGTCACTGGCGACCTTACACACCACCAGGAACACAACACCACATACATAACTGGTGTAAGTAGTGATGTTACTTTTAACAAAAATCACCGTCTCCAAACTTTGCCAGACCCTATCCTCCTGCTATATCATTTGAGGAGTTCCTTCGATGTAGCCTTACTTACCCCATCCTCTTGGTATATAATTTGAAGAGTTCCCTCGATTTTTCCAAGAACCCGTCATCAGATCCAGACTTGGTGACAATGGGACCAAATAGAAAAAACACACTTTCAAACAAAAAAAGAATTTTTGAAATCGGTCCACTAGTCTCCGAGTAATCGGTGAACATACATAAAAAAAAATGTTCCGACGAATTGAGAACCTCCTCCTTTTTTTTTAAGTAATTTAAAAAAGGCACCAACTTGAATAGTGTAAAATTGCTTGAGTTATTGAATAAAATATTTTACACCACACCTTGCCAAAAAGCGCGTTTTTCCGCACGCTGCGCGTCCTGAAAACCCCACTTTTTGGCCAAGTGGTGATATATTTATGACCCTCGCCTGCGGCTCGGGCCTCAAACATCTGCGATATCGGCCTTTCTTTGTTTTACAACCCTTGTATCGTAATGTACTATTATTTATTATAATCGTACTTTGTATTGATAATGAACGGCGTAACACTCCAGGCACGAGCTCTAGTGCTTCGCTTCAGACACCTTTGCCACTAGATTACTCATAATAGCATCAACCGCGTAGATTCTGACAAGAAAAGAATAGGTCTGACGACCACTTTGGCTTACTTGGTTGTGACCCTGCCTAGGAAGCCGGAGGTCCCGGGTTCGGATCCCGGTCAGGGCATTATTTGTGCATTCATCACGAATATTGTTCCTGGGTATTGGATGTTTCCTATGTATTTAAGTATGTATTTATAAGAATGTTCAAATTTACTCGGAAATATGATTATTGTGTTCCATTAAATTGCTGTCGATAAAACATTGTAATCAAGTAAAAGTAAAAATGTAAAAGTAGTTTATTCTTTAAATTAGGCATATTACATGCACCTATGAACGTCAATAAACTACCACCGGTTCGGAAAAATATACCTCTGCCACGAGAAGAACCGGCGTAAGAAACTCGGCGAGGTGTCATTTTTTCAAAACAATATACATTGTATAGTTAAATATAAAATTACAGTGTCAGCTACTACAAAATTACTTAAATAACAATGCTACAGTAGAAAATATATTTTAGGTAAAATAAGAGAGAAAATAAACAGCATTTTTCTTTAACATTCTTTTTATTCAGTCTTTTTCTTGCTTTATACGTTTTGTGGAATGATACTCACCTTGCTTGTAATCGTAATGCCTCTTGTGTTTTGCCTCTTCTTGTGAATCGTATTCATGTTCGTATTTCACTTCACAATTCCTTGATGATCTGGAATCTCTATATTCGTAATTCCTTTTTGAATCATCTCTATATTTCCCACTATTTCTGGATTCTCCGTAAGATTCATCTCTATATCTATCACTGCTTCTGTAGTGCTTTTTGCCCCCGCTTTTTTCCTTAGAATAGCTGGAATATCTATCTCGGTCATCTTTATGTCTTCTATCATCTCTATCTCTCTTACGATCTTCATATCCCTTTTCTCTTTCCTTGTATTTGTCTCTAGATCTGTCTGTATATCGTGCTTCATCTCTATGGTTCTCTCGGTGACGTGTTTCATCTCTGGAGTCTCGATGGCGATCATTCTCTTTAGAAGAAACTCTTCTAGCTTCCTTATCTGCATATTTATGTGTATCTGTTCTAACCTGATCACAAGGTTCTTTCTTAACATATACCTCTCTATAATTTTTTGGTGTTTCTGCTTTGGAATTATTAATGTATTGTGAGTTATCTTTTGTATTGTCAATTCGCGTCTCAGAGTAGTGTTCCATCTGAGAAAGTTAAATATAACACTTACAGTTTTTTCAGAATTATGATACTCTTGGAGGTTTATATAGTAATCAGTTTAGACAGTACCATATAAAAGGGCCAACAACCCAACATGCATAAATTACTATAAAAATACTGGATTAGTTTTAATTACAGAAATATTTTAAGTCAAATCTTAACAATCTTTTCAAATTTGAATTGGTAAGGTTGTTTTTTAATAAGTCCTTAATCTATTTTAGTTAATTTAATTGTTAGTTATTAATAATATTATTCAAACGATGAAAAATCTGTTTATTTTTCGGAAAAAAAAGCCTAAGATCACCCAACGGCATGTCCTATTCGCATTGCATTAAAAAAACCTCGTAATACTATAAATAATTGCCACGCTTAATAACAAGGATATCGTTATGCTACAGTTAAATTTGGCCCTAGAAACATAGACATGCAGCTAAAAGATGGAGATAAAGCAAAAATTCAATTCGTTAACATTCAAGGCGGTTATTGTTTTAAATTGATAGCCTGTAGAACGCTTAAAAAATTTTGATCTATAAAATATCCGGGCAGGCATAACCGACACCGCAATGCGACGTGACACGAGGTAATCCTAACTTTTCTAACTAGTAAAGTGAGAAAGAGATTTGAAATTGGGATTAATGAGGCTGTACTCACGACGGGGTACGGAAACCTAGTGGTTGAAGCATGCAGCTGTCAAAAATGTCTAATTTCTAATATCAGTTATCAATTAACTGTTAGCTTTTAGTGAATGATAACATCACGAGGAAACCTGCATATGTACATCCGCAAAGAAATACAAAGGTAAATGTGAAGTCCGAAGTCCCCAGCCTGCACTGGGCCAGCGTGGAGACTACTGCGCCATCCCTCTCATCAAAGAGACCTGTGCCCAGCAGTGGGACATATAAAAGCTTTTTTATACCACGTCAGTGGCAAACTGACGGCCTGTTTAGCCAAGTTGGTAGTGACACTGCCTCCGAATTTAGAGGTCCCGGGTTCGAAGCCCGGCAAAGGCATTATTTGTGCATTTAGCACGGACATTTGTTTCTAGGTCTTGCATGTTTTCTATGTATACAAGTATGTGTTTATCTATATATAATTATGTATATTGTCGTCTACAAGCATACCCGCCTGACGGCACAAAAAACTGATAGCGATGATGAGAACTCACGACTAGGCGGCCTGTTGTGCTAGCCCTATTGAAGAATAATGCCGTGAAGGTTCCAAACTGCCTGTACCTGTGTGGCGATAACCCCTCGCAGAACATCGGAGTAGTTCCGCGATTTAGCGGCGCCGCGGTACTTAGTGCGCCGCCGCTTCATATCTCTCAGCTCCGCCAGGATCTCCGCGCGAGTTTTGCGCTTCGATGTTTGCGTCTCGCCATCTCCGCTACAAAATTAAGTGTAGAGACGGTCAGATAGATTGCGAAAGCAATATCTACCAAGGGAGGCACGTCATGCAACCTGAGGAGACAGAACAGGTTTACCTTTCGTGTTCGTTTCTAAATTCCTAGAAGCAATGAGTATAGTCAAAGAACTTTAAAGGCTGCCACAATAGATCAATAGAAAGGCCCACAACCCACAACAAACCAATAATAATTTTAAGTGAGGATATCGGTATTGTCGGCCTGTTTAGCCTAGTTGGCAAGGACACTGCCTCCGAAGCTAGACTTCTGTTCGAATTCTGGTAAGGGCATTTGTTTCTGTGGTGAGCAGAAACATTTGTTCCTGAGACTTCGATGTTTTGCTAAGTGATCATCATCATCATCAAGTCAGCCGAAAGACGTCCATTGCTGGAAATAGGCCCCAAAGACTTCCACAATGACCGGTCATGTGCCACCCGCATCCAGCGGACACCCGCGACCCTTACCAGGCCATCAGTCGACCGTGTGGATGGCCTGCCCACGCTACTCGTTTTGCTAAGTATTTAAGTTCATATCTATTAAATATATCGTCGTCTAGTACCCATAAAACAAGCCTTATTGAGCTTACTAATGAACTAGTTCGATTTTGTGTAAAATATTGTCCCCTTAAAGCAAAGAAAGGCTGTGATCGCAGATTTTGCGGCCCGAGCTGCAGGCGAGGGACGTATATATATGCGATAGAGGGCTTTATTTATTACCTCCCGTGTTGTGTTCATCATTTTATTACTACACTTTTTTTTGCAGGTTTTTTTTACACCTGGCCTGAAAGCTGCTGTACCGCACGCTCCGCGTCCTCCGCTTTCTGGCCAGGTGTGGCATACATTTATTCATTTATATGCCTTGAGTGTGTCACCTATGTTAAACCTTAAACTTTTGCCAGTATTCATTCAAGCCAACGCATCTTCCTTCGATAGTAAACTTTGCAGGATTGTATGAATGAAATTCGTGTCATAGAAAACATATTTTGAAATAGGAATATTTATATTGCCACTCCAATGCCACTTCCAGTAGCACTAGTAGACGTAGTAGTAGTTGTTGTAGTAAACACTTTACTGCTCAAAGCAAGTACACAACAGGAAAAAAAGTTAAAGACATTTGTATAAAGGCGAAATGATCCCTTACTTATATATATAAATATTTGTGGACTATCTCACACAAGTCCCAAACTAAGCACTAGCTTGTGCTAGGGGTACTACGTGACAATATCACATACTTATATATCTTATATAGATAAATAAATACATAAAAAATAAGTTAATCACACAAATAAATGCCCTAAATACACTTGTCTGCATATTCCATGACTTACCCGAGCAGAGCCAGCTCGTTGAGGTCATGACAGGAGGGTGATGCGCTGACCACAGCGTCATGCAGGGCGCGGCGCTCGTCCGCACTGTAGGCGTGCTGCAGGCGCTCCAGTGACAGTGGTGGCACCGGCTCTCCGCCCCTGCCTTGGTTGTTAAGGAAACTTGCCAGTTAATATAATGGTATAGTTTTTGCTATGATGGTATACAAATACAAATTATTTATTGTTTGAATGTTACATCACAATCAGCCGGAATTAGGCGTACAATATTAAAATACCCTCAATATGCATGTCATTGAAATTATTTAATAATTGTTTAATGTAAATAAGAAAAGAATAATATCAATGTCAGAATAAAAATAATATTATTTAAGAATACAAATATATAAACAATAAATCAATGTCATGCGAATAGGAGAATGGAAAAACAAATTATAATTAATCATTCTTAAATGACAAGCTCACACAAAAAAAAACACTATAATAGAATAAATAATCATTACATTACACATTGCTGGTTACAAAGTATTCATTCACAGAGTAGAACATTCTTTGTAGACACCAATTAAACAATTTAATCTTGAACCCTTGACACTCGCAAGGATTTCAGGTCATTTGGCAAATGGTTGAATATTTTGACAGACATGAAAAGAATACTTTTTTCGAAGTGAACAGAAATATAACTTGGATAACAAATATTGAGTCTATGGTGTTTAGAAGTTAGTATGGTTAAATATTTTGAAGAAATGAAAATCAGCTTTAAGTTGCGTACACATTTAAGCTTGAAACGCACAGAGCGCGGCGCGGCGGGGGCGGTTTTACGGTAAAGCGAACGCGGACGTCGCACCAATAAACCGCGCGGTATTTGGTAGCGCGGTGGAGCGGAGGCGGCGTGTGTGACATATGAAGCATTAATCGACAGTTTAGGAAAGATCAATTATGCAACACAACCTCCGCGCCGCGCTCGCCGCCGCTCTGTGCGTTAATTTCGAGCTTTAAGGCACGCACCGTATGCGCCTATGTACTATTGTTTTGCTCGCGAGTAGCTTGCGGCCGAGCCACTCAAATGCGTGCGCAGCTTAATGAATGCACAAGACTAAGCTAGAAACATAAACACACAAAAAATAACAATAGAATGATGTCTTAAAAGTTTGTGAGACAGCGCTAGCCATTGCTTTTGTAACCTTAACTTTTTTTTTTTTTTATTATTAAAAATGGGATTGCTCTTGGCCAGCGTCTAGCCAGGGGGCAAAGATGAGGCCGACGATGAAGCGAGCTCACCCAGAAGATGCCTATCTAACTAACTAACTGAACCAGTTTATGGTTAAATTCTAAAATCAGCACCCAATTGCCTCACACATGACAGGTCAAGAGGGTAGAGTCCATCAATGTCCAAAGTTAGAATATCCATATTTATCAAAGTCCAATCATGACAGTATGTTCAAATAGCATCCTCAGATTATGATGGTGTAGAAAAAGTATTTTTCTACTAGTCAACTTTCTTGTTTGAATTAAGAATTCATAGACCAGACTATAATCACATACTTTTTCTCTATGAAACTCATGAGACAACACTTTAGTCAACTATAATGAAAATCGACCAGCCATGTGTCACTGTTAGTCAACTTTAATGAAATTGTTCAATCACGTGTCACCATGGTACGGGGTGCGCGAAAATACAGCGACGGACTGGTTTCCGCATGACTAGTTTGTTTAATTATTTTGGGTTATTTAATTAATTTTGGTTGACTTGTAGAAAAAGTATTGTATACAATAGTTATATAATTAGGTTTGTATATTTTTTGTACCTTACTTAGACCACTCGGCAAGCCTCATGGTCTAGATGCATTACTCGACTATAAAAACATACATTAAATAATGATTACATAACATACTATTTTACAATATTTATGTAAATTATAAAGGATACATTCAGCTCAAACATTGGCAGCAAAAAAGTGCTGCAAAGATGATCATCAATTAGTAAATCTATATATATATATATATATATATATATATGGTTCTGTACTTCTAATATAATATTTGTATTCCTGGCCAGTTAGTTTACCTTTTCTGAATGATGGATCAATTTTAGCAGCATAATCAATGATGTTTTCAATATCATTTTTATCTGAAAGAGAAATAACACATCTTAGTACTATTACACTTTTTCAAATGCTAGATATTATTAAGCAATTAGATATTTTACATGTTAAAAAAAAAGGAACATAAAGCTTAAGGTAGAGGTGAACAACAGGCGGTCTTATCACTAAAGAGTGATCTCTTCGAGAAAACCTCACACCACGTCAAATTATCAATCGTACCTAAACAAAATAATACATTGACTAAGCAAGTACCTAAACATATTCATTATTTTTGGGAATCCCCTAAACCCCCATGCCATCAAAAATAAGCAAAACATAGACCCCCTGCCCCCCTATATTGCTTACATAATACTTGAACGGTCCCTAACAGCAATGACTAGAGATGCAACGGATAGTTGTTTGGCTGGATACCGGATATTCGGCCTGACCACCTGCCGAATATCCGGCCAGCGGAGCTATACCTACATTTTGAGTTTTGCATATTGCAGGTACGCGTCATGCAAGTGCAGATTTTGACCTGTTTCTTAGTGAACATTCCTTTTATACACCACAATTTGCCTTTGGTGGATTTCCAATATTAAATACAAATAACTCGCTGTTTTACTGATCACCATACTTACTACAAATTGCTACATTATAAAAATTATTAAGTTAAAATGGATTCAAAAGAATAAACTAGTTTGAGTATGACCGTGACTGTTTTTTAAGATTCCATTTTTTACTCCAAAATCAAGTAAGTTTACTATCCGCTATCCTGCCGGATATGAAAAAAAAGGGCCGGATAGGCCGGATACCGGATAATAACCGAATATTCGGTGCATCTCTAGTAATGACATTTATAAAAAAATAAACAGTTCATACTAAGTGTAACCATAGTGTTAGCATTGGCATCGAGTGGCTCCGGCAGCAACAGGTCTTCTTTCGAGTAGCCCAGGCTTCGCAAACAGCATTCCTTCTCATGATCCTCACGTTTATCCGGCGGTACTCTGTGATTTTGGTCATACCTGCACAAGGCCATCGGCGTAGCCTATAAATGAAAATAAAGATAGATAAAGTAAGTGGGCAGAGTAAAACTACAGACACGAATAAAACTACAGACTTAATAGGATGTTTACGGTCTACAGCTGAGATACATCAAGATCTGGATCAGATAATGAATAAAATACCTCTATCAAATGTTTACGATCCCATTGCAAGCTTTGCAGTATCATAGTTACATCGTTATCTAATGTTCGTATGTGGGAACTTAGTTCTAACAGTTCCCTACGACGTTTATCAATATCAATTGCGTAGTTTTGTGAACTGCACTGCATAATTTATCATTTAGAATGAACAAAATAAAATGAAACTGAAGGAATAACAACGGTTGACATTGACAAAGTAAGGTTATAGGTTAAGAATTAATTTTTAATTAATTTGACATTTAATGATTGTAACTACTACAATTTTTTGCCAGCTTTTGCACTGTTCAAGACATAAATCAAAAACTGTAGACTGGATCAATTTTGGATGCAAGCAATTTACATCTGATTCATTTTTAAGAGCATTATCTATACAATTTTATGATGATAAACCGATTTTTATTATGATAACTTATAAATGCATTTTAAACGGCACAAGAACCCAATTTTTACTTGTCCCTGTGTAAACCAACCATATGATTTTAATAAAAACAGGAAATACTCGATACTCTGTGGTATAGAATTTGACAGTTCTTCCTTCTATCCATTTTCACCGCATGAAGACGTGTGTGCATTTTACTGAATGTGTATAGAAAATGGCAGATTCCGAGGTAATTTCAATTTACAAGTGCTTATTAATCAGGTAATACAGTGTGCTGTTTCCTTACCTACGTTTTTGTTAACAGGTTCAAAAGAAATTGAAGGACATATCTTTTAAAATCCAAACCGCAAGTTTGAAAGGCCGACGTGAAGTAGTGAAAGAAATTCAAGATGTTTTATCAACACCAGGTAAGTGGAAACGACGTTTTACACTCTAAACATTCTCATACACCTTGATCATAAACTAATTTCTCAAAAGTAACGTAATGTATTGAAGTTATAGGTTGTGGCCTGAGGAGCTTTATTGATCTTGTATTCTATTTTTGTAAGTTGTAACTTACCTCAGTATATGTCAATAACTTGCGTGCACGAAGCTCAGGGATGTTATTATGCAATATGCAACAAGTGGCTGGAACTGTGAATGGTGGATGTGTCATATTTTGTTTGATTAGTTGTTATTTTGTGTACTGAAACAAATTTTAGCATAATCATGAGATATTTTTAATTTCTTTCATAAAATAAATCTTCTTCCCCAGCCCCTCATTACTGAGGATCGCAACCATGTATGCTTGGTCTCCATGGTGTGGTCATAAGCTATAACATAAGTAACAATATTTAGTGACTTAATAATTTGTAACCAGGCATCACAGAGCCGGCAGTGCGCTATATCTGCCGAGTGCTCATGCTTACTCTACACCGTTACCGGGACTCTACGTCCCAGTCATATGTGAAGAGTCTGCTGGCTTACCTTGCTGCTAACCATCGGGAATGGACACTCCGGAGCTTGCTACCGGTGCTCCTTGAAGTCTCGGAGCAACTGAGGAATACTGCCACATCGTAAGTTCTTTTACCTACAGTCTATGAAGAAATGTTCTTTTGACAGCTATCCAGCATCCCAGTGCCAGAATTGTCAAATATGAAACAATGTGACACCACAATGACAGTTGTTGATAGAACAGTTTAGGATCAGATTTCACTAGTACAGTAGCAAGTCAAATAAAACAGATATATAAATAAAATACTGTTAAGAAACGTAGTTTTTAAATATGTTCGCCTGGCAACATTATCGTTTCGCATTTAAAAAAAAGTAATAGAAAGTTACTTCGTGACTTCAGTTTCAATGTCGTATCGAAACCGTCGGCGTATCGCGCAAATTGACGAAACTGTTGTTTCATTTAAGTATCGTGTCGCTATGGCGACAGTATACGTTGTCTCGCACAAATCACGCATAATTGTCGAGAAGGCTGATCCGTTGGAGGAAGTGCATATCTGCTGTGTGCATATATAAATGTGGAAATGGAGAAGTAAACAGAAATAATATGTGATTCAGTTACCAGAATAAAGAAATATTAGATAATATTATAAATGTTATTTTGCCTTAACCTCTCAGTATCTGTTGGTTCCCCAGGGAGCCACTAATCAATTCTGAAATTAAACTGAATTTTGACAGAGTTAAGTTTCAAAACCCACGGCTCTCCGGGAGCTGGTACCGAAAGGTTAAGGTTTTTGATTTTTATTATTCAAGATTTATGTCTTTTTCATAATTTTATTTTGGATGTCTTGCCTGTGTGCCATATGCAAAATATTGTGATGAGAATTTTTTTTATTGCCCTTCTGTTTTCTTGATTTAACATTCTCCCCTCCCCTATACAAAGGGAAAATTTTGGTCCACAGGTCCACTTCAATATTTATTGTATTTTGTTTATTTTTAATTATTTCTAATTGGACCAAAACTCTAGGAACTAATTCTGGTTTAAAGTCGATTGTGTAAGATTATCCTCCCCAAAATTTGTTTGGCAGTAAAAGCACATGTCAGAGCGGGCTGTACGCGCTCCGCTGGTCCACAGTGCTGGTGGAAGGAGCTCTGAAGGGCACGGAGGAAGATGGAGTGGACTACCCTTCTCTGGTGCTCGCACAGGCCAGCTTGTTGGCTGTCGTCATCGCCAGCGGAGACAGGAGGCAGAATGAGAAGGCCTTCTCTAAGGTAATTAAAATGTACTAGTATTTGTCCGCAACTTCGTCTGTAAACTCCTATACCAATTTTCACCCCCAATTACTCGCCTAGGTATGATTTCCGGGATACAATACAATATAAATACTCCTTATTGCACACCTCACATGATAAAATACCATATACAATAAAAGTTAACAAAGATACATGGAGACAGAAAGACGAAAACGAGACGGAGCGGGCAGAGGAGGCAGAGGGAGTGAGACGGGATAAAAAGTTTTGCATGTTTTATTCCATGGACTATAACTTTCTGACAAACATTTCAAGTTTGTTACAAGTTTTCATTGCCGACTGTACTTTTCCACAATCATCAACTCCTTGATCGCCTCGTTGCTCGTTGTTGCTTGTTAGTTCAAATGATCCTGAACACAATGAGTTTATCTTGTGAAGTTCAAGGAGATGCTATGGCCACATAACATTTAAGACATTTATTTATATGTAACTAAGATGGTCGTTAAATAAAGGTTTATATTATTATTATTATGGCCACCTATCTCCATCTTCAGATCAGCTTGGTGGTACCATAATAATGGATTATCACGGAAATTACATAAGTATACAATCTGCAAAGAAAAGCGGCTAAACTCACCTACTTTTCTGGTAGACGTAAATGAGTTGTAAGTACACAATGACCTGCCGATGATTCCGCCACCGTAACAAGTAACCCTTTGCGACAGCTGCACACATCCTGGCTGGCGATCGGCAACAAGCTGACGAAGTGGCCTGAAGTACTGCTAGCCCAGCCTCCTGAGAGCGGCCCGCACATCTGCGTGGCGTTCTCCGCGCTGTGCCGACACGCCAAGCTGTGCGGAGACACTACGCTGGTTGCTCCACACAAGGTATGTCAAATTCTGATAAATAAATAATATAGGACATTTTTTTTTAACAAATCGTACTAGATCTATTATCTTAATCTACGTCGGGATATAATAAATATATGCTACACGCGACTAAATCCGATTTATAGTTTCATTCAATGTGTAACAATCGCGGAAACCGAAGACAGTATTAGATCTATCATGTTTTCCTAAAGTACGATTCTCATGGCTGGACGGGGCTGGAACGCGTTCTACTACGCAAAGGAGTTTGTTTCGTTTATAAAGTAGATTACGAATCACGTTTTAAATGAAGCTACTGTTCTTCCGCCGTCTCTTAACTGATACGCGTTTTCTTTCAAATATGAATCATTACTATACTCTGACAATAAAGAGTAGAAAATAAATAAAATGGAACTAACATAGAACGTTACATGGCAGCAACAGGTGTCATGTGAAAGATGACAAATATTGGCCCGTAAATAAACATTGAATTGCTGCTGGTGAGTATTACCGTTGTTTACCCAGTTTTTGTTCGACGACAATATCTAAATAAAGTGAAAATAAATAAAAAAAAACGCTGTGAAGCATGGGAAGTAAAATATCAGATGTTTTTAACGTGATTTTCCGAAGCTTGAAGCTGAATAGTTATTGCTGGATTTAGAAGAAGTTTACAAACGAACTGCTAATATAACGGGTATGTACTACTAAAAACTTTATTTCATATTTATAAATCGAGGCAAAGATGTACAGCTATTGACTTAATAATCATTATTTGGATGTTATTTCGCTATTGTAAATAATTTGAGATTAGGTAAATAATGTTCGATGTTGAATATTCATATAGCGTAAATGCCACTTCTTGATATTTTACTACTCGATCACATAAAAGGAAGCAAATGAGACGAACAAAATAATCTAAGTATATATTATTTGTATAGGTTGCAACGCTATCAGGGTAAAACGATTTAGTACATGTAGCCTGTTAAGATTAAATATTACTAAATAAATGTAGTAGGAACTAAAATACTAAATAGTTACACTTGTAAATAACTTTGAGTACTACTTATTGATATGATCATAAATATGTATAAAACTTTAAAATGTACATTGTTTCAGGGAAGTCAGTACTGTAAACAAAGTAGGGAATGAAAGAAGTACGTAAGAATAACGGCAAATTTGGGACGCCCACAAAGTACAGAAAAGGGCGTCCTAAAAAACAATGACTTTGATATATGACTTTTCTAATCAATAAATTGGACGAAACCAATAAAAGATAATTTATTTTCATCTTCGTATTTATTTTTATAACTAACATGTATATAATACTATAAAATATTGAATTTAATTGTACTATTATTTTTTTTGTATTTAATTATTACCATAAGCAAGTATCAATATCGATCGAGTCCTAGTGTAAATGTTGCCCGTTAAAGCACAGTGGCGACCTCAATTAATTTCTACTCTTCATTGTCAGACTATATGTAGAGTTATAATAATAAGACGTTTTAATTATAATGAAACGGGTCACTCACGTCTTCAAGGTCGAATATCGCTAAAAAGAAACCTAAAAACCGCCGCCGCGATAGGTACTCATGATTAAGGACCGCGAACTGGTCTAAAACATGTCGAGCGATATTCGTCTATGTCTCAAACTCACGGCAGTTTTCTATATAAAATAAGACGTTTATTCAAAGTTTGTAGACCTTCATAGTATTTTACACGAACTTACAATATGGCACAATGAAAAGTATACAAAACAACTGAAAAGATAAATGGCTCGGCTTATGTTTATACCAAGAGACCACTAAGGACTCCAATCAATGAGAATCGAACTTAAATATCAATTTGCATTACATTATTAAAGAATATTAAAACACAAGTGGCAAAATTCGCTACGTTTCTATTTCACACTGGCCTTTTTTCTTTTACGAAAAAAAAGACATGCATTGAACTAGAATACAAAAATTGTATTTCGAATTAGTTCCTTAACCATTTAAAAGTAAATATTTAACAAAAAAAAAACACTGACTCCAAACTTTGCCAGACCCTATCCTCTTGGTATATAATTTGAGGAGTTCCTTATTTTGCCTTACCCTATCCTTATGATATATAATTTGAGGAGTTCCTTCGATTTTTCCAAGATCCCGTCATCATATCCAGACTTGGAAACAATGAGACCAACCAGAAAACACACGCCTTCAAACAAAAAAAGAATTTTTGAAATTGGTCCACTAGTCTCAGAGTAATCGGTGAACATACATAAAAAATATATATATATTCCGACGAATTGAGAACCCCCTCCTTTTTTTTAAGTCGGTTAAAAAGGAATTCAGTAGTAAAAACGAATAAATGAATATTTATATTCTTAAAGAACTGGTAACGCAGTGGTGGAACAGTTTTCATACAAATTGATGACCACTGGGTTACTCGATTCATGGATATTTACAGTACTTAAATATTTACCAAAACTATCGACCAATAGCCCAATTAAACCCCTTTTAAGGACAAGTGTTCCAAAATTCCATTCCATTTTAAGCAAATGTATCGAAAACTTAAAGTAGAATGGTCTCACATATTAGTTTTTACACATGTCTCGATAACCATTGTTGCGTTTTAACGAGATGGGGTTGTCTGAGTCAGACTGGCCTGAGGTCCACTATTTGTACATTATTTTGTTTGTGCAATAAATTAAACAAAAAAAATATTTCTCGCCAGGCCAAAATGCTGGAGAGCTTCACTAAAAGCCTGATCAGCGTGAAGGCCCGCCCCAACGCCGCTTACATCGCCGGCTGCACCGATCTGCTCCACCTATTGGATCGTACTGAAATCTACGAAACCCTCCTACCAGCCCTACATAAGGGCATGCTGCGAAGCCCCGAGACCATCATAGAGGCTGTCGGAGCGGTGTTTGAGAACCTTAATGTGGATTTGGACGGGATCGCTGTGGATATTGGGAAGAACTTGATTGGTAAGTTACAAATTTATTCCTTCATCGATGAGACCTTATATTGGCAACTGAATTATTTCCAAGTGGTCTCAGTTGGACCCGGGTATGTCCTAAAACTACGACCAAGACCACCGGGGGATGGGCAGCAGCATCCCTGGAGTGCGGTGGAGATACTGCGATCGCCAACCCGCATGCCAAGCGTGGCGATTATGGCATTTACCCCCCATGAAATTGGGGGAGGCCTATGTCCAGCAGTGGACGTCCTTCGGCTGATATGGTGGTGGTGGTAGTAGTCTCAGTTGAAATATTTTTTTTATTTTTAAAGTGATATTAATGTCAATTTATTTAAAAAAATCAATAAAATTAAAAAAAATATATATCAAAAATATCCTTGAAAACCAAAAAAATGCAAGAACAATTTATGACTCATAACTTGATACTACCTCAAACACTGCATTGACTGATTAGCTATAATCTCGTGGTGTCAAGATCCATTACTCGGAGGTCATCTCATAACTTTAGGTCAAAATTTCTCCGAAACGAAATTTTTTGAAACAAAATTGTACATCAGGTGTTACTGCAGACAATCGTGTGTCACTAAGGAAGCGTTTTTTTAAATATTTGCATCAGTTACAGGGCCCACCTTGTATAGCAGTTTCTGCAACTGTTACGTCCACCACCACCACCACCATATCAGCCCTAGGACGTCCACTGCTCGACATAGGCCTCCCCCAATTTCATGGGGGGTAAATGCCACGCTTGGCATGCGTGTTGGCGATCGCAGTATCTCCACCGCACTCTAGGACTGCTGCTGCCCATTCCCCGGTGGTCTTGGTCGTAGTTTTAGGACATACCCGGGTCCCGGGTACTGTTACATAATGACAATCATTAAAACACGAGTGTAGTTTTATGAAACGAGCCGCAGGTTTGCAGTGTTTTATACCCGCCGCGGCCAGACATGAGTCCTATGACACTGACAGGGATATTTCTGATAGTGTTGTGCAAGTTTCGATACTTCTATTTTTTCAGGTTTCATTTCTTATGCACCCATGTCGGTTGACATGTTTCCTAATTTTATTGTATCTAATACACATATTAAGGTAGTGTATAGGTATTATTATGATATCTCAACTCAGGGTAAGGATTTCTATACGCGTCCGAATTTGTCTTAAGCGGCTGATGATGACGACCATAGAATTCATAGTTGTAATCTTTTTACATAATCCTGAAAGAATAAAATTGAATAAAAAACGCATTTTATTACAGTCACTTCAATTATCGACCTCTGTTTATCGAAACACCCATTCCTAAGTCGATACAGACTAACGATATAACTTTTGCAGTACGTCACCAAATATATGTAGGAGCGGCGCAGGAAAACAAACTTGGAAAAGTCTTCAATTTATTTACAGCTATAATAATATTAAAACATCGTTCACCGTTCAAGGCTTCTTTCATACTCAATCCTACGTCAAATCATTCGCCATTCCAAAACAATTCAAACTACATTCGAACGTCCTTTATTCAACATCTAGCAGCCAGCACCTTACACAGCTATCAAAAAGTACCAATCCCACATATATTCGGTTAAGCCTATTTATGGAAATAAGGGTCGAATTTTTTTTTCTTTCATATTATTATTAATGTAGTACTAAAGCAGTAACGCCACATACGAAAATTTCAAATTAAAGGGAAAAATTTAATGCTCCGAGCAGGATTCGAACCTGCGACACCTGGCATACGCGGCCAATCGCTCTAGCCTCTGAACTATCGGAACAAGCAAGCTCGTCCACGAAATTATTATTGATTAAATGTTACAATGCTACATAAAATAATTAGCTACATTACCAATGGATGCTTATTAACATTTCGATGTGACAGTGACGCCATTCCAAGGTTATATAAATGAACTCTCACTGTCAGTGTCATAGGACTCATGCCGGGCCGCGGCGGGTATAATGCCTCATTCATTATGTAACAGTTGCCTTAACTAAGAGATAATTTAACCAACCTACTTTTCCTACTGAATGTTTTTATACGCTTCTGCCTACTGAGCTTGAAAGAGCCCATGCTGAGGAACACTGGGATCATTACAGAGGCTGTGCATTAGGGAGGTATTCCACTCATCCAATATCTTTGTCCAATATACAGTTTGATCAAAGAAATTGGATGATTTCATCCAACTTGGATGAGACCCCGACATTTGATCACAGATTCTGATGATGAAAAAGAATAAAACTTGAACGAAGATATTGGATGAGTGGAATGGGCTTCTGTCAAAGAACTTTGATCAAAGATTTGACAAAGATATTGGATGAGTAGAATACCACCCCGTATTAAACTCATCCAATATCTTTGATCAAAGAAATTGGATGACTTCATTAAACTTGGATGGGACCCCGACATTTGATCAAAGATTCCGATGACAGTTAAATTAATATATGTATGAAAAAAAAATTAAATCAAAGTGAAAAATTGTTTGCTTCAAGGGAGTGGGATCAACTTGGTATTTTTTGCAGTGAACGTGCACTCAAAGGACGAGTGGGTGCGCGGCGAAGCCCAACATGCACTGGAGCGACTGGCCCAGCGGTGCACCGACCCCAAAGCTGCCGGAGACTTGTTGGCACACGCCTTCGCCGAGTACCACGGCGCTAGCGGCAAGCTTACGTCTAGCGAGGACAAGATCGCCGTGCTCAATGTGAGTATTTTTAAATCATCAGATCAGTGCTCAGAATTTTCACCTTGATCTAAATTTATTGATTGATCCTAATTCCAAGGTCGGGCTCAAAGACTGCTTGAAGTAAGTCTGCATCCGATGCAGGCGATTATGCGTACGAGGCAGGCGATTATTAACATATCACGTCCTCTACAGTTGTCCAGGCATGTTAACATGAGCGGCATTTGATTTGATGCCATAGAACCAAGCCAGCTTGGTTGGCTGGATGGATCTGATCTGAAACTAGCGCTTCGCGGTGCTAACGTAACTCCACCTTTACATCATCATATTAGCTGAAGGACTTCCACTGCTGGATATAGGCCTTCCCCAAAGAGTGCCGCAATGACCGATCCGGCGCTACCCGCATCCCGTAGATTCCCAGGCAGGACACCAGTCCGTATGGGTGGTCTGCCCATTGGTCAGCTACCGGTACGTGGACGCCACTCGAGAACCTTTCCGCCCCAACGGCCACCTTTACATATGATTTTATTTCCAGGGCGTGTCCACACTGACAGCGCTCAACGTGCCCGCTGCCACTCGAGCCACTCTCCTAGGATCAGCCTGTGCGGGACTAGCACGGGTTCTCGAGAGCGAGTCGCATGAGAGAACCCTGGTTGCCGCGCTGGACGCGGCCCAAGCGTGGGCGCGGACAGCTGAGCCTCCCCTGCCTGTGCCACTTCTGGACCTGTACACGGTATGTAGACAACTGTAGGTACAGTCTGTGACGGGCTAGCACGGGTTCTCGAGAGCGAGTCGCATGAGAGGACCCTGGTGGCCGCCCTGGACGCGGCAAAAGCGCGGGCGCGGACTGCTGAGCCTCCCTTGCCTGTGCCACTTCTGGACCTGTACACGGTGTGTAGACAACTGTAGGAACAGTCTGTGACGGGCTAGCACGGGTTCTCGAGAGCGAGTCGCATGAGAGGACCCTGGTGGCCGTGCTGGACGCGGCCCAAGCGTGGGCCGGACTGCTGAGCCTCCCCTGCCTGTGCCACTTCTGGACCTGTACACGGTATGTAGACAACTGTAGGAACAGTCTGTGACGGGCTAGCACGGGTTCTCGAGAGCGAGTCGCATGAGAGGACCCTGGTGGCCGCGCTGGACGCGGCACAAGCGTGGGCGCGGACTGCTGAGCCTCCCTTGCCTGTGCCGCTTCTGGACCTGTACACGGTATGTAGACAACTGTAGGAACAGTCTGTGACGGGCTAGCACGGGTTCTCGAGAGCGAGTCGCATGAGAGGACCCTGGTGGCCGCGCTGGACGCGGCCCAAGCGTGGGCGCGGACTGCTGAGCCTCCCCTGCCTGTGCCACTTCTGGACCTGTACACGGTGTGTAGACAACTGTAGGAACAGTCTGTGACGGGCTAGCACGGGTTCTCGAGAGCGAGTCGCATGAGAGGACCCTGGTGGCCGCGCTGGACGCGGCACAAGCGTGGGCGCGGACTGCTGAGCCTCCCTTGCCTGTGCCGCTTCTGGACCTGTACACGGTATGTAGACAACTGTAGGAACAGTCTGTGACGGGCTAGCACGGGTTCTCGAGAGCGAGTCGCATGAGAGGACCCTGGTGGCCGCGCTGGACGCGGCCCAAGCGTGGGCGCGGACTGCTGAGCCTCCCCTGCCTGTGCCACTTCTGGACCTGTACACGGTGTGTAGACAACTGTAGGAACAGTCTGTGACGGGCTAGCACGGGTTCTCGAGAGCGAGTCGCATGAGACGACCCTGGTGACCGCGCTGGACGCGGCACAAGCGTGGGCGCGGACTGCTGAGCCTCCCTTGCCTGTGCCGCTTCTGGACCTGTACACGGTATGTAGACAACGGAACAGCCTGTGACTGGCTAGCACGGGTTCTAGAAAGCTAGACGCATGAGAGTATTCTAGTCGCAGCGCTAGACACCGCCACTGCAATTACTTAAGAAACTTTTCTAGCGTCACAAGCATCCTATCGATGCCTTAGTTCACAATCGTACTAATTACGAGAATAAAGGTAGCGAAGTTAAGACTATATGATTAGTGCACCATAGTTCTAATTACAGCAAATTTTTCCTCGTAATTAGTAAGATTGTGAGCTAAGGCATCGCTATGGTTACTTTCTTTTTCCGCTTACCATCGGACATTTTGACATAATTATGATCTTATACAAAAATACTCGTCTATTTGATGCTGATGTTGAGTTTTTTCATAATAGGTAAATAGGGAAAAAATTGACAACATTTCAAATTTTTAAATAGTATGTAATCTTAACTCACCTCGTTAATTTGTTAACCAGAAACCCCAAAATATTTTATTTTTATAGCCTACATTGTTGTATGTAGTATGGAGACAAACACGACATAAAAAATTATCGCGGAATCTCCAAACTATCTACGATTCCAAAACTGTTCGAAAAAATTGTTTATGACACCGTTTTTAATTTAGTAAGACCTATGCTGTCTACTAGACAACATGGTTTTGTGAATAAGCGTTCGGTTGACACCAACCTCTCAGAATTTTTAGATTTTGCATTGAAGGTAATTGACAAAGGGTTTCAAGTTGACGCCATCTATACAGACTATTCCAAGGCCTTCGACAAAATTTCTCATGCTAGTTTAATTGATAAGTTGAAAATGTTCGGTATTCATGGTGATCTGTTGAGATGGCTGACGTCATACCTTCAGAATCGATCTCAGGCTGTAACCGTCAAAGGTCATACTTCCTCCTTTACTCCTGTCTTGTCTGGTGTGCCCCAAGGGTCCCATTTGGGTCCCCTGCTGTTTAACATGTTCATCAACGATGTCGTTGACTGTTTTCATCATCCCAAAGTTCTACTTTTTGCCGATGACACAAAAATCTTCACGGTAGTTAAATCCGTAGATGATTGCAAACAGTTACAGCATGACTTGGACAGGTTGGATCAGTACTGTACCAAAAATTGCCTCGACCTCAATATTGAGAAGTGTTGCTCCATTTCATTTTCCCGTAAGCGTAACCCAATTCGTTTTGATTACTCCATCAAGAACAAAACTCTGAAAAGAGTTACTGAAGTCAGAGACCTAGGTGTTTATATTGATGATGAGATGCAGCTCACTTCTCATATTGACAAAATCACGTCTAAGGCATACAGGATGTTAGGCTTTATTTTTCGACAGAGCAAGGACTTTAAGGATCCACGTACCATTATTTTACTTTACAATGCTTATGTTCGATCGCACTTAGAGTTCGCCTCGGTTGTTTGGAGTCCTCAATATTCGGTTCATATCAATGCCATCGAGAAAATTCAAACTAAATTTATTAAATGGATGAAATATAAGTTTAAATCTTTTTCTAGTGATAACATCGTGAGTCTTCAGCTGCGTAGAGAACAAAAAGATATGATATTTCTGTTTAAATTACTTAATCATTTAATTGAGTCGCAATATCTCATTAGTAATATTTTATATAGATGCCCTACTTTTAGAACTAGATCAAATGCTTTATTTGCTATACCATTTTGCAGAACTAAATATGTCAAAAACTCATACCTAGTGAGAGCATGCTCGACATATAATGTTAAATATTTAGACCTAGATTTATTCAATACGAAATTTGGTAAATTCGTTTCGTCACTGAATATCCGATAAAAAATAATAGTTTTTAGGTTCATTTATGGTGGCGGTAGTCTAAACTGACATTGTATGTACAACTTTCTTTTGTCGTTCTTTTGTTGTTTAACTTCAGTATTTTTATTATTATTTTCTTTATTTTACTTTTATGTTTGTTTTTCCTCATTTGCATTTTTATTCATAGTTCCCTTTGAGCATTTTTTGTTGTAATCCCATTAGTGGAAACTGTTTTGGCTCGTGTATTAGTTCATTGAGTTTATATTATGTATAATTTTTAAGCTGTTTGTTTCCCTTTACAATAAATAAAAAAAAATAAAAAAAAAATGTAGTCACTACTTGTAACAGTCACAGCGCACAAAAAGAACAGTAGTTCACCTTCTTTAGTGAATTTGTCTTAGTGACAGTGCTTCTGTGTGATTTGTTACGCTGTGACTCCCTACTTGTCACTTATTCTCTTTTCGAATGAGGAACTTTTGAAATAGATTTATTTTTATGAAGTTGGGATAATTTCGAGAATTTAAAAATTTGGTTATACATAACTTTTTATGTTCTATTTGATTTCATCGAAAAAAGCCTGCTTATAATTCAATTTCAATTCAATTCAATTTTAATTCATTTATTTACAATACAGAGGTACTTATAATTAATTACACGATTTCTTACATTTAGATCGTAACCTACCGCTGTATATGATTATATTTTTTATCCACAAATTTGTAATTTTCCTGTGTCCCTTGCACTAGGCTTGGCCTGAATCGCAGGTTGACACATAAGCGATTGACAGAGTTTACCTGGCGTTAAAGAATTTTAACCGTTATAAAAAAAAAACAAGTGACTTAAATATGTGCTAAATATGCGTATTAGTATCTTCTTTTTCTTCGTCCCATTACCCTCTGCTGGGGTGTAGGGCTCGAATCAACTCCCTCCATTCGTTTCGGTCTTGGACAGTTTGGGTTACTTCCTCCCACTTCATCCCGAGCGAGTCCAACTCTTGATCCACGGAACGCCGCCAAGTTGCTCTGGGGCGACCTTTTTTCCGCTTTCCGGGTATCTGCCAAGTCGGGGCTTTCTTGGACAAGTGGGAGTCCGGTTTTCGAAGGATATGACCAATCCAATTCCATAAAGTATAAATATGCGTATTAGTATAAATATGCTAATAAAACAAGTGATTAAATATGTGGTGTATAAAAATGAAATGTTGTCAGTTGTCATTATGTTTTTGTGTGTGCAGAAAATCCAGTCGGCCAAGAGCTCCACGGCGGGCGTGCGCATGGCCAGCTCGTGCCTGCTGTCGCGCGCGCTGCTGCGCGCCGCCGCCGCGCCCGCGCAGCAGCCGGCGCTGCGCCCGCCGCTGCTGCAGGCCGTGGCCAAGGCCGCCCAGCAGCCGCTGCAGGTGAGCGCGAGGGCCCGAGCGACCACCTGCCAGTTTATAACAAACGTGTGCCTCGTACCGTCAACACGGCCATTTGACATTTTTCACGTCCTCAGATGTTGAGAAGTTGTTGGATGCTTATTAAGCTTACTATGGGATTCCATTTGTTTACCGACTTCAATAGAAGGAAGGAGGTATAGGTCGATTCACAAGAGCTGGCGCGGAATTTCTATAAAATTATTGACAGTTTCATACATTTTCCGTGCCAGCTCTTGTGGATCGACCTATACTCAGTTCGTCTGCATGTTTGCTTGTTTTTTATGTATGTATGTTCCCCGATAACTCTTGACCACGTTCAAAGCAGGTACCCCGACATTGGTCCTATATAAATTTGGTGAAGGTCTGATGATGGGATCTAGGAGGAATCGAGGGAACTCATCGAATTTGATAGGCACGCATATGCCGATTTCGGTATTTTCTGTAGGTAACCAAGCATTGGCTCACGGAAACCACTAATTGTGGCATAACGAAGTACAAAGTAGGATTTTTTTTGGTATAAATTATATAACAAACTTGTGCCTCGTACCGTCAACGCGGCCATCCGACATTTTTCACGTCCTCAGACGCTTATTAAGCTTGCTGTGAGACTGGATTTGTGTAAAGGTGCCCCTATAATATTGAGTGTATGGTTTGTGTCAGCACCCGGTGGTGCACGAGGGCTTGTGCGCGATGCTGGCGCTGGTGCTGCTGGACTCGGCGCGCGCGCTGCCGGCGCAGGCGGCGGCGTGGGCGGCGCTGGCGCACGCCGACCGCCACGTGCTGCTGCACGACCGCGCGCTCGCCGCCGCCCCCGATGACGGTAAGCTGCACTTTGGCTACGTAATTACATTCATACTCATTTGTCGCACAAGCGACACCTCCCGGCACGAGTGTCTAACCATTAACTACATAAGAAAGCAAGCGGTTGGACAAATTGCCAGTAGGTGGCGTCATACGAGTCCTGCTTCACCGACAGAGCGATAGATCTCAGTCGGTAACCAAATAAACGTTTTTTCTTTCTTACTTTCGTTTTTTTATGCTTATTTAAAAAGGGTGGGCATTCAATTGAAACTAATTATCGCAGATATTTCTATAGTACATTACGATACAAGTGCAGATAATAGGAAATTCGCAACGAGTGGTAATAAATTAAAACACGACCGAAGGGAGTGTTTTAAATCGACACGGGTTGCTAATTACCTGTTCGCACATGTATCGTACAACGTTTTACAGTACATATGGCTCTATAAAGTTTCGACATATGCACGTAATCTGCTGATTACCGCACTCGTGCGGTAATGTAGCACCATATGTACTGTAAAATAATTTTGGTTCATTCCAATAAAACAAGTACTAAAATTTTGCTCATTTCATTAGTATTACGTTTAATTAATAATAGTAAAGTAAAAAAGTAAAAGTAGTTTATTCTTCAAATTAGGCATATTACATGCACCTATGAACGTCAATAAACTACCACCGGTTCGGAAAAATATACCTCTGCCACGAGAAGAACCGGCGTAAGAAACTCGGCGAGGTGTCATTTTTTCAAAACAATATACATTATATAGTTAAATATAAAATTACATTACTACAAAATAACTTAAATAACAATGCTACAGTAGAAAATATATTTTCGCGATAGATTACCCGTGCAGGACGCTATCACTGCCACACATCCCTATCCATGATGTAATCGTTTATCTTATAATATGCTCTTGAAATAAGTGTTTGTTTTACTACAGATTTGAATTTAGAATTACTAAGTTCAGTAATGTGTTTAGGAATTTTATTGTAGAATTTGATACAATTTCCCAAGAACGACTTTTTCGCCTTTACTAGTCTATAGAAGGTTATTTTCAGTTTCCCAGTATTTCTCGTGGCTATTGGTTTATCAGCGTTCGTTGGAAAATTGCCCAAATTCTTCCTAACATACATTATTATTTCAAATATGTATAGGGACGGCAGGGTTAGAATATCTATTTCTTTGAAAAATTCTCTTAATGAATCACGCGACCCCAAGATATAAATTGCTCGGATAGCCCTTTTTTGCAAAATAAAAACAGTTTCAATATCTGCAGCTGATCCCCATAAGATAAGACCATAAGTAATTATACTATTAAAATAAGCAAAGTAAACTAACCGTGCCGTTGCCACATTGGTAAGCTGCCTTATTCTCCTGACTGCAAATGCAGCAGAGCTCAACCTACTTCCTATCGCTGTTATATGGGAACCCCACTGCAATTTTGAGTCCAATGTAATACCTAAGAATACAGTAGAAGTAACAAATTCTAATGTTTGACCATTAAGTTTAATATTTGTATCTAAGTTTCTGTTTGATGAGTTAAAGTTAAAGAATAATAAAATTACCGTCTAAATCTTATAACAAAATTATTATTTAGGGTCGGTCAACTTTTTCTTGTTATAATATTTCGTGAGTCAGGTCTAACCGTGACTCAGGACTAAAACATAAGAGATTTATTTAAAAAATAAATTAAACAACTGGTCAGGTGCAGAAGAAATTGCCATGAATGAAAACATCAGATTGCAAAATATATTTAAAAAAAAATATGAGACTGACTAGCGATTGGCCTTAGTCGCTACTGATGGAAAGCGATGACAAGGCCTAAGATGTTGCTCACTGATTCAGTAATAGCCTATTCACTCTTGTCTTGAAGATACCCAGATTGTATGTATCAGGAAATACAGACGGCGGCAGTAAATTCCAGTCCTTAGCTGTTCGCATTAAGAAAGAAGAAGCAAATCGCTTCGTAGTGGATGTAAATGTTCTCAGCAGATGTCATGATATCAGCCAAAGGACATCTACTGTTGGAC
This sequence comes from Notocelia uddmanniana, assembly GCA_905163555.1. Taxonomy (NCBI): domain Eukaryota; kingdom Metazoa; phylum Arthropoda; class Insecta; order Lepidoptera; family Tortricidae; genus Notocelia; species Notocelia uddmanniana. The sequence continues at coordinate 2,055,642 of LR991060.1, forward strand.
ACAAGTCCCCCCTATTGCAAAATACAATTCATTGAAATTAAACCAATAATCATGCATCTAGCATAGGGGAGTATTCCACTCATCCAATATCTTTGTCCAATATACATTTGATCAAAGAGATTGAATGATTTCATCCAACAAGGATATTGGATGAGCGGAATGGGCCTACGTCAAAGAACTTTGATCAAAGATTGGACAAAGATATTGGATGAGTAGAATACCACCCCGTCTTAAACTCATCCAATATCTTTGATCAAAGAAATTGGATGATTTCATCAAACTTGGATGGAACCCCGACATTTGATCAAAGATTCTGATGACAGTTAAATCAATATGGCTACGCATAAAAAAAAACTTCGACAAAGATATTGGATGAGTGGAATGGGCCTACGTCAAAGAACTTTGATCAAAGATTTGACAAAGATATTGGAGGAGTAGAATACCACCCCGTCTTAAACTCATCCAATATCTTTGATCAAAGAAATTGGATGATTTCATCAAACTTGGATGGAACCCCGACATTTTATCAAAGATTCCGATGACAGTTAAATCAATATGGCTACGCATAAAAAAAAACTTCGACAAAGATATTGGATGAGCGGAATGGGCCTACGTCAAAGAACTTTGATCAAAGATTTGGACAAAGATATTGGACGAGTGGAATACCGCCCATAAGATTCCTATCGAAAGTTGCAAGAAGACACAAAAAAAAGTTGATCGACTCATCAACCCACCCACGAAACATCGAGTGCATAACTCCGTTATAACATTTACCCCTTTATAGTCCTAATGCAGGTGGTGCTACTATGCAGGACAGTCTTGGAACACTACTCCATAGTCTCCACCGATCAGAATTCCCCCGTCTACCGAGCTTTGACCCTCATGCTATTGTCCCCGGTCAAATCCGTCCGAACGCTGGCCCTGGAAGAAGTCAAGTCGCTCCTGGGTAAAGAAGACCGCGCGCTGATGGCGAGATACTTGGTGTTGAAGTTGAGCGAAGTGCTGGAGGAGGGGAAGGTGTTCAGTGGGAAGGAGAAGTCGCCGGAGGAGAAAGGGACGGATGTTACGGGAAAGATGATATTGGATTCGGTGCAGGCGATATGCTCTTTTAGAGGTGAGTTGACTTTTTTTAAGGGTGAACGATAATTTATAAGTAACTGTACTATATTATTTAAATAGAAAAACATATTATTAACAATGAATCTAAAGTAATGGCAAAGAACTATTCACAATAGCTAGACTAGGCTTAAAAATTAAGTATGGTCAACCAATTTGTACCTTGCCACAGTGACAGTAATATGAGAGCTCTAGCAGCTTTCGTATTGATTTTCACTGTGACAAGGTACGAAGTGGCACAGAAATCAAAGCGGTTGACCGTACATGTATGATTTTTTTTTAATATTGTGAAATACCCTTTCATCAAGGCGAAATGCGAATGCGGTGCGTTATTAAAATGTTTGTGGCGCAAATACTTTTTTTTAAATTGTTAAGTGACTTCCTATTTTATGCCTTGTTTGTATCGTTCAGGTTACTCGGAACAAGACGCGCAGCTACTCGCGTTAGACGCTCTCCGCGCGTGCCACCATCCGCTAGCGGTGGCGGTGAACAAGCGCGCCTGGGCCCGCACCGCGCGGTACCTCAAGCTGGACCCTAAGACGCTGGTGGGACTGTACGCTAACAACCTCAAGAACACGTATGTGGCCGGATACACGCCGAGCGAGGTTAGTGATCCGAGCTGCGTCTAGATCTGTGTGCGAGATGCTGTACTCTTCAGCTGTTGATTGCCATTGGATATTAAACTGCTTATCACCCTTCCACCACCACCACCATATCAACCGAAGGACGTCCACTACTGGACATAGGCGTCCCCCAATTTCATAGGGGGTAAATGCCTTAATAAATAATGAACCTCCAGGTCTGTTGTTTATTTTTGTTTCGATACATTTTTTATGTACTGTGAATTCAATATGTTTATATGACTGTGTTCTGAATAAATTAAAAAAATTAAATAATCGCCATGCTTGGCATGCGGGTTGGCGATAGCAGTATCTCCGCCGCACTCCAGGGATGCTGCTGCCCATCACATATCACCCATCGTTGAATCGTAATAATTACCGATTATATGTTACCACGTCCACGTCTTAAAGAGCGATGGAGAGGGCTATGCTCGGAGTTACTCTGCAAGATCGAATCGGTAATGACGAGATCCGCAGAAGAACCAAAGTTACCGACATAGCCCGAAGAATTGCCAGACTTAAGTGGCAGTGGGCTGGCCACATTGCTCGGCGAACCGATGGCCAGTGGGGCCAGCGAGTTCTCGCAGCAGTTAAAAGGCCCCCACGAGGTGGGCTGATGACCTGGTGTCGGTCGCGGGAGTCCGGGCTCCTGACTGGTTGTTGTGGCGGCCTCTGGGGGAGGCCTGAGTCCAGCAGTGGACGTCGATCGGCTAACGATGACGACGATATATATACATTTTTTTACAAGCGAAATTATAATTACAGGAGTAAAAATTTTAAAATTGACCCCGGGCGGGATTTGTTTCTACGACCTCTGGAATCCGTACATCAACAAGCGTCCCTAAGGGAGGTATTCCACTCATCCAATATCTTTGTCCAATATACATTTGACCAAAGAATTGGATGATTTCATCCAACTTGGATGGGACCCCGACATTTAATCAAAGATTCCGATGACAGTTAAATCAATATGGCTACGCATGAAAAAGAATAAAACTTGGACAAAGATATTGGATGAGTGGAATGGGGCTACGTCAAAGAACTTTGATCAAAGATTTGACAAAGAAATTGGACAAAGATATGGACGGGTGGAATACCACCCTAAGGCTTGATTAGAAGAGTGAACCAATTGAAAGATTGAAGACGACCTGTTTAGCCTAGTTGGTAGTGACACTGCCTCCGAAGCTAGAGGTCCCGGGTTCGAATCCCGGGACCTCTAGTTTTGTTCATGGGTCTTGGATGTTCTCTATGTATTTAAGTATGTACTTATCTATATAAGTATGTATTTCGTCGTCTAGTACCCATAGTACAAGCATTGCTTAGTTTGAGACTAGGTGATTGTCCCCCAATATATTTATATTTTATTCGTCGCCTCGAGCAATACCCGTGGTAGCGCAACTGGAAAGAGCGATGGACGGATTCCAAAGATCGCGGGTTCAGATCCCGCCCCTGGTCAATCAAATATTAGGGGACTTTTTTTACACAAATCGAACTAGTGCCACAGTAAGCTCAATAAGGCTTGTGTTATGGGTACTGGACGACGATATATTTTATAGATATTTATTTAGATTATTTTTTGCAAATGATATATTTCTACAGACACTGTCTAACGTCGTGTCGACACTGTCGGCGTGGAGCACGGAGCTGGGCGGCGCGGCGGTGGGCGCTGCGCTGCGCGCCCTGCAGGAACCGGCGCTCCTGCGCGTCACCCGGCACGAGTACTTCACCTACCTCACCGGGGAGGGCGAGCTGTACGACAAGAGCTGCGTGCCCGGGTGAGTGTACAGACAGACAGACACGAAGATAGTCTGGCTAATGTAAGTTTAGGCCAGAAAATAGCGGTAAATTTATTCACTGTGTATTATGTGACAAATAGATTGTCTTTCATGGGAGCATAATGATATATTTAAGGCGAGGGCGGTATATGGAATCCAGAGTAAAGCGAAAGATTCTACAATAGAATCTCTCAATCCGCTCGGGATCCTTTTGTGGAATCTTGAGTGTAACGAGGGATTTAAGTGTTTACGCTCAAGACAGAAATAATTTTGCTACTGTGTGACATATACTGCTTTTCACTCCGCCTATGAGATCCGCTGCTAAAAGCACGAAATATCTTTCAAATAACTATGCTGCCGAGTGATCATACTGCTTTTCACACTATGAGAAATTAGAGTCATTGATGCCCTCAAATAGGGGAAGAAAAGTACGACTTAGATCCCTCATTCGACGGCAACAATGACTCGTTTCTGAAGCTGGTGTGAAAACAATAATTATATTTGAGCAACAATTATATATTATTATAGAGGCTGGGAAAGTGAGGGATTGTCCGACAAAGAGAACTAGTTCAAGCAATCCCGATTTCCGCCTAGGTAAAATAGTGCTCATACAACGTAAGGAAATATCACCTCGCCGAGTTTCTTACGCCGGTTCTTCTGGCAGAGGTTCATTTTTCCGAACCGGTGGTAGTTTATTGACGTTCATAGGTGCATGTAATATGCCTAATTTGAAGAATAAACTTCTTTTACTTTTTTTTACTTTTACACAAAGATATTGGAAAAACATTTTATGACGTACCTAATAACGTGATATTTTGACTTTGATTTGGCCAAAAGCACTTTTTCTATTCCATAATTCAAAGGTACGAACAATTAAAGTTATATTCATGAGTATGATATGGAAGCAGCAATTTAAGCCGTCTTGTGTATACTAAAAAATGTATGTTGTTTTCTAGAAAGATTCAACCATTTTCGTGTTGGATCATTTTTGTTTTCTTTTTTTAGGACTGTATTTGAATTCCGCATTGTCATTTTTTTTTTAATGAAATATGACGCAAAAGAGCACACGAATCGCCTGATGGTAAGCGATTAGCGTCGCCCATGGACACTCGCAACACCAGAGGGGTTGTAAGTGCGTTGCCGGCCTTTAAGATGGGAGTACGCTCTTTTCTTGAAGGTTTGATGGTCGTATCGGTCCGGAAATACCGCAGGCGACAGTTCATTCCACAGTTTAGCTGTGCGAGGCAGAAAGTTCTCTTATGCTCACCAAATATCCAGTCAAAATAACCACCGAAAATGACAGACAAATTGACTTGTAAATAGAGAAATAGTAAGGATGAATAAAACGCTTGCTAAGTAGGTACTTATTTGATTATAATGTTGCAGCAACGAGGACAACAACGCCATGAACCTGAAACGCGAGAGCAAAGCGTATAGTTACAAGGAGCAGCTCGAGGAATTGCAACTCCGGCGTGAATTCGAGGACAAACGGCGTCGGGAGGGCAAGCTCAAAGAGGTACGTTTTTAAACTATACGAGGTGACACCTAAGTCGTGATACAAAAAAAAAGATTCCAAAAGGTGTATATAATAAAGTGTTCCGGATGTTTGTGTTTGGGTGGTATTCCACTCGTCCAATATCTTTGTCCAATTTCTTTGTCAAATCTTTGATCAAAGGTCTTTGACGGAGCCCCATTCCACTCATCCAATATCTTTGTCCAAGTTTTATTCTTTTTCATGCGTAGCCATATTGATTTAACTGTCATCAGAATCTTTGATCAAATGTCGGGGTCCCATCCAAGTTGGATAAAATCATCCAATATCTTTGATCAAATGTATATTGGACAAAGATATTAGATGAGTGGAATACCTCCCTTTGGACTGAGTATATTGATTTACTCAGTAAAAAAAATTAGTCTATTACTAGGAAAAAATTAAACGACCTAAAAAACCAAATACCTATAAATATAAATAGGAATTAAGTATTAAGTAATTTACAAATAAAAAATGGGTTCGAGCGCGGAACTCGACGGTAGGGTGCCCAGAAGGCTGGCCGCATTGCCGCGCTGAATAGCAATGCTGATGCGCTGAGCGAGGTACGCGCCAGCCTTTTGGTCACCCGACGCCTCCACAAGGCGTTTCGCCAGCTCCTTAAAATTGCTGTGAGCACCAGGCCCCCACGGCCCTATAGTTTCCACCCCAAACGGCTCAAACATGTAGCCGCTATCAATGGCTGCATATTTGCGCCGCTTGATTATTATTATTATTTATTCCAAATAAGATGCCAATACTTTAAGAGATGTTAACTTACATCAAAATACTTTAAATAGGAATTAAGTAATAAAACTTTTTATAAGAAATTTTTGTTTTCATTTTCTGAACAAAAGAATTAAATTTATAAAATTCCCAAATATAATCATCCCGGAGCGCTCGTGGCCCAGCGGCGCCCGCGTACCGCGTGCGGTATGCGAGGTTAAGCAATGTCGGCCGAGGTCAGTCCTTGGATGGGTGACCGCTTTGAGTGGTTACTAACTGAGCGCTCCCGTGCTTTGGAAGGCACGTTAAGCCGTTGATCCCGGTTGCTGTCTATGATAGCAGTCGTTAAGCCAAGTTAGAAGCCTCCGGGCGGCTTGAGAACCTCTAACAGTCAAGTTGCCCACTCACTTGACAAGCCTAATCCCAATAAGGTCTAGTTTCCCCCTCGGGTTGGAAGGTCAGATGGCAGTCGCTTCCGTAAAAACTAGTGCCTACGCCAATTCTCGGGATTAGGTAGCGGACCCCAGGCATCCTTCAGGATGCAACTGTACTGGGAATAGCGCTAGGAGGATGAGGATGATGAATCGTCCTGCGCATTTACCGGAAGTGGTTATCACTTTCTGTCAAGTGAACTACACATTGGATGCTAGTTGAAGTGGCCAGTTAAGTGACAGTAAAGAGGTTTCATACGATAATCAAAGAAGTCTTAATGAATACTGATTATCTCATTAACTGGGTATTGATGGGGCTGTTGCCATTTGAACTCCGCGCATCCGTGTAATGATTTAGAATGACTTTTATTATGAGACCAACTTTATCTGTCCAACAAAAGAGCTACTTAATACATTTTGCTTAATTCTTAAAGGGTCGGCAACGCGCATGTGACACCCCTAGGAGTTGCAGGCGTCCATACACTTGTTTGCCACCGACGTAGTATAAAAAAATTTACTAAAAGACCTTTTCTCATGAAGCAGATTGTTTTCGCGCGTACAAAATTAGTAGCATAGTAAAAGTTGTCAAATATGTATTTTTATAGATTTACTATTAGGCCGAAATGAAACTTTTGCAATTCAAAATTTACTAGCCTTGAGAGTGTAATTACATTGTCTTTTTTTTCATCACAAGTTACGTTACAGCTTGTATTTTTTAATATGTGAACGGTGTTTACTCCTTACATTTACTGGAATATTCTTTCGAAATGTGATAAACTTATTTTGTTTCCCAAGTAAATAAATAAATAAAAAAAACTATGTTTTCTCAAACATGCAATGAAATATTGATGTTATGTTCCTTATAATAGGCTGCGAAGTATGACGTTTCAGGTGCGACTAGGACAAGAGGTCGTTAATGGAATTTCATACAAATCTTGCAGGCCTAGGCCGGCAAAGTCCTCTTTTTTAATTTCCATTCCACATAAATTTGTAGCACAGGCGTCATGACATTCTGCCACTATGCGTATAAAAAATAAAACTTTGATTTTTTTGTTGTTTATTTCATTGCATGTTTGAGAAAAGCACTATACATACCTCGGCGGGAAACAAGGGGTTGCCCGCCTTAGACCTATCCGACCTCGCTTCGCTCGGCCGTCTATATGTCTTCGGCCGGCAACCCCTTTCGTCCCGGCCTCTGTAGTAATGTACTATTTTTTTGCAGGCACCACAATCGGCGAAGCAAAAGGAGGCCATAAAAGCACAGTTAGCCAAGGAGAGCGCTATACGGGAGAGATTAACCGCTGTAAGTATTTAGCTAGAGTACTTTTTAATCACACTGTAAGTACATTATTATTACAGGAGCGAGCGTGACCCAGCGGTGCCCGCGCGAAAGCAATGTCGGGCGGGGTCAGTCCTTGCATGGGTGACCGCTATGACTGGTTACTAACTGAGCGCTCCCGTGCTTTGGAAGGCACGCTAAGCGGTTGATCCCGGCTGCTGTCTACGACAGCAGTCGTTAAGCCAAGTTAGAGGCCTTCGGGCGGCTTGAAAACTTCTAACAGTCAAGTTGCCCACTCACTTGACAAGCCTAATCCCAATAAGGTCTGGTTTCCCCCTCGGGTTGGAAGGTCAGATGGCAGTCGCTTCCGTAAAAACTAGTGCCTACGCCAATTCTTGGGATCAGGTAGCGGACCCCAAGCATCCTTCAGGATGCAACTGTACTGGGAATAACGCTAGGAGGATGATGATGATATTCTTAAGTACCATCGCCAACACAGGTAACTGACCATTTGTGAACTCTATGCGCATTGTAATAAGGGTCACGAATGGTCAGTTCATTGTGTTGGCGTTTGTACGGTCCTCCTCCTCCTCGGTCGGTCAGTATTCCTCGACTGTACATAGAAAACATGCAAGTCTCGGGAACAATTTTTTTTGCTCACCACAGAAACAAATGCCCTAACCAGGATTTGAACTCGTGACCACTAGCTTCATAGACAGTGTCACTACCAACTAGGTTAAACAGGCTCGCATATAACTACATGGGTTCCTTTGACATCCATGACAATTCTTGCAATCATTACACAAAGAGTACATCTCAACGTCTGTCAAATTAAACCAGCTTGACAGAACTGGTTTACCACGAGGCAGCCTGACCCAACCCTTCATGTTGGGTAGAGCTGCCCCGCCGGTGAAGCCGATGAAATGTTTCGTCGACGTCTGTCCCGACGTTTCGTAAAACTTGCTGATTTACTGTATTTTATACTGATAGTCAATCAGTAAAATACTTTATTGGTGAATTCTGGTTTCCCTCCGCTTGGGGCACTCTTTGGGGGAGGCTTATGGTGGTATTCCACTCATCCAATATGTTTGTCCAACCTTTGATCATGTTTCTTTGACGTAGGCCCATTCCACTTATCCAATATCTTTGTCCAAGATTTTTTTTCATGCGTAGCCATATTGATTTAAATGTCATCAGAATCTTTGATCAAATGTCGGGGTCCCATCCAAGTTGGATGAAATCATCCAATATTGGACGAGTGGATGACCACCCTTATGTCCAGCAGTGGACGTTCTTCGGCTGGTATGATAATGACACGCTTATGTCCAGCAGTGGACGTTCTTCGGCTGATATGATGATGAGGATCTTGACGTTTGTTTCAGCTGAACAGTCAAGTGGAGATCGCAGTGCGGTTGCTGGACGCTGTGGGCGCCGGCTCCGCGCATGCGCTGTGTCTGCACGCGCGCAGGATCGTGCCGGCTTTACTAGGTCAGTGTACTGAACAATAGGCATAACGTTTAAACAAATATTAGGGGGACAGAATCTTTTGCACAAATCCAACTAGTCCCATGGTAAACTCAATAAGGCTTGAGTCCGTAACGCAAGCCTTATTGAGCTTACCCATAGAGTAGTGGAATTAACCGGCGAGTTCGCGCCATTGGCGCTCCACTGTACCGGCTGTGCAAGTGTTTCTATCATTGAATCCTTTGCATTTCATTTGATTTTTTCTTATAATTTTCAAATTTAACCGTATTTTTTGAGAAAATCACCGGAGGCCGGAACAGGGACGTAATACTAGACGGCTATGAGTAATAGCCTATGACACATTTGGCAGGCAATCCATTCCTTTCCGGCCTTTGCAGTAATGTACTATTGCCTGCCCCGTATTACTAGACGGCTATGACACACTCGGCAGGCAATCCGTTCCTTTCCGGCCTTTGCAGTAATGTACTATTGCCTGCCCCGTATTACTAGACGGCTATGACACACTCGGCAGGCAATCAGTTCCTTTCCGGCCTTTGCAGGAATGTACTATTGCCTGCCCCGTATTACTAGACGGCTATGACACACTCGGCAGGCAATCCGTTCCTTTCCGGCCTTTGCAGTAATGTACTATTGCCTGCCCCGTATTACTAGACGGCTATGACACACTCGGCAGGCAATCCGTTCCTTTCCGGCCTTTGCAGTAATGTACTATTGCCTGCCCCGTATTACTAGACGGCTATGACACACTCGGCAGGCAATCCGTTCCTTTCCGGCCTTTGCAGTAATGTACTATTGCCTGCCCCGTATTACTAGACGGCTATGACACACTCGGCAGGCAATCCGTTCCTTTCCGGCCTTTGCAGTAATGTACTATTGCCTGCCCCGTATTACTAGACGGCTATGACACACTCGGCAGGCAATCCGTTCCTTTCCGGCCTTTGCAGTAATGTACTATTGCCTGCCCCGTATTACTAGACAGCTGAGACACTCGGCAGGCAATCCGTTCCTTTCCGGCCTTTGCAGTAATGTAGTATTTCCCAGGTGCGCTGCGTTCGCCGCTAAGCGCGGAGCCGGCGCGCGCCTCGCACCGCCGCCTGCCGCTGCTGCCGCCGCCGCTGCGGGAACGAGTGCACGCGCTCACCATCAGGTACTCAATAGCCGCGTATCCACTAGAGGCAGCCTCGGGTCGAGCGGCTGCCTTGACCCGAGGCTGCTCAAATGGGGACGCTGCCTCAACCTTTAAGCCGCGCCATGAGGCAAATTCGTCACCGCGGGCCGAGTCATAATTTTATGGCATATATCCCCCGAAACGTTGAGGGACGCCTATGTCCAGCAGTGGACGTCCTTTGGCTGATACGGTGGTAATTGAGGTTTTATATCTTGAAAACACAAAATGAAAATAAAAAAACCTTAAAGAAATCTTTGGACCCAAGTAATATTTTTGTGTTTGACCACGTAGTACGATCACACACCAACGTTAAATATGGCGCCGGCAGATATCATCCCATAGAAACTTGTCAAACTTTCGATACATTGAAATTTTAACGAACACAGCTTACGATTCCAGACGGTTTGGTGAAACCCAGCCACGGAGACTATTTTGAGACGCCTAAATTACGGCGCCTAAAAAGGTACAGTATGTGGTATATATGCCAGCGCTGGCACGGAATAAAACGCGCCAATTGTTCGTCCGCCCCGTCTTTTTATGACTGGTACTGAAAAAGCACCGTGTAAACGACTAAAGTGTCTGTTTGCTGTTCACTGGCAGCTGAAAATAGTTAATTGTCTAAACGGTCTGAAGCTTTCTCAAAATAGTCTCCGTCTAAAGGATGATTCACAGTAGACCGTTCCGTGTACGGGCCGGCCCGTTTTCTATGACAGCAAACGCAACGGCCGACGTATTTCTCTAGAAGAAAACGGGCCGGCCCGGACACGGAACGGCCTACTGTGAATCATCCTTAAAACAACCTTTTTTTTTCAATTTGACTCATATATTCGTTAATAAAAATATTAACCAGCTTGAAAAACCTTTGCAGACTGCACAAACCACAATGCGACCTTGACCCCGCGTGGGAGGAGGAAGACATAGACAAGGCGACCATCCGCACCATAAACCTCATTCACGAGACCACAGTTGGCACGAAAGAGCAGCCGGGAAAGCCTCTAAACGCACCGGGTTTCTGTTATGTGTTCCCGCTGCTTAAAATTGGTGAGTTTTCCTTGTGAGTTACACTATTTTTCTTACTAACTCTTTAATAATGTTGTCTATGTTGCTAATAAACTATATTGATTTATAATTATCTAAATTAAATGATTATTATTAGTATTATATGGCCTTATTAGTATTTGTCGGCCTGTGTAGCCTAGTTGGTAGTGTCATTGCCTCCGAAGCTAGAGGTCCCGGGTTCGATTCCCGGTAAGGGCATTTGTTTCTGTCGTGAGCAGAGACATTTGTTCCTGAGACTTGGATGTTTTCTATGTATTTAAGTATATTTCTATTAAATATATCGCCGTCTAGTACCCATAACACAAGCCTTATAGAGCTTACTGTGGGTCTAGATAGATTTGTGTAAAAAAAATGTCGTCTAATATTGATATGGGTATTCAAATTGATGTTTTTTTATTTAGTACGACATATTTTAATATTATGTTCAACTTAATAACGTGTATAATGGCTTTACGAATAAATGACTTATGACTTAGGGTGGTATTCCACTCGTCCAATATACATTTGATTAAAGAAATTGGATGATTTCATCCAACTTGGATGGGACCCCGACATTTGATCAAAGATTCTGATGACAGTTAAATCAATATGGCTACGCATGAAAATGAATAAACCTTGGACAAACATATTGGATAAGTGGAATGGGCCTACGTCAAAGAAATTCGATCATAGATTGGACAAAGATATTGGATGAGTAGAATACCGCCCTTGGTATTTCACTCATCCAATATCCTTGTCCAATATACATTTGATCAAAGAAATTGGATGATTTCATCAAACTTGGATGGGACCCCGACATTTGATCAAAGATTCTAATGACATTTAAATCAATATGGCTACGCATGAAAAAAAAAACAAGGCCAAAGATATTGGATAAGTGAAATGGGCCTACGTCAAAGAAATTTGATCAAAGATTGGACAAAGATATTGGATGAGTGGAATACCACCCTAAAGCATCTTGATAGACTTGTCGCAACTTGTCCACGCAGGCATGTCGCTGAGCGCGGTGAGAGAGAACACCGCGACGATGCTGGCGGGGCTGGGCGTGGTGAGCGTGCACGCGGCATTAAGGGGAGACCTGCCGCTGCTGCAGGCGCCGCTGTTCCCCGCCGACGACATGTTCCGCACGCTCGTCGACCTCGTGGGTGAGTGCGGCTCGTCACGACTTGTGTATACAGGCATGGCGCTGAGCGCGGTCAGAGACAACACCGCGACGACTGTATAAATTAACTACCCAATTTTTTTTTCCAAATATTTTTAGTTCCTTTCGCGTTTTTCCCCATTCTTAAATTTACCCACACATATTATTATGGAACGCGTGCCACAGGGTATCTGCTAGACTTTCATTGGTTGTTATCTCGCCTGCGGGGACTCTCCGTATGCTGCATATGGAACGAGTTAACGACCAATTAAATTGCACCACTTTCACTGGTCGTTATACCGCCTGCGGGGAGTCCCCGTATGCCGTATATCGACCGAGTTATCGACCAATGAAATTGCACCATTAGTTTGGGGCTAGGTCGATTTGTGTAAGATTGTCCCCCCAATATTATTATTATTATTATATTTGATTGCAGGCAGCACAACAGGTCGTGTCCAAGCGGCATGCACAGTGGCCCTGCTGGAGACTGGCGACATGGCGTCGCGAGCGCCCGTCACACATGAGGACGTCGTCTGCTTGCTGGCGGGCCTGCAGAACCCACTAGACGTAAGATGCCCGCTCGAAAATACACCTCGGCCTGTTTAGCCTAGTTGGTAGTGACGCTGCCTCCGAAGCTATAGGTCCCGGCCAGGGCATTATTTGTGCTTTTAGCACGGATTTTGTTCTTGGGTCTTGGATGTTCTTTTTTTTTTATATCAAAATGGGAGTGCTCTTGGCCAGCATCTAGCCAGGGGGCAAAGATGAGGCCGACGATGAAGCGAGCTTACCCAGAAGATGCCTATTCACTCGTGCCTTAAAAAGGTCCAGGTTATATGAACTCGGAAATACAGACGCCGGCAGAGAATTCCAAACCTTAGAAGTGCGCATTATAAAAGAAGATGCAAAGCGCTTGGTTGGTTCTCTATGTATTTATCTATATAAGTATGTATATCGTCGTCTAGTACCCATAGTACAAGCTTTGCTTAGTTTAGGACTAGGTTGATTTGTGTAAGATTGTCCCCCAATATTTATTATTATTTATTTATTACCTTCAGAGTCCGCAGGATGCTCAGTTCTCCATACAAAAGTAGTTTTGCTCTCATTTTAAAACGCCATGCTGGAATAATATGAAACTTTGTTTACACAATGGGATCCGGCATATCTAGGTCTGAAATTATAAGTAGTTTCTGTTGCTTGAAATTATAATGGAGAAAAAATACAGCGATTATTAAGGTTATCATACGAGACGTAAAAAACTCAATAATTTGCTGTATTTTTTATTCTATTACAATTTGTAGCAACAGAAACTAATGTAGCGGCTCCCATTGTGTATACAAAGTTTCATGATATTCACAGCGGGGCGTTTTAAAATGGAACTAAACTACGTTTGCATGGAGAATCTGCGGGGGACGTTTTATAATTTAATCAAGGTTTGCAACTAGACACTTATCACGAGATTTCACGTCGCTATTTTTGCCTTCAAACATTCAAGAAAAGAGCGTACTCCCATTTTAAAGGCCGGCAACGCACTTACAACCCCTCTGGTGTTGCGGGTGCCCATGGGCGGCGCTAATCGCTTACCATCAGGCGATACGTCTGCTCGTTTGCCTTTTTTTTTTGAATTAAAATTTCATTAAAAAAAAAGTTGTAAAACGAGTTGTTTTCCTTCAGGTTGTCCGTGATGCTGCATTACGAACGCTTCTCCGCATCGCCGGCCGCCTGCCGCCACTGTTCGATAATAAGGACCAAGCTCTGGAGATAACCAAGCGGCTGCTGGTCGCCACACACGACGTAGCCGAAGATAATAAGTAAGTTTTCTCAAACATGCAATGAAATATTGATGTTATGTTCCTTATAATAGGCTGCGAAGTATGACGTTTCAGGTGCGGCTAGGACAAGAGGTCGTTAATGGAATTTCATACAAATCTTGCAGGCCTAGGCCGGCAAAGTCCTCTTTTTTAATTTCCATTTCATATAAATTTGTGGCACAGGCATCATGACATTCTGCCACTATGCATATTAAAAATAAAACTTTGATTTTTTGATTTCATTGCATGTTTGAGAAAAACACTATACATACCTCGGCGGGAAATATGGGGTAGCCCGCCTGAGACCTATCCGACCTCGCTTCGCTCGGCCGTCTATATGTCTTCGGCCGGCTACCCCTTTCGTCCCGGCCTCTGTAGTAATGTACTATTATTAGCGGCAATTAATATTATCTCCTGCACACTGAGAAATGTAATACAACCACCAATTGTATGCCATTATGTCGCTACTGGTGGGAACCTAGAATTGGCTCTCTTGATACCTACATATATTCACAACTAATGTACTGACTTATAGCTGTTGGTTCTCCGAAAAATAAATAAATAAATCTCTTCATTTTTCCTTAATCTTAAGCTAGGTTTTTCCAAACACATAAAAACCTAACCTAGTGTGCCGCCGGCAGCGAGGCGAGCATAAGTACTGGTGGTTAGGGCGACAGAGAGGAAACTTCAGACTATCCGGCCAGGAGTACCGCCTTCTTTATCTGACCCTTGACCCGGCCGTATAGCGAGAGTCACTTAACCGCCGGTACCGCCGCATACCGGGTAGAGTCAGTCCGACGCAGGTCGGGACTAAATGAGTTTTTTGCTGCTCCTGTATCCATTCTAGGCCGTTTCCGTCCAAACGCAGCATTAGGCTACATTCCGCTACGCATTGCTATTACATCTTAAAAATCTTTTTCATTAATTTTAACAGGAAACTAGCTGAAGAACTATGGGCCGCTATCCCGGAAGCCCACGAATGGAGCACGCGTGGCGAGATGTACCCACTGCTACTAGTCGAAATCCAGCATCCCGCGGAGCCCGTACAACGCGCCGCGGCCGCCGCGCTCGCGCAGCTAGTGGCCACCGCGCCGGAGCAGCCCCCGCCCGAGGACGAAACAGGTGACAGCCGTGGTGGCCCATGAGGGGACACATGTTCCCACTACCAGTAGTGGACTAGTCGAAATCGAGCATCCCGCCGAGCCCGTAGAACGCGCCGCAGCCGCCGCGCTCGCGCAGCTAGTGGCCACCGCGCCGGAGCAGCCCCCGCCCGAGGACGAAACAGGTGACAGCCGTGGTGGCCCATGAGGGGACACATGTTCCCACTACCAGTAGTGGACTAGTCGAAATCGAGCATCCCGCCGAGCCCGTAGAACGCGCCGCAGCCGCCGCGCTCGCGCAGCTAGTGGCCACCGCGCCGGAGCAGCCCCCGCCCGAGGACGAAACAGGTGACAGCCGTGGTGGCCCATGAGGGGACACATGTTCCCACTACCAGTAGTGGACTAGTCGAAACCGAGCATCCCGCCGAGCCCGTAGAATGCGCCGCAGCCGCCGCGCTCGCGCAGCTAGTGGCCATCGCGCCGGAGCAGCCGCCGCCCGAGGACGAAACAGGTGACAGCCGTGGTGGCCCATGAGGGGACACATGTTCCCACTACCAGTAGTGGACTAGTCGAAATCGAGCATCCCGCCGAGCCCGTAGAACGCGCCGCAGCCGCCGCGCTCGCGCAGCTAGTGGCCACCGCGCCGGAGCAGCCGCCGCCCGAGGACGAAACAGGTGACAGCCGTGGTGGCCCATGAGGGGACACATGTTCCCACTACCAGTAGTGGACTAGTCGAAATCGAGCATCCCGCCGAGCCCGTAGAACGCGCCGCAGCCGCCGCGCTCGCGCAGCTAGTGGCCACCGCGCCGGAGCAGCCCCCGCCCGAGGACGAAACAGGTGACAGCCGTGGTGGCCCATGAGGGGACACATGTTCCCACTACCAGTAGTGGACTAGTCGAAACCGAGCATCCCGCCGAGCCCGTAGAACGCGCCGCAGCCGCCGCGCTCGCGCAGCTAGTGGCCATCGCGCCGGAGCAGCCGCCGCCCGAGGACGAAACAGGTGACAGCCGTGGTGGCCCATGAGGGGACACATGTTCCCACTACCAGTAGTGGACTAGTCGAAATCGAGCATCCCGCCGAGCCCGTAGAACGCGCCGCAGCCACCGCGCTCGCGCAGCTAGTGGCCACCGCGCCGGAGCAGCCGCCGCCCGAGGACGAGACAGGTGACAGCTGTGGTGGCCCATGAGGGGACACATGTTCCCACTACCAGTAGTGGACTAGTCGAAATCGAGCATCCCGCCGAGCCCGTAGAACGCGCCGCAGCCGCCGCGCTCGCGCAGCTAGTGGCCATCGCGCCGGAGCAGCCGCCGCCCGAGGACGAAACAGGTGACAGCCGTGGTGGCCCATGAGGGGACACATGTTCCCACTACCAGTAGTGGACTAGTCGAAATCGAGCATCCCGCCGAGCCCGTAGAACGCGCCGCAGCCGCCGCGCTCGCGCAGCTAGTGGCCACCGCACCGGATCAGCCGCCGCCCGAGGACGAAACAGGTGACAGCCGTGGTGGCCCATGAGGGGACACATGTTCCCACTACCAGTAGTGGACTAGTCGAAATCGAGCATCCCGCCGAGCCCGTAGAACGCGCCGCAGCCGCCGCGCTCGCGCAGCTAGTGGCCACCGCACCGGAGCAGCCGCCGCCCGAGGACGAAACAGGTGACAGCCGTGGTGGCCCATGAGGGGACACATGTTCCCACTACCAGTAGTGGACTAGTCGAAATCGAGCATCCCGCCGAGCCCGTAGAACGCGCCGCAGCCGCCGCGCTCGCGCAGCTAGTGGCCAACGCACCGGATCAGCCGCCGCCCGAGGACGAAACAGGTGACAGCCGTGGTGGCCCATGAGGGGACACATGTTCCCACTACCAGTAGTGGACTAGTCGAAATCGAGCATCCCGCCGAGCCCGTAGAACGCGCCGCAGCCGCCGCGCTCGCGCAGCTAGTGGCCATCGCGCCGGAGCAGCCGCCGCCCGAGGACGAAACAGGTGACAGCCGTGGTGGCCCATGAGGGGACACATGTTCCCACTACCAGTAGTGGAGTAGTCGAAATCCAACATCCCGCGGAGCCTGTAAAACGCGCCGCGGCCGCCGCGCTCGCGCAGCTAGTGGCCACCGCGCCGGAGCAGCCGCCGCCCGAGGACGAGACAGGTGACAGCTGTGGTGGCCCATGAGGGGACACATGTTCCCACTACCAGTAGTGGACTAGTCGAAATCGAGCATCCCGCCGAGCCCGTAGAACTCGCCGCAGCCGCCGCGCTCGCGCAGCTAGTGGCCATCGCGCCGGAGCAGCCGCCGCCCGAGGACGAAACAGGTGACAGCCGTGGTGGCCCATGAGGGGACACATGTTCCCACTACCAGTAGTGGAGTAGTCGAAATCCAACATCCCGCGGAGCCTGTAAAACGCGCCGAGGCCGCCGCGCTCGCGCAGCTAGTGGCCACCGCGCCGGAGCAGCCGCCGCCCGAGGACGAGACAGGTGACAGCTGTGGTGGCCCATGAGGGGACACATGTTCCCACTACCAGTAGTGGACTAGTCGAAATCGAGCATCCCGCCGAGCCCGTAGAACGCGCCGCAGCCGCCGCGCTCGCGCAGCTAGTGGCCATCGCGCCGGAGCAGCCGCCGCCCGAGGACGAAACAGGTGACAGCCGTGGTGGCCCATGAGGGGACACATGTTCCCACTACCAGTAGTGGAGTAGTCGAAATTCAACATCCCGCGGAGCCTGTAAAACGCGCCGAGGCCGCCGCGCTCGCGCAGCTAGTGGCCACCGCGCCGGAGCAGCCGCCGCCCGAGGACGAGACAGGTGACAGCTGTGGTGGCCCATGAGGGGACACATGTTCCCACTACCAGTAGTGGACTAGTCGAAATCCAACATCCCGCGGAGCCTGTAAAACGCGCCGCGGCCGCCGCGCTCGCGCAGCTAGTGGCCATCGCGCCGGAGCAGCCCCCGCCCGAGGACGAGACAGCTCTCCACTACTGGGCGAGGTGCAGCATAGTATGACAGCTGTTTGGTGGCCCATGAGGGGAGATACGGCGACGTGTTCCATCCAATCTTCGTTTTCACTAAATAAAACCACCAATGACAAATCAACTGTCACATACTCGTATTTATGTTCTCTCTTTTCTACTCTTTGGTCCTTGCCTATCTAATAGTTAATGTTTTGTTTCAAGGAGACAAGCCAATGCCGCCTATGACTCGAGCAGAGGTGCTGAGTGCGCTTCAGGACATTTACTCCGAGAAGTTGCCGGTGAGTTTCTGTTTGATAAGACAAAATGTCACCGTTCAGGCAGTTTTGCATTTGTCCGCTTGTTATCGACTTCAATAGAAGGAAGGAGGTACTCAGTTCGTTTGCATGTTTGCTTGTTTTTTATGTATGTACGTTCCTTAATAACTTTTGACCGCGTTGGCCGATTTTGATAACTCTTTTTTTTTCAAAGCAGGTATTCCGACATTGGTCCCATATAAATTTGTTGAAGGTCTGATGATTGGGATCTAGGAGGAATCGAGGGAACTCCTCGAATTTGATAGGCACGCATATGCCGATTTCGGTATTTACTGTAGGTAACTAAGCATTGGCTCAAGGAAACCACAAATTTTGATATAGCAAGTACAAAATAGGAGTCGGTTTTTTTTGGTATAAATTATTTACTTAAAATGTTGCCTAAATTAGTTTGTCCGTCTCTGTCAATATGACATTTATTTTCATAAACATTTAGATTTTTGACAAATATACAAAACTATTTTTTGTTAACTGATGTTATGTTTAGTTGTAGTAAGGGAATAATAGTTCATTAATACAGAGGCCGGGACAAAAGGAATGCCGGCCGAAGACATATAGATGATAGGTAGGATAGGTCTGAGGCGGGCAACCCCATATTTCCCGCCGAGGTATGTATAGTGCTTTTCTCAAACATGCAATGAAATAAACAACAAAAAAACAAAGTTTTATTTTTATTACTCATAGTGTCAGAATTTCATGATGCCTGTGCCACAAATTTATGTAGAATGGAAATTAAAAAAGAGGACTTTGGCGGCCTAGGCCTGAAAGTTTAGTATGAAATTCCATTAACGACCTCTTGTCCTAGCCGCACCTGAAACGTCATACTTCGCAGCCTATAAAGAACATAACATCAATATTTAATTGCATGTTTGAGAAAATGAATAAATGTCGTCGGCAGCTGATCCCGGCGAAGCTGGACCAGTTCGGGCACTCGATCGCGCCGGCGCTGGACTCGTGGGGCGCGCGGCGCGGCGCGGGGCTGGCGTGGCGCGCGCTGGCGCCGCAGCTGCGCGCGCGCGACGTGCCCACCGCCATGAGCTTCTTCGTCGAGCGCGCGCTCGGCGACCGCGCCGACGCCGTGCGCGAGGTCATGCGCGACGCCGCCATGGCCATCGTGGACCTGCACGGGAAGGTCAGTGCTGCGACCACCCCCAACACTACATTATAATTATAATAACAACTTGCCAGCCAACATTACCCACCAGCAGCTTGCTCTTCTGTACGGCCTTGTGGACTTCGAAGCGCCGTATTATAAGTACACACCTGCGCCAGTTCTCGAAAATGGTCGTGCAACGCTCTATTGGGATCGATCTGACATCACGGACCGGATTGTAGCCAATAAGCCTGATATCGTGCTGACAGATCTTAACATGATAAATAAATAAAATAAAAAAATATTGTGGGACAATCTTACACAAATCGACCTAGTCCCAAACTAAGCAAAGCTTGTACTATGGGTACTAGACGACGATATACATACTTATATAGATAAATACATACTTAAATACATAGGAAACATCCAAGACCCAAGAACAAATATCCGTGAAAAATGCACAAATAAATGCCCTGGCCGGGATTCGAACCCGGGACCTCTAGCTTCGGAGGCAGAGTCACTACCAACTAGGCTAAACAGGTCGTCCATGTTTGGTATATGACAAGTTAATAGTTAACAATTTCACATTTAATTAGTTCAGTTCAGTGTTTGTGTTTGTTTGTTTGCATGTCTATAAAACTACTAATCCTAGGTCATCAGATTGATGGCCAGTACCTACTTAACATGATATCATTAGGTACGATGGCAATTTTTGCTTTCAAAAACGTCTAAAATTAAAGCCTCGTAATAAGAAATCCACAAATTATTTATAAGGAACAATAAAATATTATTATAATAATAACTTTTTATAATTTCCAAAAAGTTGGCATCCAAAGGTTATCTCGAAGAGATCGCTCATTCGCGATAAGACTGCCTGTTGTTTACTTTAAACTTTTAATATTCTGTATTTATCGACATATATTTATATATCGGAAGTCGATACATGAGAAGTCTCTATGACAGCTCAAAAGTGCTACGAGAATTCCGACCCCTGCTGATGTGTAAGGTCGTCAGGGCTCCGAAGCATGCGTTATGTTAGAGTGCTCGGCCCGCATTTGCCTGCTTATGTTTCCTTGAAAGATACAAGCGTCCATGGACTACGTTCTCCATAGGCAGGCAGTATGCTTACTTGCCACAGTCGTGGTATAGAAAATGATGGATCGCATTTTAATAGCAGCTAATACGTAACACTCACAATTCACTCAATATCGCAAATTAACGTGATAAATTACTTAATGAACGTTATCTACATATCATAATTATTAAGCTTAAGGGGAATAAATTGTGGATAATTACCAAATTATCATTATTTTGCTGTTGTGAGATATTACATTTTCATGAATTATTATTAACGTTCGGCCTTGAAAAATAGTCCCGCGTGCGTTTTTTTTTAATAACACGTCGGTGGCGAACAAGCGCCTGATGGTAGGCGGTCACCGCAGCCTAAGGACGCCGGTAACGCCAGGGGTGTTGCATGCGCGTTGCCGACCCGTTAAAAATGTATACACTCCTTTCTTGAAGAATCCCATACTGTAGTTCCTCGGGAAAACCACGGCAGGGAGCTCATTCCACAACCGGAGCGTTACAAAGCTAAATCAAAATTTTATAGGATCATAGGAAAACTAAAAGCTATCGAATTGAGGAAGTTCATCATCATCACTAGCCTATATAGGTACGTCCCCCGGCTGAGCACAAGACAACTTTCAAATTTCTTCGCAGACGTAAGAAGATTCCTCACGGTGTTTTCTTCACCGAAAAGCTAAGGGCTTCAACTGATATTTCGCACTTGTTCGAAAAAATCGTTGGTACGAGTTGGAATTCGAATCCTGGACCACTGCTTGACAGCCGTATGCTTGAACCACTGGGTTACCGAAGATTTTTATAACGTTGGGAGTGCGGTTATTGATGGCTGCTCGCCTGGTCTAACTCTTTGATGCCGGTGTCCCCAGAGGTCCGTTGTCTCTGTGACACTCTTTATACTGCATAGTAACGTTCTACTGAAGCCCGGTACCTTTGGGTACGCAAACGACAGCACTGTTGTAGAGAGCTACATATCAACACTGCGAGCCAGTGGGGACTCACAGGGAAGTTTGAACCTTTCCTTCAAGGCAGTCTCCGATACCACAAAAACCGAGGCTTGTCTATTTTCCGCCAAAAGGAGGCCAGTTGATCTGGCCCTTACTTTCCGAGAGGTAACCGTGCCAATTAGCGCCCATCTCGAATTGCTCGGGGTGTCTTTGACTCTCAACTTAGTAACGTTTTTTTTTATTTATTTATTGTATACTATTTATTTTTGGTCACGAATAAATATTTTTCTTCTTCAACTTTGGCTCCTACATTGATTCTAAGGCTAATTCTCTCGTAAGTGTGACGGTACTTCAAGCCGCAACAGTTGCTTACTTTGTATCAAGCACAAGTACGGGCTTGCAATGAGTAATGTTCGTATTTAGGATGGATCGGTTACAGACCAGTTTGAGGAGGTGGAGGTAATCGAGAAACGTGTTAAGAAGCAGATAGAATAAAATATTATTTGCAATGCGAGACTGCAAAATCTAAAACATCGCCTCAATGTTGCTAGTCTTTCGGTTTTCTATCAGTTACATTTTCTTCGCCCCTTTCTACCGTCGCACAGTGTGGGATCTGCCATGAGTTTTGTGCACCCCTATTTTATATTTTATTTTAATGCACTGATAATTTATAAACCCTTCAATCAAACTCCCACTTGATTACTACTAATAGTTTTCGAGATAAATTTTTTTAAAGGTGCAGTTTATGACGTCATCAAAAAGTGTTAGTCAATTAATTTCCTAAAGTAACGTTAGTAATGACATGGTTTCTTATGTATTACATTTAAGAAAATACAATATATTACTAGTATCAATTACAATATTGTACCGTTGATAATTAAGCCGCTAGGGCGTATATATATATTTTTTATTTTTATTTTCTAAAATAATTACATATCAATTGGGGTACCTAATTGTTTTACTATAGGATTTGAAATAAATATACCTATGTGTTCTGAAAATTTCATCTGTTTAATTCAAAGGACATCAGAGTTATAGCATTTCTAAGTTTTTGAGATAATTCTATGGAAATAGGGGTGTCACATTTAAAGAATCCGTGGTTTATAATTTCGGTTATTTTAATACGTAACAAACTCAGCTAAACTAAACAATGCAGCTACCTTAGCTTAATATTGTAAATTGTATGATTTTTTATGAAAAATCAGTCAACTGCGAGTTGTACTCGCACTCGACTCGGAGGGTTTTGTACTCTTCACATATTATACAACTAGAGGACCCGCGCGAACTTCGTTTCGCCTACATATTTTCATACAAACTTTCAACCGCATTTTCACCCCCTTAGAGGTAAAATAAAATAACCAAAAGTGCTTTCTGAGCGGAGCTACCAATCATTTGAAGAATGTTTGGTCCAAATTTGAAGGTTCTACCTTCAGCGGCTTAGGATGTGCGTTGTTTGTCAGTCTCTAGGTAACACTTTAATTTTTTTTATATTTATATATAAACTGACGAGCATGTATAAAGATTATGAGTGAGTGAAGCGAAAGTGTTGCACCTGGATTGTTGCCGTAACTGTTTGCACATTGGATTAATATGAAGTCTATTCTTCATCTGAGTACAAGAGTCTTTCATCAGTACCTAAATGTATGTTTTCATAATCATTGTCGTCGTTCAGTAATATGTTGGATGGTTCAATTTGTTTTAAAAGACATATGACTTTTGTGGGGATCGGTGTTCGTCTTTGTAAATTTCTACGGTCTCTAAGAGACAACTGGGATATCAGGGGATCGGAAGATTCCAGAGCACGATGGAATAGGTCAAGAATGGTGGTTTTCCTATTTATTTTCCTGGTGTGGTGTTCTCTGTCGTATCGCCAGAATTTATTTCTTGACTCACCGGCCTGCTCGGACAGCATTCCTATAGGTAAAGGGCTCGCCTCGATAATTTGCCAGCCATGCATCAGTATTTTGTGCATTGTGACCGACATATTGTACCAATTATATTGGTCTACATATTTTTCTGCCACAGATGCACAATATATTCGAAATTTATTTGCATCAATTGGTAAACCACTCGAGAGAAGAACCAAAATGGTATGAAAGTCCTCAACAAGCCACAGCTCTATGTCCAGAATTTCTGCAAATGTTTGTCGATTTTTATCTGAGAATGCTGTCCGAGCAGTATTACCGTCATTTGTGGTCCCCGTATTTGGTTTCACTACGTCGACTAAAAGTGATAATTTGGACCTAAGCTCTGCTTGTATTTTTTTCTTTCGGTCTTCCACAATTTGTGCCGCTGCCGTATTTTTTAAAACCCTCCATCTTCTGACTTTTGGATCATTTTTGTACGCCAAATGGAGTAAAAACTCAAATAATCGGATCCAAGAGTGCAATGGACTGAGTCCATAAAGTAAAGCATTTGAATTTATATTTTTCCTGCTAACCACATCCAGTTTGTTGAATTCGGATGTCGTTGCATCACAACAAGGGCAACGTAATTGAGAATTGGTGTTCGTTATAATATTGTAAACTTTGCCGTCTATAACGGTTAAGTATAACTTCGGATCTGCAATTACGATTTGCCCTGCTGTAGTTTCTGCGTAAAGAGATGACAAGTCCTTTATTTCCTTCTCCACTCTCGTTTTTTCACTGAGTATCAAATCTTTATTCTCTGGTCGATATTGAATTTTTAACGGCCGGCAATATCTGAAAGATTGTGGATTCGGATTGGACCAAAGAACAAAACCGTCCAGTGTTTTTAAAATCAATGGAATAAATGTGGTGGCGAATAAACAGTGTTCGTCATCATCGCCATCTGTAAAGTGTTGTTTATAATAGGATTGACCTGTGCTTCCGTCGAAGCCCCAAGATCCTTCAAGCGTGCATTCGATTGTTTCTTTTTTATGCCGTTCACCGTACGCATTAAAAACTTCCTCGTTTGCATCTACAATGCGTCGAAAAGTGTGCAACAGCAAACTGTGAAAGGATATCGATGCCTCTTTTTCTGTTATATTTGGGTCTTCTTCTGGATAGCACAGTTTTTTTGCCATTTGTACTTTGTAGTACGGTGGAAATGCGTGAAAACCTCGCTGTTTTAACTTTTGTTGTATAGAAGTGTAATCTTCTGCTGTTAATTTTTTATCAATAACTAAAGAAACAGCCTCATCGGCGCTAAGCGGGCGGGGCTTTGATTTTATCAAATTTGATATTTCCTTTGCTCCATCAGGTCTTTTTAAACATTCGGTAACAACGAACTCTAAGTCGCGAGCAGAACTTGGCTTTAGTTTATCACCTGCACCATCAGTCACAGCTTTTGCCATAATTTTAATAATTTCTGGCGTAGGTTGAGCTGCAAGTAATTCCTCCATATTTTTTTTATCACGGAGCTTTTGGCGTTTACTCTGGGTTGGATTCTTTGCGGTAGAGGAATAATCTGTTACATTGTTCGGTAGAGAAAGTGTAGTTGTATTTGTAACGTCAGTCAATTCACTAAAAATAACTGTTGGATTACTTGATGTGCTTGGAGAACTTGAAGCCCTACGAGCGTCATCAGTAGAAGCGGCACGTGTATTTGTGAAGTTATCTGTAACGGCAATCGGTGCGCTTAAGTTTGAGTAGCTACTCGTAGTAATTTCGATACTGGTGCAGCTTGTCAACTTATTATCGTATGTTTGGGTCATATCGTGATCTAGATGTACATTCTTTTCAACGATATTTTCGGTTTCTGTGTCGAAGGAAACAGATTTGATTTGAAATGGTGCAGAAAGCCACGTATGATGTTTTTTGCTAAACCGAGCCATATCCCGACGGCATTTTAAATAAAGAGTTTCACACTTATGAGTGAATTTTGTGATGTACAGTGTGATTTCTTTGTCGTTAATATGAGTGATATTAGATGGCTTATTAGGATATAAGAAACCAAGTATGACTTAAACTCTTTTTGTAACGTCTAAATCTACGGGTCTGATTTGTGCACTTTATGATTTAGCAGTAGCGATCAGAAGCTGAAATATTTCCAGTCGCGTTGCCTTCCGTTGATTAACATCTCCTAGCATTGATGAAGACGCTCTCGGAGGTTGAAGAGCAACTTCATTTGCCACTCGCTGACCAACAAGAGGGTTGGCGCCCTCTTGCCCCTCTCGCATTAAGTCCCCCGGTCGAGGCCCGGAAGGACATCCCCCAGCAGAATGGGTCAGCTCCTGCTGAGGCAAAGCAGCGCCATGGGTCTTTAACGGCTCCATGACGCCTCACCCCCGCTCCTCCAGATATTATGTATAGGTAGTGGGTTTCAGCCAAAGCTTGACGAGGGCGGACCCCTTCCCAATACCACATAATATCCTTCATAGGAGATACCGAGACCTACAGGCTCAAATAAAGTAAAAGTCATAATTTAATTTTAATGTGACGTTTACGCTTTTAAGCATAAAGGTATCGATAAGCAAAACAAGAATGCTGACCATTCTGCTGTAGTAGAGGTAATGCTTTTTTAATTTACTTACAATATAACATCTTAACACTGAGACTGCATCTCAGTACTGATTAGGATCTCGTCACAATAATGTTGCATTTAAATATGTAACAATCGAAAAATCTTCACAAACTTTATGTGCTTATCTATTTATATTATTAGAATAAAAGTATATTAGTAATACGAATAATAATGAAATGATCATTTACTTAGAAATCTTAGTACGGAGTTAGTGACAACCCTAACACGATATATTTAAAAAATTGTTACTCCGATGTCCTTCGCGATATTCATTTGTTATTTTGACGTTATAACGTCTTTAAAATCGTTTTAGTCGGGTGACATGTTCAGAAACTTGTGTCACACCAAAACCTCACGAGCGCGATCGCAGGTATAAGTGAAGTGCCAGTGAAGTAAGACGTTATCACGTAAACATCTCGATCGTAAACCTACTTTACAAACAACCAATTTTTTTTATTGATAGGCCTATCTATCAAGAAAAGTTTCATTAAAGTTTGAGGCACCCCTTTTGAGTGGTTTTAGAGAAAAAAATTAAGAACTGTTTTTGAAAAAACTAATTTTGGTGTCGCCTACAAACGTTATTTTCAAGATTTGACGAATGTAATAGGTAGTTTATTACTAACCTAATAAACATGGACTAGATTAATTTGAAACAAATAAGAGACGAGTGAGAAATTAGGATTTTTTGGTTTCTATGACTTCTAAGGCTATTACTCGATTTTTTTTCTTTTTCGAAAAGTATAGTAGATAGAGCTGTAGGACTTTCATTGCATGTCATCATTCGATAAACTGAACATAATGCTATCAAAAACTGTGGTGATCACAATTTAAGGCCAATCCCACACTGTGCGTCGGACGAGCCGGGGTACGGCAAGGCGACACCTTTTTACGGTGGCAGTTCCGAAGACTCACGAAGCTTTTCGCTTCCACTTTTATTGTGAGAATAGCCAAGCTGTGGAACTACTTGCCCAAATCCTTGCTCCTCGTGACACTTGTTTTTAAGGCGAGAGTGAACCGGTTTTTGCTAGGTCAGCGCTTTCCAACCCCTCTGGTGTTGCGATTATCCATGGGCGGTGCTAATCGCTTACCATCAGGCGATTCGTCTGCTCGTTTGCCACCTATGTCTTAAAAAAAGACTACAATATCGTTTACAACCAGGTGATTGGCGGTCACGAGTAAACCTATTTTGAATTAATAAATAGGCTGATACAAAAAAGGATAATAAAGACACAACTTTGGTTCTTTTTTGTATCGATTTTTTTAAGGAATCATAAGAATATTTATTTGTCATTGTGGAAGTCTTTGGGGGAGGCCTATGTCCAGCAGTGGACATCATTCGGCTGACATGATGATGATGATGATGATAAGAATAAGAATACATTATTGCCCAATAAAACTTTAACCATACACATAAAAAATAAAAATAAAACAGATACAGTCACGAAAGTATATTGTGACCCATTTCGCAAAAAAAAATTAACTTTCTATACGGTTTTAAGGGGGTCCTAAATTAAAGTTCGTGAATGTACGAAAGACAAACTAATTTAATGTAATTAATTGAAGAAGCTGAGGCAAAGGGTCCCAGGCTCAGCATGTGCTGGGAAGGTGTGCCTGGCGCTGGTTTTCAATCTGGTCCCAACAATAATAAATAGGTAACTAACTAACTAACATCGTCATATCGTCAAGAATCATATATCACAAAATCAGTCCTTATTGTTTCCTAATCTGGTTCAAACCGGCGTTTCAAAACGCAATTATTGCACGACATTAGGTCAGCTGTACTCGGTCAGTGATTTGATTAGAAGACTTTAGATAAGCATGCTTACCTCCAAAAATACATGCCAATTCCTGATGTGACGTTATAGATATGCAAGCTTTATCAATAGTTAATCGCTTAAAATCACATCAATTATTATACATTGCGCAAAATGTTGCCTTATAATATCCTTGACACCTACCCTGATGGACCGTGAAAGACAGGTCATATCCCTTTACCCGACTGCGGCGAAGCCCAAAAGGAGGGTTATGTTGATATGTTTGACCTGTATGCATACTCATATCCGAATGTCCGTGCTCATTAGTTTCAGAAAATTAATAAAATCAGGAGAAATATTAGGTAATACAACACACCTTGTGGTGTCCAGATAAACATACTAAAAGTCCTCGAGGGTGGGGGGTGTGCTGAGGGTGTAGGAGGGTTGAAGGTACTTTTTCTCAGATTTTTACTCATATCTCGAATATCTGCACGAAAAGCATTACAAGTGTTTGAACTACGACAAAACTATTGGGTTAAAGAAAAAAGGCCATAGCCGCTAGGTGTCAGAGAGCCTCGGATCAGAATAGTCATCATCATCCTGGCCGATTCCGAGCACGGCGACTGGTAAGAAGAAGAAAATGGCTAGTGAGAGCGTCGCTGTTGAGTGAAGTGTGATGAGCTCTTAGGAGACTGACATAGCCTATTAAATACAAATTCATTTATTTCGTCAGACATAAGGTGGATAAAGTTGACAATTGAGTAAGTAGTAAGACTTAAAGTATGGAACACAGCTTTCTTTTGTTTTTAACCGACTTCAAAATTTCAAAAGAGGAGGTTATCAATTCGGTTGTATGTTTTTTTTTTGTTTTTTGTTTTTTTTTTTTTTTTTAATGTTTGTTAGTCCATAACTCCGTCATTTCTTAACCGATTTGGAAAATTCTCAAATCTCACCGAAAATTCTAAAAGGGAACTCCTCAAATCTTCAAGGCAAATATATAGTAATTTTTGTGTTTTTATCAACAAGTCAAGCATTTTCATCCAAAAATGTGACATTGGATGAAGTGGAACTGCTGATGATGATCAGAACAGAACTCTTCAACGACGAAAAGTTCACGTTGGCGATTTGTCCTTCTAGCTGTGTTTGTTAAGCAAGTTCTATTTTCACGATTGATTTTTGTCATGCTCGATTTTTGATGATGGGATCCATTAGGAATCGAGGGAACTCCTCAAATGTGAAAGGCACACAAATAGTGATTTTAGTATTTTCATGAACTAATCAAGCATTTTCATTCATAAAAGTGACATTTGATGAAGTGGAACTGCTGATGATGATCAGAACGGAACTCTTCAACGACGCGTAGTTCACGTTTGGCGATTTGTTCTCTTCGTTTTGTTTGTCAAGCAAGCTAGGTTTTTTCATGAGTCCATGAGGAATTGAGGGTACTTAGTCTTCTACCATTATAAACATACATTAAAGCCATTTTTATTTTATTGTATATCTATCTAAGAGTGCACCATCTAAGTATAATAATCTTTTACCGGCCTCCCCCATTGAAGTCGGTTTTTTTTTCTTAAAAATTATTAGTTTACAAATCGCTCTTACACATCGCTTCTGCGCTCTGAACAAAATATCTTCGCAGGGAATGTGCGTGCACGCTCCTCACATGTCAGCACCCCTCCGACATAATTATAGTGAATGGCTGCAGGAGGTGGGTCGGTCGTACTTCGAAGGCTGGCACTTTTACCTTCACGGTATGCCTCCATGTTGACCGATCCTGAGCCAAAAACTCCCAGCGCGATGGATCAAAATCACATCTCCGCATGTGGCGCTTCAGCACATCTTTAGGAGCGTTGGCGGCCTAGCGGCGCCCGCGTACCGCGTGCCGTATGCGAGGTTAAGCAACGTGGGCGCAGGTCGGTTCTCGGATGGGTGACCGCTTTGAGTGGTTACTAACTGAGCGCTCATATGCTTTGGAAGGCACGTTAAGCCGTTGATCCCGGCTGCTAGACAGCAGCCGGGATCAACGGCTGCTGTCGTAGACACGACAGCAGTCGTTAAGCCAAGTTAGAGGCCTTCGGGCGGCTTGAGAACTTCTAACAGTTAAGTTGCCCACTCACTTGACAAGGGGGGTCGAAGTTGCACCACGTCCGTAGGGAGTACCCACCGTTATTCTACACGTGACCCCTGGGTGGTGCTAAAAGTGCAACAAACTGGCAACCGTAATAGTGTTCTCGAAGATCTCACGGTTCGAAAATAAATGCCATACGATCATTATTATTTTATTAGCACATCTTTAAAGCGCAGAAATCAGCCTCCCTGTTTCCGCTTCCTATCCTGCAGTGAACACAATAGTATGAATCCGGCTTTAACCATAGGATAGCCGAAATTTTTAGTGAACTGTGTTTTTATACGGGAATTGCTGCCAAATCTTTTGTATACATACATCCGTAAGGTGTTGCGTGTTGTCGTGCCTACG
Organism: Notocelia uddmanniana; assembly: GCA_905163555.1. Classification (NCBI taxonomy): domain Eukaryota; kingdom Metazoa; phylum Arthropoda; class Insecta; order Lepidoptera; family Tortricidae; genus Notocelia; species Notocelia uddmanniana. Next base: position 2,085,987 of record LR991060.1, read on the forward strand.
ACGCCACTAAAGACGATACGTGTTATGGTGTACGTCGTCAGGCACCTTAGTGCTTTACACTAAGGTTCATATTCAATGTCGTGGAAAATGAAAATGAATGGCCTCCAAAGGGTTGAGCCGGTTACGTTTTAGTCCCTACTTTCAATTAAAAAGCCTCGGCATAGCAGATGCGTAAGCGTCGACGTGCGCGTGCTCGCTGCGGTCTGTTGTTAAGTATGAATCTGCATAGGACATGCCACACCGTCTGCGTGACGTGTGCACGACGTTTCTCACGCAAGCGGTACTTTGATAACGTAAATGAAAGTACCTCCCCACTCTGTTATACCGTTATCCAGCGATTTAATCAATATTTTTATTTTAACTGCCACCTGCAATCATTGCAGCGATCTGGAGTGAGTTTAAATGTCAAATGAGAATCTATCAAATATTTTTGAGCCGATTGCCGGACTTTCAGTGTTATAATAATTCTTATCCTATCGATAATAGCTCAGTTACTAACGAAAAGTAGCAGAAATATCTGGGTACTGTTTTGATATCGACGCTTACCTTAATATGGCGTCATCATGTTCATCATAATTCGTTTCACATCTAAATAATCGTTTCAAATTCACAAATCCCTCTTATGAATTTAGATACAAAAGTCGGCATCGCACTGACTTGGTTTCAAATATTTTTGCTTTCCGCCGTTGAACTTAATTATGATTGGTATCTGAAAAAATGTTATTCAGTTTTAATGAATGACCGCTGCGATAAATATTATCATGATATATCTGTTACACGATTAGACTCCCAATAAATAGTTCTCGCCAACAAGGCGCAAAGCTCATCATAATGGCTCTTGAACTCGCTGTTAGCATTACAGTCGGCATCGCCAGTTGTATTCTGCTGGTGTACCTTTATATGACTCGAAATTACTCTTACTGGAAGAAACGCGGCATCGCCGGTCCTAAACCGGTGCCAATTTTCGGAAATTTGAAAGACACAACTCTCAGACGCACTACCTTCAATGAGCTCTTTAAGAACTTCTACGACTCTTATCCAGAAAGCAAAGTGGTGGGGATCTACCGCGCCTGGCATCCATCAATCCTGGTCAGGGACTTGGATGTACTAAAGCATGTTATGATCAGAGAGTTCGACAGTTTCTCTGACCGTGGTTTCAGCTTCAGCAACAAGGGGCTTGGCTTCAATCTCTTCAACGCCGAGAGTGATGACTGGCGCGTACTCCGAACCCGTCTATCCCCAATGTTCACTACAGGGAAACTAAAGAACATGCTCTACCTAATCACAGAGCGGGCGGACAAATTCCTAGAATACCTTGGACCGACGCTGGAAAAATCTCCCGAACAGAACATCCACACCCTAGTCCAGCGATTCACCATTGGCAACATCGGCGCTTGCGCCTTCGGTATAGACATAGACATGAACGACGTTGACAACGTTTTCGAAACGCTGGACAATCTCATCTTCACTACCAACTACACTATCGAGCTGGAGACCATGTACCCTGGCATTTTAAAGAAGTTCGACATGTCCTTCTGGCCTAAAGCGATAAAGGACTTCTTCTACGGACTCGTGAACGATATCCTTCGCGAACGCAACGGCGTGGCGTCCAACAGGAAAGACTTCATGGACTTGATGTTGGAGCTCAGAAATGCAGGCGAGATACATGGTGTCAAGCGACATGTGGATGACAAGGACAGAACTCTTCAGATCACGGATGACGTCATGGCTGCTCAAGCATTCGTCTTCTACGCAGCTGGATACGAGACTAGCGCCACAACTATGGGCTTCCTGTTACACGAGCTAGCGATGCACCCCGAGATACAAGAACGTGTCGTCAGTGAAATTAACCAGGTTCTCAAGAAGCATGAGGAAAAAGTAACATACGAATGCATCAAAGACATGACTTACTTGGAGCAAGTGTTTGATGAAACACTTCGCATGTATCCCGTAGTCGACCCGATCCCTCGGCTCGCTATGAGGCGTGTGGAGCTCCCGGATACTGGCGTGACAGTCGAGAAAGGCATGGGTGTCCTAGTGTCTGTCAGCGGCATCCATAACGACCCTAAGCTTTGGAAGAACCCCACCGAGTTTAACCCCGATCGGTTTTCACCGGAAAACTCCAATGGGAGGCATCCGTGCGCTTTTCTACCTTTCGGACTTGGACCAAGGAACTGTATAGGTAAGTCTTGATCTCATTTTTATTGCTTGATATTTCATAACATTTTGCAACGTTACAAGACGTTAACTAGAGCTAACTAAATCAATTCCTAATTCTACATAGACTATCATGCAAAAAAAACAACTCTGGCCTTCTTAGGCTTTAGAGTCAATCTTGAGATTTCACCTCATTTAAAGTCTGCATCGTAGTTTCAAACTTAGAGAATAAGACAACTTAAAGTATAAGTACCCTGTCTCCTTACTAAAGTTATAATTTTTGTCCAGGCATGCGTTTCGCGCAAGTGCAGTCAAAGGTGTGCCTAGTGAAACTTCTACGACGGTACCGGGTGGAGCCTTGCAGCCGCACGCGCAGTCATCTAGAGTTTGATCCGGACCGGTTCGTGTTGCGTTCGAAGCATGGGCTGCCGTTGAGGGTCGTTCCGAGAGTTACTGGCCATCAAGACACGCTGTTCCATGGGAATTAAATTTTTACATTATGCAAGAACTTTCGTGCGACTTTCAGTACATTGCGGGGCTGCCGGTTACCAAGGCAACGAGTTCGATCTAACCCTGTCATGGATCAACAATTGCATGCAAATTCTTGCATCGTGGCCCTTATGGTCCCTTACTTACTTACTTACTGCTGTGGCGCAACGACCCGAAGTGGATCTTGGCCTCCGACACCAAAGACCGCCAGGTTTCCCTGTCCATGGCTGTTTCCTTCCATTCGACGATGGTATGGAGCTCAGTCAGGTCCCTCTGCACTTCGTCGCCCCATCGGTACCTAGGACGCCCAACGGGTCTTCGACTAGCTGGACGGCCCGAGTACGCTCTCCGGACTGCACGATCGTCACCCATTCGGACTACATGCCCGAGCCATCGGAGTCTTGCGGATTTCGTTTCTCCTATGATGTTCGGCTCGGACACTAGATCTTCGACCTCCTGATTTTTACGAAGTCTCCAAGTGCCGTCTTATCTACGAGTGGGTCCCAGAATTTTGCGATAGACCTTCCGTTCCGCCACTAGCAGTGTGTGTTCCTCTTTCTGTGTTAAGGTCGAGGCTTCGCATCCGTACATCAGGCCCCTAGTACGTCCAATTCAATTAAGTTCAACGGTTTCAAGTCTTCATAATTATGTTTATAGGATAAACAAAAGCACCACTTACTAAGCTATTTTTGTATTTAGCAGTAACGATTGCTAACGATAATTCTAAATTATCCTTGAGGCGTTGTTAGAGGTAACTGGTTGAAGGTTTTGGTGACTGAGCATGTTTGTGCCGGTGGCTCAGTTGGCTAGAGCGGTTGACCGCGTATGCTAGGCAGGATGTCGCTGGTTCGAATCCTTCTTGAAGCACCCACTTTTTTCCTTTTAATGTTCGGTACATTAAGCCGAGCTTAATTTCCGGGTGACCATGTTAGTTTTTTGTCTCTGTGATATGACGACTGAGAAATAGGCTGATATGTAATGTTAATGTATGTTTAGAATTAAGTATATTTTTGTTGGGTCTGAATATTGAATGTCAAGTACACTTTGATTATGTTGTTAATGACTGATTAACACTATGCATAGGTTTATTTGTTGACTATAATAAACTGTATTAATATTGATTGTATAGATTGTAACAAAAATGCCGTGGATCCATTTAAAAAGTTAATCGGTATCGCATTCTAACTAGAATTAAATAGGAAAAAAAAATACGATGATGATGACTATTCTTTTGTTTTCCATGGGGAGCTTCGTCAAAATTTTCCAAGTCCCCATACAAAAGGAAAAAAAGAATGTGTGAATACCAATTAACGCCTTTAATGTATTTATTTATTGTCTTACTTTACCTTACGAGTACTTTTAAGTTAGGGTTTAAAAAAAGCAATAAATTCTGGGTTTAAGTAAAAATATTCTACTTGTTTTTTTGTTGTTGGGTAAGCCTACCCCGCAATATTGTGTAAAAGCACGAGCCGCTCAAAAATATCTGATACGAGTTCTGAGAGTATTCCTAAAAGAATAGTGTTTGAATTACATGTCATGTATATTAAGCGTGATATGATTGCAAGTGACTATTGTAAAACTTGTAGACCTTGTAGTGAAAAATGCCTTGAAAATAAAATGAATTTCGATTTAAAACCAAGTTTTATAAATAAGTATGATTTAGGCTCCGGCCTGACCGCTAGCGGACAGTGGGGCGGAGAGACGAGCGGATGTTCATAGATTGAACCCGATCAAATCGACCCCGATGCGTCCTGTACAATCTACACAATATGTAGATGTAGATCAGAGCCTTATGAACTTACGAATAGTATAGAGCCGGTACGCAAGCACCCGAGTTTGAAATCCGAAACCTAATAATAAAAAACAACAGATAGCTATTTAAAATCGATAAAAAAAATCTCACACAAAGCGCCGGTGGTAATCCCCGAGTCATACATAAATCTATCATCTAATCAACATTGCTCCACGATGCGAAAATACTTGATGGATTATTTGATAAATATATACGATCCATTCATCATAACAAGTAATTAATTGCAATAACACATGCGTATATGCGTAATGGACATAGGCTCGAAAAATAAATAGTAAACATGTTGGAGACTATATGGTGTTGACATAAGGTTGAATTTTGCGTGAAACACAACTATCAGTTGATCACCATGTTTTTATCTGTGTAAACAAATGTGACGCAGGTATTTATCTGAGACTTTCTACATACTTCTTCGTATCGTACCACATCCACCACCACCATATCATCCAAAGGACGTCCACTGCTGGACCTAGGCCTCCCCCAATTTCACAGGGGCCGATCTCAGTATCTCCACTTTGTGGTGAGTAAGGTGGCCAGAGCTCCCGATCACATTAAGCCGAGGATGTGCTGCATATGTCTTTAGCTGTCAACGTATCCTGAAGCCTCAAGTGAACAAAGGGTCACAAACGCCCTTGTGATTCTTCTGTAGTCGCATGCGTCCATAGGCTGCGGTATCTGCTTACCCTCTGGCAGTCCGTAGCCGTGTTTACCACCATCCTCCTTTTTTTTTCTAATCTTTCGCCACACGGTGAACGTTTTCACACATGTTTTATATTCCCCTTTTGTCTGCACAGGAGACGCTGAGCAGCCTACTCCCAGTGTTCGAGAACTTCCTTGACAAGGCCCCGAAGTCTGGCGGCTACGATGCGATCCGGCAAAGCGTGGTGCTTCTGGTGGGCTCCCTGGCGCGCCATCTGGAACCCGATGACGCGCGAATCAAACCCATCACACTGCGGCTTATTGCTGCGTTGTCCACGCCCAGCCAGCAGGTGAGCACTTCCTGGAAAAGGCTGCGAAGTCAGTCATAATGTGGTGCTTCTGGTGGGCTCCCTCGCGCGCCATCTGGAACCCGATGACGCGCGAATCAAACACATCACGCTGCGGCTTATTGCTGCGTTGTCCACGCCCAGCCAGCAGGTGAGCACTTCCTGGACATGGCTGCGAAGTCAGTCATAGTGTGGTGCTTCTGGTGGGCTCCCTGGCGTGCCATCTGGAACCCGATGACGCGCGAATCCAACCCATCACGCTGCGGCTTATTGCTGCGTTGTCCACGCCCAGCCAGCAGGTGAGCACTTCCTGGAAAAGGCTGCGAAGTCAGTCATAGTGTGGTGCTTCTGGTGGGCTCCCTGGCGTGCCATCTGGAACCCGATGACGCGCGAATCCAACCCATCACGCTGCGGCTTATTGCTGCGCTGTCCACGCCCAGCCAGCAGGTGAGCACTTCCTGGACAAGGCTGCGAAGTCAGTCATAGTGTGGTGCTTCTGGTGGGCTCGCTGGCGCCTCATCTTAAAACGGTGAAACGAATTTAAATGCGTGTTTTTATTTCAAAGCAGGTATTCCGGTGATGGTTTGAAATGAAAATGTCGGAGGTTCTTCAACTTTTCGTAGGTGTCAGCTATTTTAGTACCCCGCGTACCGCGGTAATTGTTTAACCACAGACAGATGTCCGGAATTAAACAGTGTCACTATTTTGTGTGTGTTGTTTTATCAATGCAATGTGAATTTCAAGCTTGTATTGCAAATACAGGCTGGAACTGTAAGTAATTTGGACTATCTCGACGTATCCATGTCCGCAGGTGCAAGAGTCCGTAAGCAACTGCCTGCCTCACCTCGTGTGCTCGCCCGCGCTCGAGGGCGAGATACCGGCCATCATGAACAAGCTGATGAAGCAACTGCTCACCGCTGAAAAGTACGGTGACAGGAAGGCATGTATAACCCTCTTGATATTTGAGAAATACGGAAAAGAATATAAAGATATAAACCGGCCGAGTGCGAGTCGGACTCGCGGACGAAGTGTTCCGTACTATTACCTATACAACATTAGACACTTTATTAACCTTTTTAAATATAAATTAAATAATAATATTTATTATTATTTTTTATTTGTAATAAGAATGTTAAATAATATCAAGTAGAATTTTGGTCAAGTGCGAGTCGGATTTTAGTTTCCATACATTTTGAGACCCAGCGCCTGATGAACACAACGAGCAACTTTTGAAAAGTTTTTTTTTGTATGGGAGCTCCCTTAAATATTTATTTTTATTTTGTTTTTAGTATTTGTTGTTATGGCGGCCACAGATATAAATCATCTGTGGAAATTTCAACTGTCTATCTATCATGGTTCATGAAATACAACCTGGTAACATACGGACAGACAGACAGATGGACGGACAGCGGAGCCTTAGTAATAGGGTCTCGTTTTACTCTTTGGGTACGGAACCCTAAAAAGAAAAAAAAAGAAAAATATAATAAAATAATAGAAAAAGAGATGAAAGAAAATAATATAATTTAGTGAAAAATTGTGTATTTCGCTCTACAGGATATCTTTTTGGCGTCTTCCTTCTCGAAAGTCTCGCTGCGCTCAGGGTTGTACTTTTGAACCACTCGCTTTTCACGTGGTTCAATCCCACAATCCTTCGCTGGCTCGGCTTTCATCGAATAAGTATCTAATTTTGTTTATATAGGGAGCTGCATACGGTATCGCAGGCATCATCAAGGGGCTCGGTATTCTATCGCTGAAACAGTTAGATGTGATGGGGAAACTGACTGAAGCTATTCAGGAGAAGAAGAACTACAAGTACCGAGAAGGTAGGAATATCAAATTGTTTTGAAAGTATCATACAGATGTGAGACAGTTCAATTGAACGTTTCGATAGTGGAATGTAATAATACATTAAATTAACCTCGCTCGTTATAAATATACTGTGCAGTCTGTTAAATTAAATACATACATATAATCACGCCTGTTTCGCAGAGAGGTAGGCAGAGATCATGGTTTTCTATTTGCTACGATCCTGACATACAACTTTCGCTTCATGAACTCTCATAACATTATTAATGCTTGCGCGCCGATTTAGGGTACTCGTGACCTGGCCTTTCTGCAGAATGTCTCCGATTTGGTCGGAGTACTTTCGCCGAGGTCTTCCCCTACCAACTTTTTCATCCACTCTTCCTTCATACACTCGTTAAATTAAATGAATAAATAAAATAAATAATAGCAGACAAACTTACAAAGCAAAGCTTTTACTATGGGTACTAGACGTCGATATATGTACTTATAATTTATATAGATAAATAAATACTTAAATACATGGAAAACATCCAAGACCAAACCAAACCGGAACCAAATATTCGTGCTTATTGCACAAATAATGCCCTGACCGGGATTCGAACCCGGGACCTTCGGGTTCGTAGGCAGAATCACAAAGTACAATATATATACTGAGATAGAGATACCAGTGAAATACTCCACATAGATCGTAGCGCCGTTGTGTGTTTAGTAAGAACTAACCGCATGAACGCTGCATCTCTGTCACTTCAATATGCAAGTGCAATAGAGATAGCACCCAGTGACATCTGGTGCAAACAAGTTAAACTAACATTTCCATAGAAAAAATAGTACTTCGAGCTGAAAGGCCCCTGGGCAGAATCACTATCAACTAAGCCAAAGTGGTCGTCATAAATGAACACTGGTTATAATAAATGTAGAAAAGCACTTAATAATAGGGTATTACACCATTTTTTAAAAACTGTTTTAAATTAATCCTGAGATCGTAATGAACTAGTAAAAATTTTGTTAATTTTTTTTAAAACCGAAAATCGCCCTAAAATCTGTTTTTTATTTATGATTATGAATTTTCGCGCGGAAACGCTAACCGCCATGCTTTTTCATCTCGTGACGTCACTCGGTTAGTAAACAATACGACTGCGAAAGACCAAGTAATAAGATTCGTGAAAATAATGAGTTATCATTGGTGTCTTGTGCCTGAATGCAAAAATACAAGTGTAAAAACGCCACAAAAATTATGGATTCAATTGCCAAGTGATGTAAAAATGAGAAATACTTGGTTGAAACTGGCAAGAAGAGATCCAAAGTCATTGTCCACAAAGACTAGACTGTATTTCTGTGAAGACCACTTTGATGTAAGTATGCGCTATAAATGGTAAATTAACTATCAAATAAACAAAAGAAAACTTCTTGTTAATATTACAAAACAAATGTCATCTTTTGTAATGTATTTATAGGTTATATTATGTAGGTAGGTACCTAGGATAAGTAATGAATTAAAAACTTCATAAATATTATAATCCATATTTCAGCTGGAAAATGATATGGAAAATTATACAGAGTATAAGATAATGGGTTCTGTTAAACGAATTCGGATCAAACCAAACACCGTACCAACTAGATTTGATTGCCAAGCAAAAAGGAAACACAAGTCCACTTCAAGTGAACCTCGGCATGCCTTTATTAAAAGGCAAAGAATGTCTACAATTAAAGAGATTGAGGACACCATACAAAATGAGAATTATGCTATATCATTACCATCTTGTAGTCAAGGTAAGTTATTTTATTTGTAGTTTATGCAATTGTCATAAATTATCATTAGTATCACTAGGACAGATAAATAATCATACTATTTTACTGTTATTTTCAGATATTTTGACACCTGAAATTAAGAAGTGTCATGATAAAGCAGTCCAAGTAGTACAAGCCCAGGAACACAAAGCAATTCAAGTCTGTTGGATGACACACTACAGAAGTAGAAATGTGCAAACTAAAATAAAAACAAAAAACAGCATAACATCACCATTGAAGACAACTGTGTGTACTGCAACATCACCCTTGAAAGTACCTCAGGGAAAGATGCGCAAGCTATGTCTATCAGCCACTAAAAGAAAACTGAATTTTTCTGAAGATAAATATGAGAGTGATGAATCATACACACCATCAATAGCAGGATCGATAGTCGAATACGATTCCTCTCCATATAAAATATGTAGTCAATCAAAAATTACTTCTGATGGTAGTAGCTCACAAGAGGAATACAAAAAAATTGAAAAAGTAAATCTACAGAGTACTTTGTCAAAGATAAAAAGTAAGCCCCGATTATATATTGGTATACCAAAGGAACTGTATTTTCTAATACATTTGATTGAAAAACACACTATCGTTTCTGAAAAAAATATTTTATTATGTTTAATGCGAATAAAATTAAATAGAACATTTGCACAACTTGCTGATGATTTTGATATATCAGTCACTCGAGCTAGCAATGTATTTTTTAACACAATGCCAGAAATTGTAAAAGTTCTTTCGCCATTTGTTAAACAGTTTTCAAGTTACACAATCAAGAAGAACTTACCTATAGCTTTCAGACATAAATATAATAAAGTTACATTTATTTATTTATTTATTTATTTATTGATAAAGGGAAACAAACAGCGAAAAATAACACATACAATTAAATACATTTAAACATATACAAAAGCCAACACAGTTTCCACTAATGAGTAATATATCATTATAGTTGCTCAGACAAGACTGGTTTATGTATATATAATTCTGTTCAATTTTACTATAATTATTCTTTTACAATTATTTTCTAAGATAGATAATAATAAAAGAAAGGTTATAAAACATTTTGTATCTCCTTGTGTTATAAAATTAAATAAAACGAATTTAAGAAATATATAAGTACCATGCACAATTTACTTTACAGAAGTAAGCTCTAGCAATTAATGTAGTACCACTATTATAATAAATTGTTAATTGAATAACAAATACGTTATTTATTCGTAATTGCAGAAACAAATTTTTGTACCGACGGAATAAAAAACAAGTCAATATGACAATATTTACTATTGTAATTTTTACATGCTCTTACGATGAATCTATTCCTTGCGTAAGCGGTTCGATGGGAAGGGACAGCGAATAATTTGGAAGAGCGCGTGCGGTGGTCCGCGCATCGAAGGAAGGCGCGCGCGAGCAGCGCGGGCGAATCCATCAGCCCGTTTAGAATTTTATATAATATAATTTGATCTCTGATCTCGCGTCTAGCTTGAAGAGATATAATATCATTAGAGTTAAATTCTTTGAATCTATACTTCATCCGCTTGATAAATTTATTTTGAATTCTTTCTATTGCATTATTATGGATAGAAAAATGAGGATTCCATACTGTGGAGGCATATTCTAAGCGAGATCTTACGTAAGCATTATACAAAAGAATCATTGTGTTAGGATCTTTAAAATCTCTACTCTGTCGAAATATAAACCCGAGCATACTATAGGCCTTCCGAACAATTTTGTCAACATGGGCGGTTAACTGCAACTCATGGTCTATATTTACACCAAGATCCTTTATTTCTTTCACTTTCTTAAGGAGACTACCATTTATGGAGTAGTCATAAACTGTGGGATTATGTTTACGAGAGAATGTAATAGAGCAACATTTTTCAATATTAAGGCAAAGCTTATTGTTTTGGCAATAGTTATTTAGTCTGTCGAGGTCGTTCTGTAGATTGAGACAGTTATTATGTGACGCGATTACACTGAATATTTTCATATCGTCTGCATATAATAAGACTTGAGAATGCTGAAAACATTCAACGACGTCGTTAATAAATACGTTAAATAACAACGGTCCAAGATGGGAGCCTTGTGGGACACCCGACGAGACAGGCACAAAGCTGGAGGTATGACCTTTAATCGCCACAGCTTGGCTTCTGTCACGAAGATATGATGTAAGCCATCTCAAAAGGTTTCCGTGAATTCCAAATGTCTCTAATTTGCTTATAAGTATAGCGTGGGAGATCTTATCGAACGCTTTAGAAAAATCTGTATAAATAGCGTCCACCTGAAAGCCTTTGTCCATTGCAACAAGAGTATAGTCAAGCAATTCGCAAAGATTGGATTCTGTGGATCTTCGGCTAATAAATCCATGTTGTTGAGGAGCAAGCATTGGTCTAATTGCATGATATAGCGTATCGTATATAATTTTTTCAAAAAGCTTAGGTATTACTGATAGTTTTGAGATACCGCGATAATTTTTTATATTTCTTTTGTCTCCGCTTTTGAAAATCGGAACAACGATCGACTTTTTCCAAATTTCAGGCATTATACCGGTTTTCAAAGATAGATTGAACAAATAGCTAATTGGGGGGGCTAGCGTTGTTCGACATCTATGAAGAAAAACTGGATGGATTCCATCAGGTCCACTTCCTTTAGAAACTTTTAATGATTTTAAATACATGCATAATAGACTGCTTGGAAATTGAAATTCAGAAACCAAAAAAAGCCATGCACCAAGCATTAACCTGGTCTGAATACAAAAAAGCTAATACTATTAAATATTTAATATCATGTACACCTGATGGTCTTGTAAATTTTGTGTCTACTGGATATGGAGGAAGAATAAGTGACATAAACTTAGTGGAACACTGCAAATTTTTAGATAGTTTGCCATCTAACACATGCATTTTAGCTGATAAAGGGTTTAAGCACCTTGAACATTTTTTATCTCAAAAAGGTTTTACTTTGCTGAGACCTCCGAGTGTTCCTGCGGGTTCCAAATTAACAAAAGCTGAAGCAAGGCAAACCAAACAAATAGCTAGTCTTAGGATTCACGTTGAGAGGGTCATTCGAAGATTAAGAGAGTTTGCAATGTTAAAAATGCATTCAGTCATAAATTTAAATATAATTTGCATGTTAGATTTGTGTATTAGAACAGCTTGTGCCTTGATTAATTTACAAGATGCCCTTATTAAGTAACTGGTGACCTGTTTCAAGTGGTTTTGAAAGATAAAATGCAACTATGGATTTATACTGTTGTATGTGTTGTATGGTGTAATCTCAGATAATATATCATCATCATCATCATCAGCCCATCGCAGTCCACTGCTGGACATAGGCTTCAATAATATAGGCCATAATATATACTTCTTTGTTATTAATTTAGATCTGTTTGGTGTGTTTATTTTTTATGTTTATATTTCGAATGCCAATATTATTTTCATGTATTTTGTTGTGACATTTTTATATTATTCTGTTTGGAGTACTTGAAATTATTAAAACATGTATTTTTCTTTGAAATAACTCTTGTGATTATGTAACTAACATATAAAATGTTATTCTAGTCTAGACTAGCAAAAATAAATCCAAATTTTTCAAAGTTCAATTTAATAGATTCTGTGTTCATTTATAAGTGTCTTTTGAGTTTAAAAATGTTTCATATTAGTCACATTAACCATTCAAGATATACAAAGTATATTGTAATAAATATAGTTTCATTATTTCCATGGTGTTCTTTATAAAGACGATGTTGGTCAACATAAGACAGTTCATTTCAAGGATGGATCACTATTATGAGTCTACTGCACTCAACAGAACTTTTAATGTATAAAATTAATTTAATAAAACAATCATTATATCTTTATAAAATGGATGTATTTTGTATTATAAAAACCTACAAAGATAAAAAAAATATTCAAAGTCAAAGTATTTTTATTTCATTGGTAACAAAATATTACTCTTGAAATTGTCAATTATAAACTACTGCTCATTCGCAAGGCAGACTCCCTTTTGAGAAGAACGAGCAAGAAACTCAAAGGGTTGCTCTTTTAAATGCCAACAATAATTTACATCAAATTTGTATGGAGATTGGAGCAACGCCTGTCCAAGCATCTTTGATATGTACTCTTCAATATTGTAATATGCCTTTTTAATTAAGGTATTCTTGACGACCATTTTAAACTTGGATAGAGGTAGATCCGAAATAGGAATTTTATGATAAAAGAATAAATCTTAGTACAAAAATTATAAATTATGAGCAGCTGATTCCATTGACAGCCAGTGCTGCCATTAGTTACACATATAAAGTATATTCCTGAAAAGTATATTTTCAGACTTTAACACTTTTATATAAAATTGGAAAAATGTTATTCTTCCAAAAAGCAACTACACTATTTAATAACTTCATGACATATTCATGTTCATATTCAACAGGGATTATAGTGACCTGATTGTTTTTCTTAAAATCACTGCTAGCGACACAGAAATAGCTTTTGTTTCCTTTAGCACAATACATCTGCATTTGAACTTGTGCAAAATATTTCTTTGATATTGAACCATTCTTATCTATATAGTTTTGTGTAGTTTTTTCACTAGACGGACACTTAATTTCAAAAGTAGTCTTGTTATTAATCCCATCAGGCGAGCCAGCAACCATTGGGAATGCCTCAGAAATATATAGACCACATTTTGCTATCTTTATTCCCATTTTCTTTTCCACTGCTATCCTGACTTCATCCTCCAGTTTTTTACCTCTTGATATTGCTGGAGTTTCAGGAACTTTTGCACCAAAAACCATAGCAACCAGAGCACCATCCACAGTTTTGCACTGGCTCACTTCATAGCATTTTGAGGCTGTGATTCTGCCATATCTTAGTTCATGCCACAAGCCACTTTTATGTTGATCTCTAGTTCTACTCTCCAGGGTTGATATGGTTTTTTTATTAAAAAGATGAGAAATTTTAGTTAAAAAAATGTCACAGTCTTCATCATTGTATTTCATTATTAGATGATGCAGTGATAAAGTTGCTTTACTGTCAAAATCAGGTTCATGCCTCAAAAACTGGCATTTGTCAATTTTTTTTTTTTTACATTCTAAAAGAAATTAATTTAAGACACTGCTATCTTGAACCATCTCCTTTGGTTTTCTTTTTGAGATTTCTTTAGCACACAATTTTTTTATTGATGATCCAACCTTAGCCAGATTCGATTTCCTCCAATAGCATTCAACCGAAGTACACGACGGGGCTTCGGTTCGACGATGTAACCACATTAAAAATGCAACACTGTGCTTGCAGCCGCCTTCTGAAGATGGGCAATCGTGGCACTTGACACTAGTCACAGTCTCTTCTTGTTCGTTTACAACAAGTGTCACTGCATAGGGCTTGGTACGCACTTTATGTTCCGGGCATACCGTACACTTAACCACGCATGTATTTTGAACCCGCTTCAGCTGCACATAGCCTATTGCGTCGTCTCCGTAAGATTCCCTTCCCGACCTGATGACAAAATATAGGTTAGGTTGGAGTGTAACATGAAGGACCCGTTTTATTGTATTGTGTATTGTTATTGTACTTATTATTAGACAAAACTTGATACAATGGTTACTTACATTGCTGTTTTAACATTTCTCAACTCGGCAGAACAGAAATCGGGATTGGAGGCAAAAAAATTCGCCACCATTAAAGTATTAACCATTGGCAGATTTGTACTTTCTGCTTTCACAAAACCGTCTTCCATAGTGAAATAAAGGCTAGAAGTCTACAAACGTGTTAATAACTCGTAAATTTATCAAAATAACAGCGCACAACTTCTTTTCAGTAGATTGTTTGCTATCGGAATGACGTCACGGCGGGATTCAATATGGCGAATGGCGTTTTAGACATTTGAAAAACAGATTAGAAAAGACGATTTTTAAAATGGAATTATAAAATTAAAATTGCAATTTTATGAATAAATATCGACGTTTCTTGTTTACTTTTTTCGAAATCTATTATGAACAAACATTTTTATATTTTTCCTTAGATAGTGTAAAATACCCTATTGATACATACCAATGTCATCCTCGCAAGAGAATAAGTATAACCTCATTAAGACCGATAACATTATTGGCGACTTCGTGGTACCTATTCGTCAACAAAGCTGTCGGTGAGGTTAATGTCCAACAGCGAAGGCTACGCAATGGCACAAAATAAGTAATAGTACTACATACGTACAGAAGGCCCACCATTAACAAACCCTCCGTTTAGGTTTGCCAAACGTGCCTAAGCGTGGCCATCTCTTTCTGTCGCACGCAACGCGCTCTTTCGGGGGCGGGGCCCTAGCGCTAGGCCAGGCTATAAGCCCGCAATGCGGGCGGCCGACATGTACTTGCAGCGGCGCGGTGAAGTCACGGAATGAGCCGCGCCTGGTATTGGAGGCGTCATTTGAACACATCAATGACTATATACTCGTATGTTTGCAGGCGCTCTATTCGGCTTCGAGATGCTCTGCTACAAGCTGGGCCGTCTCTTCGAGCCGTACATCGTTCACGTACTACCCCACCTACTGCTATGCTTCGGAGACAGCTCCCAATACGTTCGCGCCGCCGCCGACGATACGGCGAAGCTTATAATGAGCAAGCTCAGCGCTCACGGGGTCAAACTAGTTCTACCATCGCTGCTGCAAGCCCTGAACGATGACAACTGGAGGACCAAAGCTGGTGAGTCACTTCTCTTGATTAGTTCTCCGCTCTGCCTATCATTGATGGTATTCGAGCTTCTAATCACCGTCATGAAGGTGTGTACCGGTAATAAGGAGGTCGCAGCAATTTTCACTGCTCAGTCTTGTCGAGATGCCTGCTGTTGTCGACTCATTCTAAGAAAATTTAACTACACGCGAAAAGCGAGACAATACAGTTTGCTCTTTTTACCCGACTGCGCCAGAAGGAGGGTTATGGTTTTCGAGAGTATGTATGTACGTATGTATAATTGTTTGGCACGCTCTGCGGCCTGAACGACTCGATGGATTTTAGCTTGAGAGGTGTCGTTAGATTCGTATTTACTGTGAGTGACACTGGGTATATCAAAATTTAAAAAAAAATGGCGGATTTTTGGCGCCAAATTCAAATGTTTGGACGCTCTGCAGCCTGAACGGCTCGATGGATTTTAGCTTCAAAGGTGTCGTTAGATTCGTATTAATTGTGTGTATGTAAATGATGGTAGTTTATTGGTATGGAACTACAAAAGCAGTCGGGTTTTTTAAAAATTCTTTTAATATCTCTTGTTATACTAATTTTCGCAGTACGAGTGAAACAGGAGTAGTTTATTAACGCGTGACGCAACTTGGTTGTTATGGAACACATAACGTTAACTCGAATTAAATCATCATATCATTTGCAGCATCTTGCCGTCCCCAAACCGAGCTTCGTAATTTGTTCGAATTGTTTAAAAATATACCGTTCAGAACATTGAACAGTTTGTTAACTAAGCACGGTATCTTACTGATTTTTCCGAGGTCAAACTTAGTCCATTTTTGTCGTCTTTATTTATTTAAAAGTCTTTAAAACAGCACAAACAATGATTTTTTACGAGTATTTCCGTCAGTTCTGATCACTGCTAACGTATTTATTTACCGTTGTTAAATACCGTATTCACATGATTATATGGTACAGGATCCATCGAACTACTGGGCGCGATGGCGTACTGCGCGCCCAAACAGCTGTCGTCCTGCCTGCCGTCCATCGTGCCGCGCCTCATCGAGGTGCTGTCGGACTCGCACATGCGCGTGCAGGGCGCCGGCGCCGAGGCGCTCAAGGTCATCGGCTCCGTCATCCGCAACCCCGAGATACAAGGTCCGTGAACCTTATTGCCAAGGGATAAGGTCTACCTATGGTCAATTAACTGTGATCATCAGTCCGCAGTCGCCCACTGCTGGACATCGGCCTCCCCCAATTTCATGGGGGGTAAATGCCATAATCGCCACGGTGGTCTTGGTCGTAGTTTTAGGATAAACTGTGCAGTTAAAATGTGGAATGAACTTGCGCCTGCGGTATTTCTGGACAGATACGACCTTCAAATCTTAAAGACTGGCAACGCACTAACAACCCCTCTGTGTTTCTTCAATCATTCGTCCATGGGTGGCGCTAAGTGATGGTAAGATTGGTAAGCGTACCATCAGGCTATTCGTCTGCTCGTTTGCCTCCTATACTATAAAAAACATACCGGAGTCCATCACCATTATCAGCCGAGCCAATTACCATATTTTCTTTACAGCGATCGTACCGGTCCTCCTTCAAGCGCTCCAAGACCCGTCGAACAAGACGTCCGCCTGCCTCCAAACTCTGCTGGACACTAAATTCGTCCACTTCATCGACGCGCCATCCCTCGCCCTCATCATGCCGGTGGTGCAGCGGGCGTTCTTGGACAGAAGCACGGAGACAAGGAAGATGGCGGCGCAGATTATAGGGAACATGTATTCGCTGACGGATCAGAAGGATCTGATGCCGTATCTTCCGAATATTATACCGGGGCTGAAGAGCTCGCTGTTGGATCCTGTGCCGGAGGTTAGTGAACATTTATAGTCGGGGGTTGTACTTTTCATGCCAAATAAAAAGGATGATTTTAATTTAGTCTTATTGTAATCAATTAATCATCAATTATTAATCATGTGTCGACAAAGCTGCTTTTTAGAGTTCCGTGCCCAAAGGGTAAAAACGGGACCCTATTACTACGACTTCGCTGTCTGTCCGTCCGTTTGTCTGTCACCAGGCTGTATCTCAAGAACCGCGATAGTTAGACAGTTGGAATTTTCACAGATGATGTATTTCTGTTGCTGCTATAACAACAAATATTAAAAACCGGAATAGTGCGAGTCAGACTCATTGCCGTTTTTATAGATAATGGTACGGAACCCTTCATGCGCGAGTCCGACTCGCACTTGGCCAGTTTTTTTTTTCAATTATAATCCCTGTTACACCCGTTATTGCCTGTTACATCACTACTTATAACGTACACCATTACCTAGTGTACTGCAAGTTTTTTGTGATTGATTTATTATGTGTAATACCAGTTAATTACCAACAATTCTACAAACTCCGTAGTCTTAGAGAGTTTACATTCATATTTAGATTCAATATTCCTATAACCTCTTATAAAACTCAAAATTATGATTTGCTCATCTGCTTATAATAAAACAAATCTATAACACTACATCTCCTTTGAAAGTACCATACATTCTTGACTGGAATAATGGTCTATTATATGGGACTGGAATGCTAACTGGAATAGATGTGAACGGGGTATAAGACTGCTGGGAAATTTCTTTGGATTAAAATATAGACATGGCTTAATCATCATGTCAGCCGAAAGACGTCCACTACTGGACATAGGCCTCCCCCAAAGAATACCACAATGACCGGTCCTGCGCCACCCGCATCCAGCGGACACCCGCGACCCTTACATGGCTTCATGGCAACACAATGCGCTATTTCCAGGTGCGCTCAGTGTCCGCCCGCGCCCTCGGCGCCATGGTGAAGGGCATGGGCGAGAGCAGCTTCGAGGAGCTGCTGCCGTGGCTGATGCACACGCTCACGTCGGAGTCCAGCTCCGTGGACCGCAGCGGCGCCGCGCAGGGCCTCAGCGAGGTGGTCGCCGGCCTCGGGGTGCACAAGCTGCACAAGATCATGCCAGGTCAGTTTTACACAGTATTCTTTACATACGATCCTATCACAGTCTACTACAGCTGTGTCATTGGGTATAAGTTCATAATACATATACATACACACTAGTTTTCTATCACGACAGCCAGTAAAGTGTCATGTTACCCTAATACTTTTTTACCATAAGATCATATCAGCTAGATTGCCATACACAGTATACTCCTAAACACACACTAATATACTCCTGTCACGGTCGCCACTACACTAGAATGTGTAAGCTAATGAAGTGAAAAGTTATAGGTCGATTCACAAGAGCTGGCGTGGAATGTCTATGAAATTATTGACAGTTTCATACATTTTCCGCGCCAGCTCTTGTGAATCGACCTATATCACTAGTTGATGTTTTCAGGTCAATGAGTCGTTATGAAACAAATGTGACAAATAAACTAATGTCAAGAGTGCATTAGTTAAGAGCAAATTGAACCTAATTATAATAATAATAATAATAATATTGGGGGACAATCTTACACAAATCGACCTAGTCCCAAACTAAGCAATGCTTGTACTATGGGTACTAGACGACGATATACATACTTATATAGATAAATACATACTTAAATACATAGAAAACATCCAAGACCCAAGAACAAATATCCGTGAAAAATGCACAAATAAATGCCCTGGCCGGGATTCGAACCCGGGACCTCTAGCTTCGGAGGCAGAGTCACTACCAACTAGGCTAAACAGGTCGTCGTGTTATATATTCAACCAATGTGCGTTCAATATGAGTAAATCGATTTAAATACTTGCTTGCGGCCAGGCTTAAGCATTCGAAGTACAGTGCCCTGGAACCATTGTACGATTTCGTATCGATTGCGGTGGAGACTGCGGGTCCCTGGGGGATGGAGGCCAAAACCTTTATCAAGAATTTGGGTGGCCGGCTTAGGGAGAGGGGCTGTGATCCGCGCTCCGGATCGTATCTGGTTCAACAGATTTCGTTGGCTATACAGCGCGGTAATGCTGCTAGCATAATGGGTACTTTTGAGCCGGCTACGGTTCGGCGTGGTCCTATTTAGTTGATAAATTCAGGTTAATTGACGACGCCTGTTGCTGATTTATAGTTGTACCCGCACGACGAAGCTTGAAAATTACATGTTCAAATTTTGTACTGAATATAAAATATTTAATAAATTTAAACTTACCATTCCCCCCACAGACATCATCGCAACAGCGGAACGCACCGACATCGCTCCTCACGTCAAAGACGGTTACATAATGATGTTCATCTACATGCCCGGTGCATTCACCGACGAATTCACGCCATACATCGGACAAATCATCAACCCCATACTCAAAGCCCTCGCCGATGAAAACGAATACGTCAGAGAAACTGCCCTCAAAGCTGGACAACGAATTGTCAACCTATACGCTGAATCTGCTATAACGCTACTCCTACCTGAATTAGAAAAAGGTCTATTCGACGATAATTGGCGTATCAGATACAGCTCTGTACAACTCCTAGGCGATTTACTGTACCGTATTTCTGGTGTCAGCGGTAAGATGAGTACAGAAACTGCTTCGGAGGATGATAATTTCGGTACTGAGCAGTCGCATAAGGCGATTATGTCGGCGCTTGGCAATGAGAGGAGGAATAGAGTGTTGGCCGGGCTGTACATGGGGAGGAGCGATGTGGCGCTTATGGTGCGGCAGGCGGCGTTGCATGTGTGGAAGGTTAGTCAAATTCAACCTTAACATGTTAGTTGTAAGGTCCAAGATCCATAAATTGAAGGCTGTAATCGAGATAGAAATAAGAACTCAACATTTTTAATACGCTCGATTTTGGCCGCTCAGCTCTCGATATCAGTCGTATTTTGAATGTTACTAGGATATTTAATGTAAAATATGTAGATAATTTTAACACCCGTTTCTCTCATTCCTAGTATAAAAATAATCTGAAAAATACGTTTTCTGCCTTCGGGAGGATGTGAAAAACGTTGTGGTTTCTTCGAATATCAGCTCCTTACAATTGCCTCAATAAGCAGTTGACGGCGCTTAAAAAAAGCCAGTAGTGGACTATTAAAGTCCGGCCTGTTTAAAACGTTTCTGTGATATTATTACTAGAAATTGAACGCTCGATCTGGACCCGGGTATGTCCTTAAACTACGACAGACCACCGGGGAATGGGCAGCAGCATTCCTAAAGTGCGGTGGAGATATTGCGATCGCCAACCCGCATGCCAAGCGTGGCGATTATGGCATTTACCCCTCATGAAATTGGGGGAGGCCTATGTCCAGCAGTGGACGTCCTAGGGCTGATATGGTGGTGGAACGCTCGATCTAGTTTTTAAACGCTGACACAAGCGAGAGATGTCATAAGTTTAACAGGTAAATCAAGATCTTCTCTGTCGAGATGGCTCGGTATAGTTGTGGTCACCATTATCAATATTATCATATCAGCCGAGTGACGTCCTGCTGGACTTAGGCATCATCCATCTTCTGGGTGAGCTCGCTTCATCGTCGGCCTCATCTTTGTCTCCTGGCTAGATGCTTGCCAAGAGCAATCCCATTTTTTATAACCTAAAATTTTACCTTTTTTTTACTCACGGGAAATCCGTTATGAATATCCCACCCGGCCCTGGAGAAACCGAGTGGGTATGTCCGACTCGCACGGACTAAAACCCCCTGGGTTGTTGCACATCTCGCATTTGCACAGGGACACATCCGGAACCTACAGTACACATCCGGAACTGTCAGTGTTCACCTGTATTAACTCTTGTTCCGTTCCAGGTGGTGGTGACGAACACGCCAAAGACGCTGCGCGAGATCCTGCCCACGCTGTTCGGGCTGCTGCTGGGCTGTCTGGCGTCCACCAGCTACGACAAGCGGCAGGTCGCCGCCAGGACGCTGGGGGACCTCGTGCGGAAGGTAATCTGCGTTCATCTTTTCACACGATAACCAGTGCGAACGTGGCTTTATTGACAAGGGCGTACAATTATCTTCTCACACCTGCTATTCAGAAACGTGTCATTGTTGCTCTCGAATGAGGAACCAAAGTCGTACTTTTCTTCCCCCATTTGAGGGCAATAATTACTCTTTTCCTCATAGAAGATGTGAAAAGCAGTGTGTGCTCTCGGTAGCAACATTATTTGTAAGACATTTCATGTTTTTAGCAGCGGACCTCATAAGCGGTGTGAAAAGTGTGTCACACTGTAGCAAAATTATTTACTTCTTGGGCGTAAACATTTGAATCCCTCGCCATTCTCAAGATTCTACTTCAGAATCCCTCGCTACGCTCAGGATTCTATTGTGGAGTCTTTCGCTTCACTCAGGATTCAATTCAATATAGCGCCCTCACCGTAAATCATTCGTATCATTTTGCGCCCTCGAGACACACTTCACTCGTGACTTTGTGGAAACGTGCATTATTTCTGACCTGGACTTCAAATATACTCGTAACATACGTATACTTTTCAGTGAACATATGTATATATCGAGTCCCTTTCTGGGGGTCCATTTACTTGAGGTCCGTGCATAGTGGTAACCACAGAATAAGAAGCGGTAATTGTAGTTCAGGTGTGTATTCGATGGACAATATCAATCACTTCAAAAACTTAAACGATTACAAGGATGTAATTGGATTAGATTACTTAAGGTTAGAAACGTGGTGTGTTCGTCGCAGAACTAGCTTAACGTCCATCTCGATTCAACACTCCATCAAGACTGTGGGCATGGCCGCCATCGGCGCCATGCCTCCTTCTCCCCCACCCACTTTCCTCTCGTAAGGTGAACTGTCACTTTTGACAATCAAGTTAGCCAACTTCCGGTACTAGTTCTGCGCCGACCGCACCCAAGCCAATCGCTTGACGTTTCTAAGACTCACATTTCAACATCAAAAATCACAACAATAATTTCAATCGCTACATAAGCATTGAAAATACATGGTGCTGACGCAACTGCAATTCCAAAATTTGCCACGAGCACCTTTGTTGACTTCCTGCGACATATATGTCGTCGTCTAGTACCCATAACACAAGCCTTACTGTGCTTACTATGGGACTAGTTCGATTTGTGTAAAAAATTGTCTACTCATCATCCTCCTAGCGTTATTCCCAGTACAGTTGCATCCTGAAGGAAGCCTGGGGTCCGCTATCTAATCCCAAGAATTGGCGTAGGCACTAGTTTTTATGGAAGCGACTGCCATCTGACCTTCCAACCCGAGGGGGAAACCAGACCTTATTGGGATTAGGCTTCTCAAGTGAGTGGAACTTGACCGTTAGAAGTTCTCAAACCGCCCGGAGGCCTCTAACTTGCCTTAACGACTGCTATCATAGACAGCAACCGGGATCAACGGCTTAACGTGCCTTCCAAAGCACGGGAGCGCTCAGTAAACCACTCAAAGCGGTCACCCATCAGGATTGACCTCGCCCGACATTGCTTAACCTCGCATACCGCACGCGAAACGCTGGCGCCGCTGGGCCACAAGACTAATATTTATTATTATTTATTTATTGTGTAACTTTGTTCTTCGTGCTACGCTGCGATTGTGGAATGTGCTCCCTACCGAGATTTTTCCCTAGGGACTACTGTACGGGTTTCTCTAAGCAAGGAGTGTATTGGCTATGTGCGAAGTAGGTGGTGGGGGTAAGCTAGGCGATCGTAGCGCACATCATGGCAGAAATGTGTACTTACCGGGGACCACTGACACATTTACTTTCACGTTTTCTATTGGTTTCTTAACGGTTTCCTACGATTCGTTTCGTTTGTATGCATTTATTTATTCTCTTATTTATTTCAGTAAAATTTCCAATACGGGATCTTTCTCGTTTACTAAAGTAAATTAAATATTCATGTGTCATTATTTGACATCTCTGAGTTTTGACATTGTCTCGAGACCTTTGACGTTTGACGTTTCAGACGTGCACATAGCCAATAGTTTTAAAGAATCGGCAAGGCGCATATGGCTCCTCTGGAGTTGCAGGCGTCCATTGACTGCGGTGACGCTTACCATCAAGCGGGCCGTATCTAGATCTAGCGAACTGAACGAAGGGTGGGTCGCACCAAAACGTCTGTAATCGTAATAGTTTAAGTTTGTATGCCTTAACGAGATGTGTTTCTTCTAGTTGGGCGAACGCGTACTCCCAGAGATCGTCCCGATCCTCGAGCGCGGTCTCCGTTCAGACCGCGCCGACCAACGCCAAGGCGTCTGCATCGGCTTGGGAGAGATCCTGGCGTCCACCTCACGCGACGCAGTGTTGTCGTTCGCTGACGGTCTAGTGCCCACAGTGAGGACTGCGCTGAGAGACCCACTGCCTGAAGTGCGACTGGCGGCCGCTAGGACCTTCGACAGGTTAGTCTAACGTCGACTTTGTATATATTAGAATAAGGTTCATTATCAAGCGCCTAGAGCAGTATTTGCGTACTGGCTGGCTCGAGATGCGACCTTCGACAGGTGGAGCAGTGTCCTATGTTCATTGTAACATGGTTCATTATCGTCTCGGAGAGATCCTAGCGTCTACTTCATTCACGTGATCCAGTGTTGTCTGTGAGGACTGCGCCCTAGACCCAGAGACCTGCCTGTAGTACCTTCTACTAGCGTACTTTTACTATGACTATGTTCACATTCTCACTCAAGTTTAAGGTTTATTTCAGATCCCTACCTGAAATAAGGCTTAATGCTACGGGGCATTTAGACAGTTTGGTCAAAACGATACGCA
The DNA here is from genome assembly GCA_905163555.1 of Notocelia uddmanniana. Classification (NCBI taxonomy): domain Eukaryota; kingdom Metazoa; phylum Arthropoda; class Insecta; order Lepidoptera; family Tortricidae; genus Notocelia; species Notocelia uddmanniana. Next base: position 2,110,370 of record LR991060.1, read on the forward strand.
TATTTGTGGACGTGAAAGTGCCGTGCAAGCTCAATTGTAAAAAAAAAACGCAATTAATTAGATGCACTCTCTAGCTTTCCTACCTCAATTTCAACTTTAATAAGACTTAAACTAATCATTCCTTTAACAGTATTATATAATAATAGTATTAAGCTGCACCACCACTATCTATCTAAAAAAAAAATTTCTTTAAATCTAATTTGTGGTTAATGTTGTTGGTGGCACAATAAATAAAATGTACTTAGTAATATATGTTTTAAGCCCTTATTGTGACACTGTTTGTTAACCCTAATAGACAAAAAAAAACGAACATAAACTAATAATAATAACTAAATATAACGTTCGCATTGCGCGTCGAATCAACTATTTAAATCTATTGTTTGCTTTCAGTTTGCATGCAACGATAGGCAGCAAGGCGCTGGATGACATTCTACCACAAATGTTGGAAGGTCTAAACGACCCCGACCCAGCAATTGCTGAAGCCACACTTGACGGGTTGAAACAGGTGAGATACAATAATTCAATACTTCTACGTGACCCCTGCTTATAAAGTGGCAATTATCATCAGCTTTGGTAAATCCCACCTCTTGGCCAGGAACACGTAACATGTGGTACTTACCAAGGGTAATAAAGAAAGCCTTAGGTCGCATATTTATCCCTTGCATTACATTCTCTGTTTTACCACTCTAGGGAAGGTCACTACTTCTGATAATATACTGCGGTTGTTCGACTAGCTAGCACCAAAACCATAGCCTTGAGAAATTGCCCGTTCATACAATTTCATAGTGCTTTGCAATCTGTGATTTCAGAGGAGACGGGGAGAGAGGGATGTTATAAAGTTATGATTAGGACTTTGTTGTAACTCTAGGATGTTTCAAAATTCAGATAAAATTTGAATTGTAAAAAAAATCGTTTTTGATTCATAAAATAACATTGAATAGAATTATTGTTCTCCTTTACAATGCATTTCTTAACCGATTTTCGTGAAATTTTTTGAGCAGGTTTGATAATTATATAGATTTTTTTTGTAGAGTCAGTTATTGCAAATTTTGAAATTAAAAAATGGCTCACAGAGCCATTAGTAATATAAGTTACAAGTAATTAGGGTAGCAGCATCAGTAATGGACAAGTCCCAATCATCATACCATATCAGCCGAAAGACCCCCAAAGAGTGTCACAATGACTGATCTTACGCCACCCGCATCTAGTGGACTCCCGCGACCTTCACCAGGTCATCAGTCCACCTTGTGGGGGGTCTACCCACGCTGCGCTTTGTAGTACGTGGTTGCCACTTGAGAACTTTTCCAATGATGTACATTAATTCTTATTTACAAGAAAGTAGGAGTTATTAATTTTTTATACAATAGCTGTATGACTTTTACTGCACAATCTGGGTGTCTTCAAAACAAGAGTGAATCGGCTATTACTGAACCAGCGAGCAACATCTTAGGCCTTGTTATCGCTTTCCATCAGGTGAGACTAAGGCCAATCGCTGGTCAGTCTATCATAAAAATAAAAGATCTTGGAATTAGGAATGGTTTATTATGGTTTTCACACATAGATAACCCCCTCTAGATGGAGATTATAGGGCGACGTGCGGTCACCTCACCTATGTACCACTAGTACATGTAAGCAGCAACGCCTCGCGCTCTCAGTCAGACTCGTCCAGGTTCGCGATCTATACGTACTTCAAATAAATGAGCATTAATAATCGATTTCATCCATTACAAATGGTTTTTGGTTGTGTAAAGTTCTGTAGGAAAAGCTCTCGAACAGCAAACTACAAGAATGAGGAAACAAAATTTCACAGGAAGTGAAATTAATTACAAAAGGCATATTTTATTCTGCCAGGCGGAGTTCATTTTACACTAGTCATTAAGAAGTACTGAAGTATTCTTGTCCCTTTCCAACCAATTCAAATGTCAATATACTCTCCCTTCTGACGAAAGTACATGCTCGGGCTAGTGATGTGCCAGTGACGCTTTCGACATTACCGTATAAGTCCCGATTTCAATTAATTATGTATTCGTTCGTGTTTTGTTCCACCATTTTAATATTGAATTTCTATTGGAAAAGGTTATTTGTTATTTTACATTTTTGACATTAAATTGTCCGTGTTACCAGTCTTCTTTTAATTAAAGTAGTAATGTAGTAAATTTGTGTCTCGATCTATTTTATTTATACGGTATAGGTACGATACGGGTACAAATCTAGTGTAGTTGAATTGAATATTTAGTTAAGAAATAGTTATTCTGTACTTTTATTTTATTATAAAGTTTATTAAGCGGTTATGTCATATTTATTGCTATGTATAATCGAGTATGTAATAACAAATTAGTAACAGTATTACCACTAGGACATACATTTTCCTAGCAATTAGGACTGGATTGCAATAGGGTTTTTTCGAATCGTTTTAGTGAGCAATGAGGGCACTAGCCCTCACACTCACCTCGTTGACACTAGTCAACGAGGATTTCCAATGTAACTTATATTTGTGGTTTTACTGTACTTATTGAAATATTTTAATAGAAAACTTCCAAGACTCAGGAACAAATATTCGTGTTCGTTCATCACACAAACAAATGCTCTGGCCGGGATTCGAGCCCGGGACCTCCGCCTTCGTAGGCAGGGCCACTACCAACTAAGCCAAAGTGGTCGTCAAAATATTCTGCAATTTTTGAACATTCACCAGTGCTTTAGCCGTACTACATTACACTATGTATTATTTTATGCTGCTATGCTATTACTGCTGGGCAAAGGCCTCCATCCTTTTCTTCCACATATCCCTGTCCTGGTCAGTCCCCCACCAGTCTTGCTAAAAGGCGTCGATTTCATCTCGCCATCTCCGGCGAGGTCGGCCACGACGCCTTGTTCAATTTTGAGGAACCTACTTGGTGGTGATTTTAGCCCATAAGTGTTCCGGCATGCGGCAGACGTGCCCGGCCCAGGGGGTCTACTCTGAAATCCAAACTTCGTATGGTGCCATCCCTTTCACACTCCTGTCATACACTATATGAGTGAAAGGGACGGCACCATACGAAGTTCGGATTTCGAATTTCGGAGTAGACCACCAGTGACATTGAAGTTTGGCGGTTGTGTGAGCTACATCAGCAATCTGGGTTTTGAAACGCACTGAGTTTATACATAGTGTTCCAAAACACTATGTATAAACATGCCTAAAATATTATTCTAGATTCCAAGTCAATAGATGAGCATATACGCTAGGTAAAATTGTTAACCTAAAATAAATGGCATTACTAAACTACTAAACAACGCGTCCCATCCCTACGCCGCGAGCGCCATGTTGAATCAAAGCGCGCGCTCTATGAAACAGCCAATGGCAGCGACGTTACCGACCTCCCCGCGACCCGCACATACCGCTTACTTTGGTGACTTTTGATTCGAACTAAATCGTCCATATCGGGGCTATCTAGAGGGGGTTATCTATTTTTCTCAAACATGCAATGAAATATTGATGTTATGTTCCTTATAACAGGCTGCGAAGTATGACGTTTCAGGTGCGGCTAGGACAAGAGGTCGTTAATGGAATTTCATACAAATCTTGCAGGCCTAGGCCGGCAAAGTCCTCTTTTTTAATTTCCATTCCACATAAATTGTGGCACAGGCACCATGACATTCTGCCACTAAAAAATAAAACTTTGATTTTTTTGTTGTTTATTTCATTGCATGTTTGAGAAAAGCACTATACATACCTCGGCGGGAAATATGGGCTTGCCCGCCTCAGACCTATCCGACCTCGCCTCGCTCGGCCGTCTATATATGTCTTCGGCCGGCAACCCCTTATGTCCCGGCCTCTGTAGTAATGTACTATTCATACAAATGTTGCAGGCCTAGGCCGGCAAAGTCCTCTTTTTTAATTTCCATTCCACATAAATTTGTGGCACAGGCATCATGACATTCTGCCACTATGCGTATTAAAAATAAAACTTTGATTTTTTTGTTGTTTATGTCATTGCATGTTTGAGAAAAGCACTATACATACCTCGGCGGGAAATAAGGGGTTGCCCGCCTGAGACCTATCCGACCTCGCTTTGCTCGGCCGTCTATATGTCTTCGGCCGGCAACCCCTTTCGTCCCGGCCTCTGTAGTAATGTACTATTTCACACAAGCCATAGCGTAAAAAACTCAAAAAACCCTTGTTTTTTTTTTCTTTTACAATTTCTTGCAACAGAAACTGATTTCCGACCTAGATATGCCGGATCCCATTGTGTATACAAAGTTTCATGTTATTCTAGCATGGCGTTTTAAAATGAGAGCATAAATACGTTTGTATGGAGAACCGAGCGTACTGCGCCCTCTTAAAGTTTCCAACACTGGAGCCGTTATCGTATGCAATAGACCTCTGGTCTTGTCCCAACACGTTGGCTTGTTCCAGGTGATGGCGATCAAGTCCCGCGCGGTCCTCCCCTACCTGGTGCCGGTGCTGACGTCGGGCGCGGCGGACACGCGCGCGCTGTCGGCGCTGGCGGCGGCGGCGGGCGGCGCGCTGGCCAAGCACCTGCCGCGCGTGCTGCCCGCGCTGCTGGCCGCGCTGGCCGCCGCGCGCGGCACGCCGCACGAGGCCCGCGAGCTCGACCACTGCAGGAACGCGCTGCTGCCGGTCGCCGACGCACAGGGGGTCCGATGGTCAGTATATGAGATGCATTACTTTGGCGACGGAACTTTGATCGTTTTTTTTTTTCCAGTTTTCTAAAGATAAAACCTAGCTAGATCGATTCTTCGCCCCCGTAAACCCCCTAATTCCCTAGTCACGCGGTATAGCGTAAACACAGGAGACAAACAATACCGCACGCAAGAGAGAGGTGAGGTTTTTTGGGTCTTCTTGGGCCGGAACAACAAGATTAACTACACAATTATATTTAAAGAAATTGTTAACGTCGAAAATAAAGGTAAATAAATATCGTCTAACACCTGTATTACCAGTCTTAAATTTCAAACGCGATAAAAGCACCATCGTCAATTTAGCCGCAAAACATAATAAAATAACTGCCGCTATTTGAGCACCGGAGTGTGACTTATTTGAATGGCGATGGATGAATGTGTACTATGAATGTCTGAGATTCTGTGGAGTACCCAACTCGGCAATCAACTGTACCTGTGTAATTTCAATTTTTCAATTTCATTTATTAACCATATTGTAACATGATCGTTACATGGTATGTCAGAAAATAAAATAATAATTTAGAGGTAACCCCTATTATACAGGGTGTCCCAAGAAGTAGTGATATACTGAAGCTGGGAGGTAGAGGACCTAGAGGGCTAGCTGAATCACCCCCATGTATGTTCCGCGATTTTTAGTATTTTCGGAGTTATGTTTTTTTTTTAATTTTTCACCTATCGCCGCGTACGATGAGATTTTTATTTATGGTGACGTGAATTATTGCGGTAGATGCTTGATTTTTTTTGTGTGCTAAGCTGATAGATAGGCCAATTCAGTATGGTAACATTTACTATCGTTAGATCTTTGAATGGCATAAAAAAAATTAAATGCCAAGAAAGATAAAATTACCCAGTATGTTCACAACTTCAAGGGCCCTTAAAAAAATAAAATCACATAAAAAATAATTACCGATTGGCTTTTAAAAACTTGCTCTATCTATCAGGTAGCTACCCTGAAAATTTCATTTTATTATTAATAAGGCTTCAATCAAAAAATTGAAATCTAACTGTGGTAAGTGCAAAATTTTTATTTACATAATGATTAATGCGAGCAAAGTAAAACCAATTACAAGGTGTTTAATTACAATAAATTTTCAAAATGCCCCCCCTGTTGCTCAATGCAAGTGCAACATCGCCGGAAAAAGTTGTCTTTTAAACGTCTGAATGCACTTCTACTCTACAGCCTACACCATATTCCCAAAAAATTACAAAAATGTGACTATTACCTAACTCTGGTGACGATATAACTATGAAATAGTATAGTATATTATATGTACACCTAGGGAGATAATATAAAGAAAGGCCGAGATCGCAGATATTTACGGCCCGAGCTGCAAGCGAAGGACGCAAATGTGCGATCAAGGCTTTCTTTATTATCTCCCGTGTTGTATACATCATTTTATGTCAACATTTGGCGAAAAAGCGGCTATTTCCGCACATGTATCGGGCGAAAAAATCCACTTTTAGCCAGGTGTGACATAAATGTTCTTTACAGGTTTAGAAAAAAAAGTGAAAAATGATTGGTTAATATGCTGTCAATAATAAATACTTTACTTTTTTGACATCTACTCACAACCTATCTATTCCAGCATCAAATAAAATAAAATCAATCAAATCTAAATCTCGGAGTGGTGAAATAAAATTAAATATAGTATATTTTGCTTGTGTTGTGTTTATTCGAGTACTTTATAATATTTATGATGATAATAACAGTCGTAAAATAATTAAAATTAAACATTGTTACGTAACTTCTAAGTACAATGACACTCAAAATTAATGGGAGGGATGAGCTTGATGAATTGACAACAAATTGTCAATATTTGGGTTCAGTTTTGTCAGGAATAATCGCAAATCTCCTCGTTCTGTGATATTCAGTCTGTTCCTATTTTTCGTTAAAAGGTTTGTAACGGTGCTGAAACTTTTTTCCACAAGATATGACGAGGGAAATGATATCAAAAGCTTTCTCGCAATTTTCCACAGTCCAGGATATTTTTCGGGTATTTCTGCTTGCAGCCAAAAAGTTTGATACCCTTTTTTATATTTCACCTTCAGCTCCTCATTAGTGCTAAGCTCAAGTAGCTCCTCTTGCAATATCACGTTCTCCACTTCCATTTCATCAAATGGATTTATAATCCATGGTGGTATTTCCATCGTGAGAATGTCTTCAAATCTGGTTTTAAAATCATCATGCAGGGCAATCAAATGTTGAACATATGTCTGAATATCATCATCCTCGCATTCTACCTGTGACAAGCTTGAGAATTGGGAAAATTCGCGTCGACTAATGTTTTGCTTCATTAACTTCAATTTCCAAGAAAAGCGGAAATCACACTCTTTGTTTTAATTAAATTGAGGTTGTCCCCTTGCAGTTGTAAGTTAATATCATTAAACTTTTTGAACAAATCTGTCAAATACGCGATATCTGCTTTGAACTTGATCAGGTTTTCTTTTAAATCTGGAGCTTTACTATCCAGAAACTCCAAGACAGACTCAAAAAGTGAGTAAAATCTTGTTAAACATGCACCTTTCGACAACCAGCGTACTTCAGTGTGTAAGAGCAATCGTCGGAAGTCTTCATCATTTTCATCGCACAATTGGGCAAATAAACGCGTATTCAAAGCATTGCTTTTTATTTTATTAACCGCGTTAATCACAAATTGGAGCGATTGGTGCAGTCTAGCACTCAAATTTTTTGCTACTAAGTGTTGTCGGTGGATGACACAGTGAATTGAAGTTAAATCTGGTATCCTTTTTTTCGATGGCTTATGAACCCACGATATTTCCCGACCATTGCAGGAGGGCTCCATCTGTTGCCGCCGATGTAACGTTTGTGAACGGAATTGATTTTTCTTTTAAAAAATCGCTCAGGATGTTAAATATCGATTCACCTTTAGTGTCAGTCTTCAAAGTTTTGGCGAATAATAGCTCTTCATGAATTTCTTCGTCCATAACAAATCGCACAAATGCTAATAATAATGCCTCATTATCAGGTAAAGTTGACTCGTCCAGTTGAATAGAAAAATGAGTTGTTTGCAGATAATTACACAAGAAACTTTCAATATCAGAGCTCATTTCGTCAATACGTCTTTGTACAGTGTTGTTACTTAAAGGAATTTTTTTGAGTATGTCAAATGGAGGTTTGTGCAGAACAGTTTTTAAAACTTCTTCAACAGCGGGTAAAATTAACTGTTCACCAATGGTGTGGGGTTTTCCAGATTTCGCTATGAGTAATGAGATGTTGTAAGATGCCCGCAAGCCATCATCGTTACTTTCAGATGTTGAAGCGAACATACCTTGCAGGGTGGGTCTCTTTTCATATTTTTCTTTCAATGATTGAAAATATTTCAAATCTTTACCTGTTTTATCAGGGTGGCACCTTTTTAGATGATCTTCGAGCTTCGATGGTTTCATAGAGTCATTGCTCAAAACTTTATTGCATAAAAGGCACATGGGCAATCGCTTGTCCGCGTTTGATGGAAGAAAGCCAAATTTTAAATATTCCACACTGTACTGTCGACACTTAATTTTCTTCTTTGGCTCCGCCATGTTTCAAATTAGCTACCTGTAAGTATAAAAAAGTTTTTGTGATCTTAACATTCTTACTTAACTTCTTCTTAGTCTTACTTAACAGGATATGGCTATTTTATAGAACAGAATTTATAATTTTTCGCTATGAATCAAAAAAAGAATACTAATAAACTTTTTTCGGCTGTCTGTTGTTTTATGGAAGTAGGTAGGTAATAATCGTAATGTTCATTATTTCATATTTCATACATGTCTATCATACACAAAGAAGACAAATATATTAACTACAAAAAGAGATACCTATAAGTTGTATAGCAAATAAACAAATAATGTACTTACTTTTCCGACACGATTCTGGCAACCAGGAACAGCAATTCACTTTACTTTTGTAGTCGAAATCCGGAAACAAATGAGTAACGTTTGTTCTTAGCATTCGTATTTATTGGTGAAGAATCAAACAAGTGCATACAAGCACAGCACATTACCGTAAGTCATAGGTATTTCGTCCCTTTGCACGTCCGAACAAGCGTTTTGGTCGGCGCCGGCGATAGCGACGCGACGGTGCTTCGCAAGCCTAGACTTGTTCGTTTGTCCAACAGCTCGTTCGCGATATGTTGCAGACTTGCAGTCGACAAGTTTTGGAGCCGAAAGTTGTAATTTTAATAATATAGTATTATAGTATAGGTAGTTTGATTCACCGAAATATTTATCACGGAGGAACGCAATATTTTTATTATATATTTATCAGTCGTCCAGGCTATAAAAATAATACAAAAATCATCTGTTTCGTTATTTACCATCGAAACCAGATAAATTTTCGTGGACCCCCACGTACAAACTGTGAACCCCTATTTTTTTGCCACTCCAGCGTAGACCCCTGTCACATCGTTCGTGGACCCCTGGGGGTCCACCTGGACCACTTTGGGAACCCCTGATCTACCGCAATAATTCACGTCACTATAAATAAAAATCTCATCGTACGCGGCGATAGGTGAAAAATTAAAAAAAAAATCATAACTTCGATAATACTAAAAATCGCGGAACATACATGGGGGTGATTCAGATAGCCCTCTAGGTCCTCTACCTCCCAGCTTCAGTATATCACTACTTCTTGGGACACCCTGTATAAAACAAAATCTTAGTCATAAAACATGTCATAATTCTTATTTACTTAGATAGCTACAGTTATAATTTATATTTTACATATTTTTTAGTGACAAATATTCATTAATGGAATAGAAGGCATGCTTTTGAAAAAACATCTTACAAGTGTGTTTAAAACATTTGAATGGCAAGTTTGTAATTGTGATTGGCAACTCATTAAAAAAAATACCCTGTTCTTGACATTTTCTTAACTTAAGTGCTGGAAGGATAAGTTTGCTCTTGTTCCTGGTGTTGTAGCTGTGGCAATCTGAGCGTTTTAGTAGAGTATTTGCCTTTTAATGAATTTCTAGGACAGAGTAGTATATAAAAAGTGATATAACGGTCATAACTTCAAGTTTTTCAAAGTAGGGCCTGGCAGATGTACGTCGGTTGATACCGCTAATGATTCTAATAGACCGTTTTTGAAGAATTAATATTCGGTTTATTCCGGTGGGATTTCCCCAGAAGTTTACTAAGGGCTTTAATTTCAGTAAGGCGTAATTTGCTGTTGCTAATTTCGCACATAACTTCTGTATATGCCCGCCGTGTGTAAGTTTGTTGTCGAGTTCATAACCTAAAAAACATGTGTTGTTTCTGTAATGTACTTATATTAGTCTTCATTGTTCCGTCGGATTTTCGTAAGGCGGTTGTGTAATTTACAAATGTACTTATATTTTTGTCCTCATTTAAAACAATGCCATTACTTCCGAACCATTTTTGTAATATGTCAACCGTCTGTTTAAATTTTTCCTCCAAAGTGGACAAGTCTTTATGTTTAACTCATATATGTGTGTCATCTGCAAATAGAGTTACCTGCGCCCATTCAGGTATACTAGATGGTAAGTCATTAACATAAATGAATGAAAAACAATACTTGGCCCAAGATCGATCTCTGTGGTACACCTATACCTATTTGTTTTTTTTTTATACTTTATACGTACGGCCCGCCTGATGGTAAGCGGTCACCGCAGCCTATGGTATTTCTCGTGGTGACGATACAGAATTGTTGACTTCAACTACCTGCATCCGATTCTGCATGTAGCTGATCATCATTTGCAGGGCTATACCGTCAAATCCGTAGTGGCGCAGTTTAGGTATGAGAAGGTCAATCAAAGGCCTTGGATAAGTCGCAAAACATGCTTGCGCATTTCTGCGACCCGTCCATAGACTCCAGGACAAAATCCACAACCCTTCTCATGACCATGGCAGTCGATTTCCCTTTTCGAAACCCGTATTGGTTGTGTGAGAAAAGGTCACTCCGTTCGAAGAAATCTACTATTTTGGTTTTTAGGACCGCTTCTAGTACCTTTGAGAAAACGGGTAAAATGCACACGGGTCTGTAGTTACCAGGATAATTTGCTTGACCCTTCTTAAAAATAGGTACAACTATACCAGTTTTAAGTATTTCTGGAAATGTACCTTCCTCGATGCAGCTATTCAGCACCGATAATAATTATATTATTAATTATTAACGATAATTTAAATGTGTATGTATTTAGTTAAGTTTTGTTTCATGACGCATTGGTCAAACTGTAATGTTATCTTAAACCTGTTTAAATAAATAAATAACTTTATGGTTTCCATTTCAATTGTATCATAGAAAAAATGTAATAAGATTTCTAGTGTATTATATTCACAATACATAAACCCAATTACTTTGACAGCATAATCGACATGCTGCTAGAGTCCATCCGCAGCAGCGAGGGCGACAAGCGGCGCGCGTCCGCCGCGCTGCTGTGCGCGTTCGTGTCGCACACGCGCGCCGACCTGGCGCCGCACGTGCCGCAGCTGCTGCGCGGCCTCGTGCTGCTCTTCGCCGAGACCGACCGCGACGTGCTGCAGATGGCGTGGGAGGCGCTCGCCGCGCTCACCAAGACGCTCGACGCCGAGCGGCAGATCGCGCACGTGGCCGATATACGGCAGGCCGTGAGATATGCGGCGTCCGATCTCAAGGGGGAGCTGCTGCCTGGATTCTGTCTACCCAAGGTGAGTCTGTCCTGTTCTTTGATATAGGAGATGATGGAGAAGACGCTCTTATGCTGCTCTTCGCTGTGAGCGACCGGGACCTGCTGCAAATGGCGTGGAAGGTGCTCGCCGCGCTCACCAAGACATTCGACGCCGATCGGCAGATAGCGCATGTGGCCGATATACGGCAGGCAGTGAGATATGTGGCGTCCGATCTGAAGGGGGGGCTGCTGCCTGGATTGTGACTACTCAAGGTAATTCTGTTCTGTTGTCTGATAAAGAAGACATTATCTACGTCGAGAGCGACAGGGACGTGCTGCAGATGGCGTGGGAGGCGCTCGCCGCGCTCCCCAAGCGGCAGATCGCGCACGTGGCTGATATACAGCAGACTGTAAGATATGCGGCGTCCGATCTGAAGGGGAAGCTACTGCCTGGATTCTGTCTACCCAAGGCGAGTTGTATATTGTCTGATATAGGACATTGCTGTGAGCGACAGACATGATACAGATGGCTTGGGAGGCGCTCGCGGCGCTCAACAAGACGTTGGACGCCGAGTGGCAGATAGCGCACGTGGCCGATATACGGCAGGCTGTGAGATATGCGGCGTCCGATCTGAAGGGGAAGCTGCTGCCTGGATTCTGTCTACCCAAGGCGAGTTGTCTATTGTCTGATATAGGACATCGCTGTGAGCGACAGAGATGACACAGATGGCCCGGGAGGCGCTTGCGGCGTTGTCGAAGACACTGGATGCGGAGAAGCAGGTAACGCATGAAGTGGATAATATAAGGTATACTAAGAGATGATATGCGGCATCTGTTCTGAAGGGATTCTGGAAAGCAAATCTGAAGAGTCTGGGCTCTGTCTACCCAAGGTATTTCAGTCCCAGTGTTCAAGGTAGCAGGTTCAACGGTTTGAGGAGATTTTAGCAATTTCACAATAAACGTGTTGCGACATTGTTCCGCTAATATGCACTTGAATTTATGTATGTCATTATCATCATCATCATATCAGCCAGAAGACGTCCACTGCTGGACATAGGCCTCCCCTTAAGAGTGCCACAATGACTGGTCCTGCGCCACCCGCATCCAGCGGACTCCCGCGACCTTTACTAGGTCATCAGTCCACCGTGTGGGGGGCCTGCCCACGCTACGCCTTCCGGTACGTGGCCGCCACTCGAGAACCTTTCCGCCCCAACGGCCATCGGTTCTACGATCAACGATCGATCGATCGATCGGTTCAACGGCAATCGGTGCAACGTGTCGAAAGGTAAATAAATAAATTTCGCGATAGACCCGTATACCGTATACGAATATTTATAAAATAATACGCTTGGCATGCGGGTTGGCGATCGCAGTATCTCCACCGCACTCAAGGAATGCTGCTGCCCATTCCCCGGTGGTCTTGGTCGTAGTTTAACACCGATTTAATTAATTAGTGTGCTGTAATATTATAAAGAATCCTACAACTCTTTTCTTCTCCGCAGGGCATAGCACCGATCCTGCCGCTCTTCCGCGAGTCCATCCTCAACGGTCTGCCGGAAGACAAGGAAGCGGCGGCGCTCATGCTCGGCGAAGTCATCAACTTGACGTCAGCGGCGGCCATCCAGCCTTCCGTCGTCCACATCACGGGGCCGCTCATCCGTATCCTGGGCGATCGGTTCAATGCGAGCGTCAAGGCAGCCGTGTTGGAGACTTTAGCTTCGTTGCTATCGAAGGTGTGTCATCAGTCGTCAATAAATGTCAGCAGATAGCGCTCATGCTCGGTGAAGTCATAAACTTGACGTGAGGTGCTGCCATTCAGCCTTCCGTTATCCACATCACGGGGCCGAGGATCGGTTCAGTGTGAGCGTGAAGGCTACTCTGTTGGAAACTGACCTCCTTGTTCTCGGGGGTACGTCATCTGTAGTTGGTAAATGTTACCAACAACAATAATTGCAACTGTACATAATCAGGCCTTAAGAGTGCGCAGTACGTTCGATTCTCCATACAAACGTATTTACGCTCTCATTTTAAAACGCTATGCTAGAATAACGTGAAATTTTGTATACACAACGGGATTCGGCATATCTAGGTCGGAAATTAGTGTCTATTGCTTGAAATTATAATGTAGAAAAAACACAGCGATTATTATGGTTTTCATACAAGCCATAAAAAACTCAAAAAGCCGCTGTGTATTTTTTCTTTTACAATTTCTAGCAACAGTAACTAATTTTCGACCTAGATATCACATTGTGTATACAAAGTTTCATGTTATTCTAGCATGGCGTTTTAAAATGAGAGCGTAAATACGTTTGTATGGAGAACCGAGCGTACTGCGCCCTCTTAAAACACTCGTGTGATCTTATTATGAAACTCGCCTGAGGCTCGGTTTTTGAAACCATACTCGTGTTTTAATGCCTTTCAGAAACTAGTGGCATAAACTACTGTATTATGGGCATTTGATTTCGCTTATGCAGTAGTTTTTTATGTAAATTAGTGTTTGATATTGACAGTTTAATTTTGATTAATTTGTCAGGTCGGCGTGATGCTGAAGCAGTTCCTGCCCCAACTCCAAACGACGTTCCTGAAGGCGCTGAACGACCAATCGCGGCCCGTGCGCATCAAGGCGGGGCTAGCGCTAGCGCAACTCGTGCGCATCCACACGCGCGCCGACCCGCTGTTCGTGGAGATGCACAACGGCATCAAGCTCGCCGACGACCCCGCCATCCGCGAGACCATGCTGCAGGCGCTGCGCACCATCATCACCGGTGCGTACAGTATAGATACACTACGATAACATGCCCCGCCCCTCCAAATTACCATTTCAATGTTTCAATCACATCCTTACGAAAGTGTCGGCGGCACACATGCGTTGGAAGTCTTGGTGGTGCTTAATAAATACTTTGAAGCGTTTTGATTTTTGGAGGGGCGGGCCAGGTTATAGTAATGCGTACACAGTAAAGTCAACGTCAAAGATATATATATAAAAAATTTCGGGATACGTTCCTATCGGGTTATTTCTTAAAGAAAATAAGGATATTATTTCAAACGCGCTCGGAAATGGTGGTATTTTATTTGAAAAACGGAGCACGCGAAAAGGCTACCTTTTATCCGTCCCAAATTAAAACTCTATGTCTTGGGATTATTATACTCCGAGGACTCAAATTCTCGAGAAATCAAAATTACTAAATAGGGGGCCGTCCACATATTACGTCCCGCAAAATTTTGACTACTTGAAAACCCCCGCCAGTCACGCTTTTTCCTATCAATAACCCGCCGCCTCCATCGCTGTGACGTAATATGTGGATGGCCCCTAGGACATCATTTAACGTCCTCTTTTATTTACAGTCGGCGGCGACAAGATGTCCGAGCAGCTAGCTTTAAGCGTGCTAGCCACATTGACTAGTCCAGCCCTGCTGGCGCATCCAGACGACCCGCCCCGCGGACCAGTCGGCGGCTGTCTGGGAGCACTGTTATACTGTCTACCTCCTACACACAGGTAAATATTTATTTATTTAATAACTTAAATCTATCATTAAACCTAATGATACAGACAAGTACGTAATCGGCATCAAAATAGTAACAAAATAGTGAAATTAACTAAGCATAACACATTTAAATAGTCTTCATTTGACAATCATATAACCATTTGATATTAATGTTTCACTATATTTAATTATGGTTTAGACTTCGGAATTCCAATTGTCTTGCTTTTCAGCATAGGCCTCCCCCAGGGTTCTCCATAGTTCCCGATCATGGACTTTGCTCCTCTATGTGGCGCAAGCTATCGCCTTCATCGTGGCGGTCTTCCTCGTTTATAATAATAACATAAAACTCCTAAATAACTAATAATCATTTAAAAATTAAAATAATAATACAACAAACTAAGTGTAACAGTATATAGACATTTTTGCATTAAATTAATACTTTTCTTATCTTAATTTAAACGTAAATCCAAAAAAATCAAAAGTGCTCATTTTTGGTCGTAAAAACATTGCTTTACATCCATAGGCAGTTGAATGCCGTTATATACAATTATATAACGGCATTCAACTGCCTATCGCATGTGACGTAAGCTTTTTGGGTGTAACATTTACTCCAAAACTCTCTTGGAAAAATTATACAGATAGAATTATAACTAAAGCAAACAAAGCTTACAACATATTAAAATCTTTATGTGCAACTTCATGGGGAGCCGACCATAAAATTTTGTCTTTTGCCTTTGTAAAATCATCGAGGGAGCATGTAAACACGTCCAACTTTAGCGCAACCATGATAGTGCGACTACTTCTCTTGTCGCGGTGCCTCCTGCAACATGTTTGTGCGAGCGGCGGGCGCGGGGCACGCCGTAGGGTACACCGAGGTTGCACAACTCGGCTCTGAACTGAACAGTCGCCTGCGGTATTTCCGGACCGATACGACCTTCAAACCTTCAAGAAAAGAGCGTACTCCCATCTTAAAGGCCGGCAACGCACTTATAGTGGTCGGCGGTTTCGAAGTCAATCCTGACACCTGGCATTTCCATAGATTTTATAGACATAGACATAGAAGTACTTTATTTATCACCACATTTTAACACTTAAGTACATGATAAACATAAGTAAAAAACTACAAAAAAATTAAAACAGACATTAGATTAGACAGTAGGTATAACAATGAGTGATGATAAAAAGGGGCTGGACTCAGCATAATGTTGCACTGAATACACCGCAACGCTAATTTTCAGTCAGACCCTTCTACTGTTTATGAGTTACTCTTATATAATACTCGTACGTCGGAACAGTGTTCGAGTTAAAGTTTAAGTAGTTTATAACCTAAAAGTCACTCTGAGGTTATAAACTGTATGGAAATGACAGGTGTCAGGATTGACTTCGTAACCGCCGACCACTATACCCCTTTGGTGTTGCGGGTGACCATGTTCATGTTCATATTCATATATTTATTGATAAAATAATTTACACGTCCAAGATTTAACAAAATAAATGATTTCATAAATGTAATTGGTACAATCAATAACATTTTTAAAACAAAAAATATTTACATCAAAATGGGCGGCGCTAATCGCTTCCCATCAGGCGATCCGTCTGCTCGTTTGCGTCCTATCACCTATGCCATAAAAAAACCTGTCCTCCTCGTTTCTGTTTCGGTCTCGTAAAGAAACTCCGAGCATAGCTCGCTCTATAGCCCTCTGAGTGACTTTTATTCTTATTAGGCCCAACGTGAGCGACCACGTTTCAGTACTGGCAACCCACACTTTCTACAATAAAATTCCCAAACACATTACTGAACTTAGCAATTCAAAATTTTTCATTTACTGTATTTACTTCTAGTAATAACGAAAGGCATATTTAAAAAAACTAAGGCTAGATATAAAAAAAATGTAAATAAATTCAATTCTGTAGTAAAACAAACACTTATTTCAAGAGCATATTATAAGATAAACGGCATGGATAGGGATTTTTGGCAGTGATAGTGTCCTGCACGGCTAATCTATCGCGAAAGTAGGTTTTCTGCTGTAGCATTGTTATTTTGTAGTAGCTGACACTGTAATTTTATATTTAACTGTACAATGTATATTGTTTTACTTGAATTTAAACTTTCGTGAGTCATTTCAAAATTATATTACGCAAACGGTTAGAACTCACGTATAAATTGTCACTCCGGGCGACATGTTTCGAACTCTTCGGGAGTTCTTCCTCAGGACGAGTCAATAGCGGAGCATGGCTGCGATACAGGTGCGTCCCATTTCATTCGATTCGACAAGGCGAGGATTCTGGTACGGGAAAAGTGTTATGTGCCACGCATGATTCGAGAGGCGATTGAAATTGGGCGCCGCCCTAACTTTAATCGTGACGGGGGCTGGGTGTTACCGCCAGCATGGAAACCTGTTATTCCTCTTATAGAGCGAAAAGTGTGTTATGACAATCGCGTGGACACAGTGAGTTCAGTGTGCTTGCCCTTGATCGGGGAGGATGATCTCCTACCACGACCTCAAACGACGCCTGCAGCACAGAACGGCCCCCCTACCCCCACCCTGACGGCGCGTGCGACGCGAGCTTTGCGGCGGGCGGCGGGGAGACTGTCAGTGTGCGAGGCGCGCTCGTCGCAGGTGCACTCGTCCTGAGGAAGAACTCCCGAAGAGTTCGAAACATGTCGCCCGGAGTGACAATTTATACGTGAGTTCTAACCGTTTGCGTAATATAATGTATATTGTTTTGAAAAAATTACACCTCGCCGAGTTTCTTACGCCGGTTTTCCTCGTGGTAGAGGTTTATTTTTCCGAACCGGTGGTAGTTTATTGACGTTCATAGGTGCACGTTATATGCCTAATTTGAAGAATAAACTACTTTCACTTTTACACTAGCCAAAAACCTTCGACTCTTCGTCGAGAAAACATTGGAAAGCGCCAATTTTATTTAAATTCCCCAATAGACTTAGGGTGGTATTCCACTCGTCCAATATCTTTGATTTAACTGTCATCGGAATCTTTGATCAAATGTCGGGGTCCCATCCAAGTATGATGAAATCATTCAATTTCTTTGATCAAAGATATTGGACATAGATATTAGATGAATTCAATATGGGGTGGTATTCTACTCATCCAATATCTTTGTCCAATCTTTGATCAAATTTCTTTGACGGAGGCCCATTCCACTCATCCAATATCTTTGTCCAAGTTTTTTTTTTTTCATGCGTAGCCTTATTGATTTAACTGTCATAGGAATCTTTGATCAAATGTCGGGGTCCCATCCAAGTTGGATGAAATCATCCAATTTCTTTGATCAAATGTATATTGTACAAAGATATTGGATGAATGGAATACCTCCCTAAAGGTCATTGAAGGTGTGTGTAATGGTTGATTTGTTGTAGGGACGCGGCGCTGTTACATCACGTGCTAGCGGGCGGGAACACAACCGTGACTGAAGCGGATTGGATGTTAGCGCACGGACGGTCCTGCGCGCTGTTTGTGGCGCTTAAAGAGACGCCTGAGGTTTGTATTCAAAATCAAAATCAAATATTTATTCTGCAAATAGGTCACAAGGGCACTTTTACAAGTCAAAGCGTGAATTTATACAATTAAAAAAAAAACTGACTATCTTACTTAATAATAATGATTAAAAAATATACTGATTAACAATTAAATAAAAATAAATTTACATTGGTTTACAATTACTATGGTTGTTTACTTAGATTAATAATACCAACAGATCCGTAGTGTTAAGCTAGACGATTTTATAGTTGTCTTTTTTAGGGTTCCGTACCCAAAGGGTAAAAACGGGACCCTATTGCTAAGACTTCGCTGTCCGTCCGTCTTTCACCAGGCTGTATCTCAAGAACCGTAATAGCTAGACGGTTGAAATTTTCACAGATTGTGTATTTCTGTTGCCGCTATAACAACAAATACTAAAAACAAAATAATAATAATAATTAAGGGGGCTCCCATACAAAAAACGTGATATTTTAGCCCTTTTTCATGGCTACCACTCGCCGAGATAGATCTAAAGAACCGTAATAGCTAGACAGTTGAAATTTGCACAGATTATGTATTTCTATTGTGGCTACAATAACAAATACTAAAATCAAAATAATAATAATAATTAAGGGGGGCTCCCATACAACAGAGTAGTTGTTGGCGTTTTTTTTATGGTACGGTACCCTTTGTGCGCGAGTCCGACTCGCACTTGGCCGGTTTTTTATTTTAATACCAAGTCGGTGGCAAAGAAGCGTACGGCCCGCCTGATGGTAAGCGGTCACCGCAGCCTCTGGACGCCTGCAACTCCAGGGGTGTCACATGCGCGTGGCCGACCCTTTAAAAATGTATACACTTATGTCTTGAAGAATCCCATATTCCATACCCTTTATTCAACTTCTGTGAACTGTCTACATTTAAAGGCTAGCCGGAATGTCAAATCACCACAAACCAAATCGTCACAAACATCAGTTCAATACAGTTAGTTATGAAAACTGAGACACTGACAGTTTGTGATGGTTGTCGCTGAAGGCGAGCCATACATATTCTTCCGCCTGAAGGGCGTAATGAAGGTTTCCTAGCTAGCTCAGGGTTTGAGGGAATTTCTACTAGGTGGAAGAGCAAACACAGATTGACTTAAGTAATGAAGATGGGTCTTTTACGCCCTTTATTAATAAAGCCTTATATCTACGGATCGTTACGCGGATAGCAAAGGTCCCGTAGGACGTTACGACGACGAGAGATAGCTACAGGAAGTCTGGATGGCGGATTGTTCTCCGGAGAACGGGGGAACCCTGCAGAACGCACCCGGTGGTGGCCCGCGCCGCTACTGTCAGGGGTGATCGGGATGAGGAAGGAAGGCAAAACCTCAAGGGCTAACTACGCGGAGGAGACGCGCGGCCCAAGAGGGGTCCCTAGGGTACCTAGGCACGTATCCGGTACGCCCGCACCGCGCTCTAGGCTGGTCAGCCCTTGTTCCCACTGCGGAGTCGAAACAAAGACTGACTACTCGCATTTTTTTTTTGACCTGACTGTGGCTATATAGGCCGAGCCCATTAAAGCGATAGGAATATGCGGTGGGAGAGTTGCCTGGGGAAAATCCAGGGAAAAACCTCCGACACGACCGCGTGGGCGGTTTAAACACTGGAATACTCTAAGAGTTTGCGCTCCAGTGAGATTGGTTGAACGGTTTCAACCAAATCTGGGGTGTGAGTGGAATCGAGCTACTGGGAGTTTTGTCGCTGGTTCACTAAACCTAGCCTAGCTGAGGTAAACCTAGCCTAGCTGAGTTAAACCTAGCCTAGCTGAGACTACTCGCAGCAGCAGCAGCAGTCTGTCATCTCACTCGCTCGCCCCCGAAGGGGGCGAGTGAGGGGGAGGCCATCTCAGGGCATGTTTGCCCTCTTTGGCGGTTTGTTTTCCGCGGCCCATAACGATGGGCCGGTCATTATTCGTCTTCGTATTGACTTGCTATTTCTCTCTCCAGAGATTCCCGGGCTTCTCGTTGATCCTCTGGAGTGAGTCCTTTGGTTAACGCTTCATGGTCCAATTTGAATATTTGTAGCCAGAGTGGCTCTGGTGACGTGGCACGTTGAGCAGGTGATGGGGCGGGGGTCGCCACCGGGCGCGGTGCGGCCCCCTTCGCCGTCAGCTTCTCCGGTTGGTGGGGGTTATCCGGCGCCATATGTGAGTCGGGCGCCGTTATTTCCTCCTTTTGGCTCTCTTTTGCGGAAGGAGGAGAAGGAGGTTTGGCCGCGCCCGGGATTGCGGCCTTCTTCTTCTTCTTCTTCTTGGTCTTCTTTTCGGGCGGAGGGGCGTTTGCCGGCGCCATGAGTGACGCCGGCGCTGTCTCCTCCACCGTTGCTATCTTTATAGATGCCCTCGTCTCGGGGCCGGGCTTCAGCGGGACCGTCCGTGCGTTGGTCCCTGCTTTCCGGTTCCGGGCTTCCCGCCGGGACACTGGGCATTTCGTGGCGTTGGCGGTGTGGGGACCGCCGCAGCCGGCGCACGTAGCTGGCTGGTCCTTGGGGACCGGGCACTGGCTCGCTGCGTGCGGGCCCGCGCAGCGAACACACTTCAGCGGGCGGTGGCAATTGGCGGAGTGGTGCCGGAACCCCTGGCACCGGTGGCATTGGGCGGGGCCCTTTTTCCCCCTCCACGCCTCCATACGCACGTCGGGGACGTTAAGGAACTCCCGCAGCTTGTAGAGACCGGTGTGGTCTCGTGTAGGTCCGGCGATCTGCAGGAAGTAGAGGCAGCCCAGCCTGCCTCCTCTCGCGTTTATTTGCTTGGCAAACTCGACCGGATGGCCGAGCGCCAGGCAGGCTGCCTTGATCTCCTCCAGAGGGGTGCCGGCCGGTAGGCCGCGGAGCGCCACCTTCATCGGCTTCTGCTCTTCCAGCTGGTAAAGGTGCCACTCCACGGCGGCGCCAGCCTTCTCCAACTCCTCTAGACGGTGTTGCACGGCGCGGAACTCTTCCTCGCTCCGCGGGGTAAAACGAAAACCGCTGCCAAGCGCCTTGCAACTTGGAGCGTCCCCGAGGTCGCCCTTGATGGCCTCGAGGAGCTTGGTCCAGTTGGGCAAGACGGGGGCAACGATTGTCGGGAATCGTTTCCTCTTCGGCTGCTGCTGTGGTTGCTGAGGTTGCTGTTGTTGTTGCTGCGGTGCTGCTGGGGCCGGGCTAGGGGCCGGCTGGGCGGTGGCGGCCTTCGCAGCAAAAGTTGGCCTCCTCCGACCTCCTACCGGTGTGATAGGCGGGGCGGTCGGGGGAGGGGACGCAGTCGACGGTCTTGGGGCCGGCGATTTGGTAGGCTTCGTGGCTGTGGTGGGCGGCGTAGCCTTGTTGCACGGGCGTTTGTCCGCGCGGGCAGGGGAGGGCGGACTTTCTCGCGGGCGCTTCTCCGGCCTAAGGACCGCCGGGTGGCGCTTCAGGAAATCCAGGAACGCCCCGTCCTCCGGTAGTAGGTCGGTCTCCAACCCGTAGATGTGGCTGGTGAGGCGGACATAGGCGGCTATCCAAGCCTTCAGGCCCACCGAAATTAGGCCCATAACTTGGGCGGCCACAGCTGAGTCCAGTTGTAGCTGCTCCAAGGGGCCGGACTTTGCGGCGGGCGACACGGGCGAGAATAGCCGCAATGTCGATGGTGGCAGCTGCGGGCTGACGTCCGTAGGCTGCGGTGTCGGTGTACGAGTGGCGGCGGCCTCGCCTGCGGCGGAGTTATCCGCGCGGGCAATTTCGCCGCTTTCCGTTGGCGAGTTGGTGGCGGCTACGAACGTAGCGTCCATAGGTTGCGGTGAAGGTAGGCCGGCGCTAACGAAGAAGTCGGGTGGGAAGATATCTCCCCACTCCGAACTACCTCCGCTAGGCGGCGAGTGCGTCGGCGTTGGGATGTACGACGCGGGTGCAGGTGCGGAATTGGTGGGTAGGTCGAGAACTGCACTTCTCGGCCTGCCTTCTTTCTTCGGCTTCGGCGTGTGCATTGTGCAGCGGGGGCGGGGGGCCAGTGACGCTAGCCGCCGTCGGTTAGTGTCTTTCACCGCATACCCTAGCCCGGGGCATCCGTTTGAGCGGGACCGGGATCGGGCAACGGCGAAAAACGACCGGCGGCGGGGTCTCAATGCAAGAGAGCGCTCCCCTCCGGCTGACTAGCCGGGCCGCTGTATCCAACAACTTTTAATAATAAAAGGTGTTTAGATGCGCGGGAGAGTGATGTGCGTCCGAACTGGAGTGCTCCTGGCGGCGACTACTCGCAATTTTTTTTTTTTTTTTTGACCTGACTGTGGCTTTATAGGCCGAGCCCATTAAAGCGATAGGAATACGCGGTGGGAGAGTTGCCTGGGGAAAATCTAGGGGAAAACCTCCGACACGACCGCGTGGGCGGTTTTAAACACTGGAATACTCTAAGAGTTTGCGCTCCAGTGAGATTGGTTGAACGGTTTCAACCAAATCTGGGGTGTGAGTGGAATCGAGCTACTGGGAGTTTTGTCACTGGTTCACTAAACCTAGCCTAGCTGAGAAGAGTCCAGCAAGAAACTCAGCTAGGCCTGACCTGCGTCGGACTGACTCTACCCGGTATGCGGCGGTACCGGGACGAATAGGGACTATATGTGTCTGTGTTGTCGCGATCGCGCGGTGGACGTCCCCGCCGGCGGGAAAGCCTAAGTGTACGCGTCGTGTCTGAGTTGGACGCCGTAAGCGCAGCGTTCCACCTTTCGATGGACGCTGTGATTACGTCGTCCGGGTCCGTGAGTGTGTGCCTAGGACGCCGGACCGTGCGGCCCCTAATCAGTGATCGCCGAGTTACGACAGAGGGGGGAGGGATGGGAACGTAGTCGACAGCCTTCCTAACTAACGGATTCCTATGATGGGGAGCGTTGTCAAAATAACGCCTGGCAGTCTGCTTAAAGAAACCATACATGGTGCTAATCCCCATGTCGTGGTGCAGGCTGAGGTTCGACTGGTACCACGGGGCACCAGTCGCCCTACGGAGAAAACGATTTTGAATGACCTGAAGCGGCTTGAGCGATGTCATAGGCACGTGAGCAAAAGCTACACTTGCATAAGACATGATTGGACGAACACAAGTTTTGTAAAGTGTCAGCTTATTTCTAAGCGACATTTTACTAAACTTGTTGATCATCGGCCCAAGCCTTCCTAGCACGAACAACGCACGGTTGCGTACCCTACGGATGTGGCTGCGGAAAGTCAGTTTCCTGTCGAGGGTCACTCCAAGATATTTGACCTCGTTGGCCCAGGGGATAGGCCGGTCAAACATTTGGATCGGAGCCACCCGCCTTTCTGTGCTAACGCAGTCAGAAGGGTGGAAGACTATTGCAGTGCTTTTCTCCGGATTGACTTCGATACGCCAAAGATTAAACCAACGACCAAGGTCGGTGATTGCCTCCTGGAGATATAGCCGGATAAAAGCGTACTTACAATGAGTCGTAAAGAGCGCGGTGTCATCCGCGAACAACCCCAGATGCACTTTAGGGTGCCTGGGAATGTCATTCGTGAATAACGAGTACAGAGTGGGAGAGAGCACGGAGCCTTGCGGGACTCCGGCTCGGATGGAGTGTGGGTCCGAGTACGTTCCCTCTAGTCTGTAACGAAAGCTTCGATCCCTGAGAAAATCTCGTATTGTGAGTACGAGTCTGTCCGGCATGCCGAGGAGATATAACTTGTATATCAACCCGTTATGCCAGACTTTGTCGAAGGCTTTCGCCACGTCGAGAAAGATCGCACCGGTCTTGAGCCCCTGGAAACGAGAGAAACCGTCCAGCACGTGCTCCGTGACGCGGTGCACTTGTTGGACACACGAGTGCCCGGATCTAAAGCCGAACTGCTCGTCGATGATGACGTTATTCTCAGCCGTAAATCTGAGAATTCTAGTGAGTAGGATCCGCTCATATAGCTTTCCAAGGGAGCTAAGCAAGCTGATCGGCCTGTAAGAGGCAGGCGAAGTCCGGGGTTTGCCGGGCTTCGCTATCCCTATGACCGATGCACCTTTCCACGCGGCTGGGAAGTGAGCATTGGTCAGCGCGGCATTGAAGATGCCAACCAAAATGAGGAGAAGGGTTTCGGGGAGAAGTTTCAGGATACGATTGGATACACCATCCGCACCCGGAGCCTTCCTAACACGAAGACGCCTGACGAAGTCACTGACTTCCTTAACCGACACCGGTAAAACGGGTGAAGTTACGGGGAGACGCGATCTCCTGTCCACCTCGGAATCGACCCATCTAATATGGGCTTCGTCGGTGTGCAGGAGACTAGGCGAACATTGGGACTCTAAGCTACTCGCAAGGCATTCGGCTTTCTCACTATCCTCGAACGCAGGGGTAGGGTGATCCGGACGATCCAAGGGGGTTATAGTCCAACAGGTGTCTGATTTGAGAGATCTCGCCAGTTTCCAGTAAGCCAGATGACTAGGCGCGATCTCACCCATCAGATCCCTGAACGAGTTCTCCCGAAACTCGGCAATTCTCTGTTTGGACTCGTTGCACAAGTCCCTCGGGATTTGACGGTTTTCGGCAGAAGGGTGATTAGAGTAGGTCCTGATGGCACGATTTTTCCTAGTCACTAACTCTCTCAATTCCCTAGGTAGGGGTCGGTTTTGGATATCCTCCGCCGATACCTCCCTTGAGGCCTCACTTCGAACAGTGTTGAGGTAGTTAGTGAAAGAATCGATCGCTTGGTCGGTCTGTTCAGTAGTGGTTATATTGTCGGGGATGTCTCTAAGCAGGGGAGGATCTGTCTGTAGGAGACCTGATTGTACCTTGTCCCAGTCCACGAGTGTTCTGGTACGAGGTGTACTATTGGGGTGAGGTCCTAGTCTCAAAAGGACTGGCCTATGGTCCGAGTCAAGTTCGTGTATCACTTCTATAGAACGCAGAGTTAACGCTACGTTCTTTAGAAGTGCGATGTCGAGTATGTCAGGTCGGTGCTCTACGTTATGAGGGAAATGGGTCGGTTCTAGGGGAGCGAGGAGATCGAAAGGGAGGCTGTCGATCAAAAGGTGATGGAGCCGATTGCCGTTGGGATTGGTTGCCGTGCAACCCCAGTTAATGTGCTTACTGTTTAGGTCCCCGGCCACGATGACCGATGGACCTAGGGAGGCTAGCGAGTCGAGGTCGGTCTTAAGTAAGTCACGTTGAGGTGAAAGGTAGGTTGACGCAATCGATATCGGGGGGTGGCCCTCCATCGATATGCGGCAAACTGACACTTCCATATTTGTCAGGGGTGGGGGAGTAAGACTTATGCAATGTAAGCTACGTTTATAGAAAATGAGCGTGCCCCCGAATGGCCTACCATCTTGCCTATCATCTCTAATCTGATTGAATCCAGGGACGCGAAAGGCTCTAGTACCGGATCTGTAAAAGGTCTCTTGGACCAGAAATATATCTACTGAGTGATCGCGAAGGAAGTTTATCACCTCGTCCTTCATACCCCTCAAGCCATTGGCATTATAAATACCAATGGTAAGCGAAGTAGGTTTAAGCTTTAGGGCCGTACGATCCATACTAATAAGCACCGAGACCCTGACTGCCGAACTGAGCGGCGAAGTATTTCTGTGTCGCAGCACTTAGGTAAGCACTCAGACCGCTCGCCGCCTCCGCGGGGAGCATCTGAAGAACCTGCATAAGCGCAAAGTGGGGAGCTAGAGCGGGCCGGCCCGCTTGACTGGCGGCGGGCCCCCATGCAGGAGGGCACGCCTGGGATTGGGGTGCGGAAGGCACCGGGTGGGGGCCTACGGCCGCAGAGGGCGGCAGGTTCCTGGGGGCACCTAGTCCTACGGCCGGAAGGGCAGGGAAAGCTTGCGAAGTAAGTTGGGGAGCAGCCCGGCTCGATTTCTGCTTCTGCCCAGAGGGGGGTGAGGATTTTGGCTTTGCACCAGTATTGCGACTCTTTGGGCGACAAGGGCATCCCCCAAAGTTGGCAGTATGCCCATGGGGGAGCTTGCGTTGCAAACAGTTGCAGCACTGGACGCCGGCCGGGTCCTTACAACCCTTTGGACGGTTGCAATCCCGAGACGCGTGATCACCAGCGCACTTGACGCATCGGGGGGGACAGAAACAGCCACGAGCGCTGTGGCCGAACCTCTGGCAGTTGTGACACTGCGAGATGTAGTTCCTCCTGTTCGGAGTCTCTACCCTAATTGAGATCTTAAGGACCTCTTTGAGAGCATGAACTGCCTTACGTTGGTCTGGGTCGGTGACTATGAGTACGATGTCGTACTTGCCCCTCGTCTTATGGTAGAGGCGATGAACTTCCCTGGTCGCGATCCCCTTGCTATTGAGATCCGCGAGTATCTCACCCTCCGGGATGTCCTTGTGGAGACCCCGGATGATGGCTCTGTAACCCTTCTCTTCGGCGGTCTGCCTCCGGTTGTAGGCCATTGACAGCTCGTCGAAGAGTCGGGTCAGGGCGCGATAGTCTTCGGGTCCCTGGACTGTTACGCGAAGCCCTTCCAAGGGCGGCTTCAGTGTGTCCGAACTGAGCACACGGATGCCCCGCTGTTTGACCATGGTCAGGGCAGTGGGCCACCTATGTGCGTCAATTAGGGCACACGAGTCCGGCTTGTCGGGGTTGACTGCTGGGGTCGCAGTCGAACTGGGAGTCGAAGACCCGCCGTCCTTTGCCAGAGTGGCACTACGGGCCTGAGGGGCCTGCGCAGAAGGCGCAGGGACGACAGGAGTCCGCAGGGCTTTCTTCGCCGGCGAATCAGCCCTCGGAGACTTCGACCGCGCACGTTTTCCCTTGCGGCTGCCGCCTACGGATTCCCATGTGTCTGACATGTCCATCTCGTCATTGTTGTAGAGTAAGTCGAGTACTTCAGTTTCCGTCATTATGTGCTTGGAGGGATTGAAGGAGCGAGAGCGGGGAGAGCGGGGGCGAGCGGCAGCACGTTCCTCCCGCGAGGAGGGTCGCCCCTTTGGGGAACGAGAACGTGGCTGCCGTATGCCTGAATCCGCTGCGGGACGGGCCTGAGGGGCCGGAGGGTTGACTTGGGCAGACGCGGCTGCCTTTACAGATTTTTTGCCCTTTTTGGGCGGAGTGGCCTTAGGGGCCTGGGACTGGAGCAATGGGATCACATCTGCCGGCGGCGGCAGCGGTGGTCCCATGACGGCCTTAGGGGCCGGGGTCGCCAGAGTGGCTACCGGAGTGGCCGGAGGGGCCTGGTGGTGCGAGTCAGGGATCGGGGGGGTGGAGGATCGCATGGGAGCCGCCTGGGCCGATTCAAGATCCTCACCGCTTCGAGCCGACTTAAGCCGTTGATTCTCAGCGGTCAGGCGATCGATTTCGGCCTGCATTGCCCGCATAGTTTCCTCCATCCTCTCGATCCTGGCTTGCATCTCCATCCTAATAATGTCGGTCACCGCCTAACACTACGCCTATTGGGAACCGAAAGGCTAACCTAAAGTCGTTGTCGAGTCCGGACTAGACAAGTTACGACTTGTCGAGTCCTGTCCACTTGTCCGCCGTGTCAGTGTCAGCTAAGTGTCCTACTCACGAAGGGAAGGAATCGGACTGTCCGCAATTACTGGGCTTCGTGGTGGTATCCACCCCACACTGCAACTTCGTTGGCACCGTTAGGATCCGTTGCAACGCAGCCACTGCGAGCGTGGTCTTTCAAAGGGACAGAGACCCGGGTCTGACTTGAGAAAGTCTTAACTAACGGGTAGCCACCAAGGTGTCTAGCCCACAGCCGATTGACAAGACTGCGACCACTACGAACGTGGATTTCCAGAGGGGCCGAGACACGCGGGTCAGCTGGAGACTTAAGAAAGTCCTAACTAACACACCCGATGCTTCCACGTGGTAATTACGATAATCACCACGAGGGGGAGCGATAAGAGCGAGTAAGTAGTCGGAGATAGAATTCAGGTCACAACAACAATAGAGCAAGAGCGCACGGAAAGCACGACCTC
The DNA here is from genome assembly GCA_905163555.1 of Notocelia uddmanniana. Taxonomy (NCBI): domain Eukaryota; kingdom Metazoa; phylum Arthropoda; class Insecta; order Lepidoptera; family Tortricidae; genus Notocelia; species Notocelia uddmanniana. The sequence goes on from LR991060.1 coordinate 2,138,562, forward strand.
ACTCGACCGCTGCCGTAACCGGAATGCTGACTACTCGCATTTTTTTTTTTTTTTTTTTGACCTGACTGTGGCTTTATAGGCCGAGCCCATTAAAGCGATAGGAATACGCGGTGGGAGAGTTGCCTGGGGAAAATCCAGGGGAAAACCTCCGACACGACCGCGTGGGCGGTTTAAACACTGGAATACTCTAAGAGTTTGCGCTCCAGTGAGATTGGTTGAACGGTTTCAACCAAATCTGGGGTGTGAGTGGAATCGAGCTACTGGGAGTTTTGTCGCTGGTTCACTAAACCTAGCCTAGCTGAGAAGAGTCCAGCAAGAAACTCAGCTAGGCCCGACCTGCGTCGGACTGACTCTACCCGGTATGCGGCGGTACCGGGACGAATAGGGACTATATGTGTCTGTGTTGTCGCGATCGCGCGGTGGACGTCCCCGCCGGCGGGAAAGCCTAAGTGTACGCGTCGTGTCTGAGTTGGACGCCGTAAGCGCAGCGTTCCACCTTTCAATGGACGCTGTGATTACGTCGTCCGGGTCCGTGAGTGTGTGCCTAGGACGCCGGACCGTGCGGCCCCTAATCAGTGATCGCCGAGTTACGACAGAGGGGGGAGGGATGGGAACGTAGTCGACAGCCTTCCTAACTAACGGATTCCTATGATGGGGAGCGTTGTCAAAATAACGCCTGGCAGTCTGCTTAAAGAAACCATACATGGTGCTAATCCCCATGTCATGGTGCAGGCTGAGGTTCGACTGGTACCACGGGGCACCAGTCGCCCTACGGAGAAAACGATTTTGAATGACCTGAAGCGGCTTGAGCGATGTCATAGGCACGTGAGCAAAAGCTACACTTGCATAAGACATGATTGGACGAACACAAGTTTTGTAAAGTGTCAGCTTATTTCTAAGTGACATTTTACTAAACTTGTTGATCATCGGCCCAAGCCTTCCTAGCACGAACAACGCACGGTTGCGTACCCTACGGATGTGGCTGCGGAAAGTCAGTTTCCTGTCGAGGGTCACTCCAAGATATTTGACCTCGTTGGCCCAGGGGATAGGCCGGTTAAACATTTGGATCGGAGCCACCCGCCTTTCTGTGCTAACGCAGTCAGAAGGGTGGAAGACTATTGCAGTGCTTTTCTCCGGATTGACTTCGATACGCCAAAGATTAAACCAACGACCAAGGTCGGTGATTGCCTCCTGGAGATATCGCCGGATAAAAGCGTACTTACAATGAGTCGTAAAGAGCGCGGTGTCGTCCGCGAACAACCCCAGATGCACTTTAGGGTGCCTGGGAATGTCATTCGTGAATAACGAGTACAGAGTGGGAGAGAGCACGGAGCCTTGCGGGACTCCGGCTCGGATGGGGTGTGGGTCCGAGTACGTTCCCTCTAGTCTGTAACGAAAGCTTCGATCCCTGAGAAAATCTCGTATTGTGAGTACGAGTCTGTCCGGCATGCCGAGCAGATATAACTTGTATATCAACCCGTTATGCCAGACTTTGTCGAAGGCTTTCGCCACGTCGAGAAAGATCGCACCGGTCTTGAGCCCCTGGAAACGAGAGAAACCGTCCAGCACGTGCTCCGTGACGCGGTGCACTTGTTGGACACACGAGTGCCCGGATCTAAAGCCGAACTGCTCGTCGATGATGACGTTATTCTCAGCCGTAAATCTGAGAATTCTAGTGAGTAGGATCCGCTCATATAGCTTTCCAAGGGAGCTAAGCAAGCTGATCGGCCTGTAAGAGGCAGGCGAAGTCCGGGGTTTGCCGGGCTTCGCTATCCCTATGACCGATGCACCTTTCCACGCGGCTGGGAAGTGAGCATTGGTCAGCGCGGCATTGAAGATGCCAACCAAAATGAGGAGGAGGGTTTCGGGGAGAAGTTTCAGGATACGATTGGATACACCATCCGCACCCGGAGCCTTCCTAACACGAAGACGCCTGACGAGGTCACTGACTTCCTTAACCGACACCGGTAAAACGGGTGAAGTTACGGGGAGACGCGATCTCCTGTCCACCTCGGAATCGACCCATCTAATATGGGCTTCGTCGGTGTGCAGGAGACTAGGCGAACATTGTGACTCTAAGCTACTCGCAAGGCATTCGGCTTTTTCACTATCCTCGAACGCAGGGGTAGGGTGATCCGGACGATCCAAGGGGGGTATAGTCCAACAGGTGTCTGATTTGAGAGATCTCGCTAGTTTCCAGTAAGCCAGATGACTAGGCGCGATCTCACCCATCAGATCCCTGAACGAGTTCTCCCGAAACTCGGCAATTCTCTGTTTGGACTCGTTGCACAAGTCCCTCAGGATTTGACGGTTTTCGGCAGAAGGGTGATTAGAGTAGGTCCTGATGGCACGATTTTTCCTAGTCACTAACTCTCTCAATTCCCTAGGTAGGGGTCGGTTTTGGATATCCTCCGCCGATACCTCCCTTGAGGCCTCACTTCGAACAGTGTTGAGGTAGTTAGTGAAAGAATCGATCGCTTGGTCGGTCTGTTCAGTAGTGGTTATATTGTCGGGGATGTCTCTAAGCAGGGGAGGATCTGTCTGTAGGAGACCTGATTGTACCTTGTCCCAGTCCACGAGTGTTCTGGTACGAGGTGTACTATTGGGGTGAGGTCCTAGTCTCAAAAGGACTGGCCTATGGTCCGAGTCAAGTTCGTGAATCACTTCTATAGAACGCAGAGTTAACGCTACGTTCTTTAGAAGTGCAATGTCGAGTATGTCAGGTCGGTGCTCTACGTTATGAGGGAAATGGGTCGGTTCTAGGGGAGCGAGGAGATCGAAAGGGAGGCTGTCGATCAAAAGGTGATGGAGCCGATTGCCGTTGGGATTGGTTGCCGTGCAACCCCAGTTAATGTGCTTACTGTTTAGGTCCCCGGCCACGATGACCGATGGACCTAGGGAGGCTAGCGAGTCGAGGTCGGTCTTAAGTAAGTCACGTTGAGGTGAAAGGTAGGTTGACGCAATCGATATCGGGGGGTGGCCCTCCATCGATATGCGGCAAACTGACACTTCCATATTTGTCAGGGGTGGGGGAGTAAGACTTATGCAATGTAAGCTACGTTTATAGAAAATGAGCGTGCCCCCGAATGGCCTACCATCTTGCCTATCATCTCTAATCTGATTGAATCCAGGGACGCGAAAGGCTCTAGTACCGGATCTGTAAAAGGTCTCTTGGACCAGAAATATATCTACTGAGTGATCGCGAAGGAAGTTTATCACCTCGTCCTTCATACCCCTCAAGCCATTGGCATTATAAATACCAATGGTAAGCGAAGTAGGTTTAAGCTTTAGGGCCGTACGATCCATACTAATAAGCACCGAGACCCTGACTGCCGAACTGAGCGGCGAAGTATTTCTGTGTCGCAGCACTTAGGTAAGCACTCAGACCGCTCGCCGCCTCCGCGGGGAGCATCTGAAGAACCTGCATAAGCGCAAAGTGGGGAGCTAGAGCGGGCCGGCAACTACTCGCATACGGCGCTCGCGTCCTTATATAGCCGCCGGCTCCGGTGTGCGCGCGGGGCGGGGCCGGCCGCGGCCCCCGCTCCCCGCGCGCCGCCGGCCATGCACGCGTCACGTGGTGTGCGCCGTGCTCCGGTTGCGAGGATGGTTCCTCGCAAGTTTCAATAGCTGTCAGATATGACTTATCTCTACTCTCAAACTTATTCAAAAATCAAAATCAAAAATTTTAGTCTGCAAATTATACAATTAAATAAATTAACAATGTTTTCAAAACAGAATTGCAGAACTAATAAAAGTAGACAATAATAATATTGATTTCAAAACTATAGTGATTAATAAACTCACAATATTCAATTAAAATAAACTTACAATACATTATATAAAAAAAATAGTGAAGTATATATACGGTATCTGTCCGAATACACAAAAGTATATACAATTAATTTAATATCTCATTGTATATGGTCTCTGAGCGTCCATTATTCCTAAGTCCTTAGAGATGTACATGGTCTCCAAGCGTCTAAATTAAAATAAGTAGTAAATGAAATAGCACTTAAGTAATTTAATATTAATTAATCATGCCCTTGCAAGCATGAACAGACAGGACTTCACAAACAGCACCCGATCACGAGTATGACTTATCTCTACTACCTAAAATACCTTAAATTGAGTCAATGTATTGTATAGTGGTTTTAAATGTGGACTAGTAGGTTTCGGTACGGAACCCTTCTTTGTGCGTGATCCGACACGGACTTGGCCAGTTTATTTTTACAATACATTTCTATATCCACAGGTCGTTTACACGGAGCAATTCGAAGAAAAGATAGACAAGGCCCTGCTAGGATACCTAGCGTGTGACAAGGTGCCTATAGCGTGCAACGGTCTGCGCGGCATGGGATACCTCATGAAGCACCTCCTAGAGAAAGACCGCTCGCCACCACAGGCCATACTTACGCAATTCGTCAGGGTGAGTACACAAATCCTGTCCCTCATTCCGGAATCGGATTTTCTATCGCACGATAAGACGAAACAAAACTATGGAGTCAATATTAACATTAAATTTTAAGTCATATTCATACCCATTCTTTAAACACCAAAAGTTGATTATATTATAAATAAAAATGTTAAATGTCACACCATGTTTATCACATTATGGGCCAAATAATAAAAATAACTTGAACATTAAGTAAGCTCCTAGTTTGTAATATTCATAGAGCATGTAGCTACAGGAATTTCAAGGTCGTATTTTAGATCCCTGTAAGGCTGCATCAGATCAGATCTAAATAGTACATTACTACAGAGGCCGGGACGAAAGGGGTTGCCGGCCGAAGACATATATACGGCCGAGCGAAGAGAGGCCGGATAGGTCTAAGGCTGGCAACCCAAAATTTCCCGCCGAGGTATGTATAGTGCTTTTCTCAAACATGAAATGAAATAAACCTCAAAAAAAATCAAAATTTTATTTTTAATACGCATAGTGGCAGAATGTCATGATGCCTGTGCCACAAATTTATGTGGAATGGAATTAAAAAAGAGGACTTTGCCGGCCTAGGCCTGCAAGATTTGTATGAAATTCCATTAACGACCTCTTGTCATAGCCGCGCCTGAAACGTCACACTTCGCAGCCTATTATAAGGAACATAACATCAATATTTCATTGCATGTTTGAGAAAAAAATGTTAACGTTGTAATCTAACCGTGTGCTCCAACTGCAAATATAAATAAAAGACATGTGTGAAGTCGTTAATGATCGACACATGACGCACACGATTTTTATTTAATCGTATGGCATTTATTTACGAACCGTGAGATCTTCGAGAATACAAGTACGGTTGCCAATTTTTGTTGCACTTTTAGCACCACCCAGGGGTCACGTGTAGCGTAACGGTGGGTACTCCCTACGGACGTGGTGCAACTTCGACCCTCCTTTGTCAAGTGAGTGGGCAACTTGACTGTTAGAAGTTCTCAAGCCGCCCGAAGGCCTCTAACTTGGCTTAACGACTACTGTCGTAGGCTTCAACGGCTTAACGTGCCTTCCAAAGCACGAGAGCGCTCAGTTAGTAACCACTCAAAGCGGTCACCCATTCAAGAACTGACCTGCGCCCACATTGCTTAACCTCGCATACCGCACGCCGTAGGCGGCTGCCGCTGGGCCACGAGCGCTCTAGCTCGACGCACGCGACGCACACGATAAAATTTTATAAAGCGGCCAGTACCCACCGTTAGGTCTAAGGCAACAATACGAGTAAACTCGTAGTCTGCATAACTAGGTATGGGGCTAAGAAAATTAGTGAGTATGAGTATGTGTAAAGTTGTAATGTTAATATCGACTCCATAGTTTTCTTTCGTCTTACCGTACGATGAACAATCCGAGCTCTGCATCATTACTGATGATCACGGTCATTGGAACCATTTCGAATGGCGGCCAGCCGTGATGATCAAACACGAATGTTTTTTAAATCGATTTCGTAAAATATATCGGTGGTTGCGGTATGAATTAAATTTTTTAACTGTGCATAAAATTATAAAAAAAGCAAAATATACGATCATCTTAAATTATTATAAACCCTAAACAGCGCATAAAGACATTTTGACGTATAACTAAGAAGTACTTTTTAATAATGTGGGAGATTTGTATTTTCCTATTTATTCCTTTGGCAGAGGTGTAAGTTTATTAATGGCGTCAAATGTGTTAAATGCTCTAAGGAAAATATTCTTTTCTACCAAAATTGTGTAAATTTTCATTTTATGTGAATGTTGGGAACGAGGATGTTATGATAACAAATATCGAGGAAGATATTTATGATTTATGACTGGAGGATGTTGTTTCACATCGATATCCGTTGTCATGAATATACCGGAACGCGAATTATAAGTAAACAAAGTGTGTGGAAAATCAGTAGTACGGAAGTTATACAAAGCGTATGCTTATGTACGTTTGAGGATAATGCCAATCACATGTCTACCACAGACTTTTAATACTTCCATTTTCATGACGTGGCATTATACAAAATTTCACGCAAAACGGTATAGCGACTTAAGCGTTTCTGAAAAACTCTCAAGGTACACTTGTAACTGTTATTTTTAAGTTATGTCTCGTGATAGTAAATAAATATTTCAATGTGTATGTTTTTCGTTTGCAATGTTCACTCTTCATCAGCGTACTCGTAGCTGACTGCTCGATATTCTCGCCAACAGAGCATGAACCACAGCAACAACGAAGTGAAGCAGCTGATGGCGCGCGCGAGCACCATGCTCGGGCGCGAGGGCGTGCTGCGCGGCGCGCGCGGCGCTGATGTGCTGCGGCCCTTACTGCCCGCGCTCGTCAACGGCACCAAGGAGAAGAACACGTACGTGCGCGCCAACGCCGAGCTAGCGTTGCGCGCCGTGCTGTGTCTGCAGAACGACGACAGCTTCCAGAAGGTGAGTGTGCCGCGGCCCTTACTGCCCGCGCTCGTCAACGGCACCAAGGAGAAGAACACGTACGTGCGCGCCAACGCCGAGCTAGCGTTGCGCGCCGTGCTGTGTCTGCAGAACGACGACAGCTTCCAGAAGGTGAGTGTGCCGCGGCCCTTACTGCCCGCGCTCGTCAACGGCACCAAGGAGAAGAACACGTACGTGCGCGCCAACGCCGAGCTAGCGTTGCGCGCCGTGCTGTGTCTGCAGAACGACGACAGCTTCCAGAAGGTGAGTGTGCCGCGGCCCTTACTGCCCGCGCTCGTCAACGGCACCAAGGAGAAGAACACGTACGTGCGCGCCAACGCCGAGCTAGCGTTGCGCGCCGTGCTGTGTCTGCAGAACGACGACAGCTTCCAGAAGGTGAGTGTGCCGCGGCCCTTACTGCCCGCGCTCGTCAACGGCACCAAGGAGAAGAACACGTACGTGCGCGCCAACGCCGAGCTAGCGTTGCGCGCCGTGCTGTGTCTGCAGAACGACGACAGCTTCCAGAAGGTGAGTGTGCCGCGGCCCTTACTGCCCGCGCTCGTCAACGGCACCAAGGAGAAGAACACGTACGTGCGCGCCAACGCCGAGCTAGCGTTGCGCGCCGTGCTGTGTCTGCAGAACGACGACAGCTTCCAGAAGGTGAGTGTGCCGCGGCCCTTACTGCCCGCGCTCGTCAACGGCACCAAGGAGAAGAACACGTACGTGCGCGCCAACGCCGAGCTAGCGTTGCGCGCCGTGCTGTGTCTGCAGAACGACGACAGCTTCCAGAAGGTGAGTGTGCCGCGGCCCTTACTGCCCGCGCTCGTCAACGGCACCAAGGAGAAGAACACGTACGTGCGCGCCAACGCCGAGCTAGCGTTGCGCGCCGTGCTGTGTCTGCAGAACGACGACAGCTTCCAGAAGGTGAGTGTGCCGCGGCCCTTACTGCCCGCGCTCGTCAACGGCACCAAGGAGAAGAACACGTACGTGCGCGCCAACGCCGAGCTAGCGTTGCGCGCCGTGCTGTGTCTGCAGAACGACGACAGCTTCCAGAAGGTGAGTGTGCCGCGGCCCTTACTGCCCGCGCTCGTCAACGGCACCAAGGAGAAGAACACGTACGTGCGCGCCAACGCCGAGCTAGCGTTGCGCGCCGTGCTGTGTCTGCAGAACGACGACAGCTTCCAGAAGGTGAGTGTGCCGCGGCCCTTACTGCCCGCGCTCGTCAACGGCACCAAGGAGAAGAACACGTACGTGCGCGCCAACGCCGAGCTAGCGTTGCGCGCCGTGCTGTGTCTGCAGAACGACGACAGCTTCCAGAAGGTGAGTGTGCCGCGGCCCTTACTGCCCGCGCTCGTCAACGGCACCAAGGAGAAGAACACGTACGTGCGCGCCAACGCCGAGCTAGCGTTGCGCGCCGTGCTGTGTCTGCAGAACGACGACAGCTTCCAGAAGGTGAGTGTGCCGCGGCCCTTACTGCCCGCGCTCGTCAACGGCACCAAGGAGAAGAACACGTACGTGCGCGCCAACGCCGAGCTAGCGTTGCGCGCCGTGCTGTGTCTGCAGAACGACGACAGCTTCCAGAAGGTGAGTGTGCCGCGGCCCTTACTGCCCGCGCTCGTCAACGGCACCAAGGAGAAGAACACGTACGTGCGCGCCAACGCCGAGCTAGCGTTGCGCGCCGTGCTGTGTCTGCAGAACGACGACAGCTTCCAGAAGGTGAGTGTGCCGCGGCCCTTACTGCCCGCGCTCGTCAACGGCACCAAGGAGAAGAACACGTACGTGCGCGCCAACGCCGAGCTAGCGTTGCGCGCCGTGCTGTGTCTGCAGAACGACGACAGCTTCCAGAAGGTGAGTGTGCCGCGGCCCTTACTGCCCGCGCTCGTCAACGGCACCAAGGAGAAGAACACGTACGTGCGCGCCAACGCCGAGCTAGCGTTGCGCGCCGTGCTGTGTCTGCAGAACGACGACAGCTTCCAGAAGGTGAGTGTGCCGCGGCCCTTACTGCCCGCGCTCGTTAACCGTTCAATCGTGGGAAATAAAATTGACTTTGATAGCATAACCTTTATTACGGCTCTTTTGGCTCTCTCAAGTCTTAGGAACCTGGTTTTTCCGGAACCACCCCAGACAGTTATACAGTATGATATGACTAATTAAGCCAAAGACTAGTACACAGTTTGAAGTTCTTTAAAAATATAAATTAATTTCCTCCCAACTGTAGCATCCACCTGCTCCTTCCATGACATTAAGCTTTCAATTATATAATCAACCAGTAAATGTATTTGAAAATATCTTAAAATCTCTAAATATCTTATTATAATCAGTAAGGAACACTATTTGCGATGTATAGAGCCTAAACTTATTTCAATGACACACCAGAATCGACAATTTACTACTTTATTTTATTTATTTACAAAATATATATATATATATATATATATATCACTTACAGATGTACCAAAACGTGATATATATTACAAAAAACAAAAATATTTACAAAAATATGCATTGTATCCAAAAACAGTTCATTGAATTAAATTTGATGATTTTGTTATGTAGGCTGCATCTTATACTTCAACTATTTTGACTTTTTTAACCGACTTCAAAAAAGGAGGAGGTTCTCAATTCGTCGGATTTTTTTTTTTTGTATAGTCACCGATTACTCGGAGAGTAGTGGACCGATTTCAAAAATTCTGTTTTTTGTTTGAAAGGGTGTGTTTTCTAGTTGGTCCCATTGTCACCAAGTCTGGATCTGATGGCGGGATCTTGGAAAAATCGAGGGAACTCCTCAAATTATATAGCAGGAGGATGGGGTCTGGCAAAGTTTGGAGTCGGTGAATTTTTGTTAATAATGGACTTGTTTTCGTGTAGCAATGCCTGGCGCTGCTGGACGAGGGCGCGCGCGAGGCGCTGAGCGACGTCGTGGCGCGCGTGCTGCGCCGCGCGCTGCCCGACGGCCGCGACGAGCAGCTCGACGCCACGCTTCTCACCTGAGCGACACAATATACACCCCAACCTACCATCATTGTCTTATTTCACACCCAACCTTACCCTTCCAGCGCATAGCTTCCGACAGACAGCGCAGCCGCTGTTACATAATGTGAAGCATTATATTTACATTAGATCACGCTCGTGTGCCCTTATTATGAACTCGCCTCCGGCTCGTTTAATAAAACCACATTCGTGTTTTAAAGCCTAATTATGTTCCTACCATCAGTGTCTTATTACACAACCAACCTTACTTACTCTTTGAACGCGTAGCTTCCAACAGAAAGAGCACCAATCATCTTAGTTTACTGCACGCCTCCGGCTCGTTTACGAAAACGACACTCTTGTTTTAAAGCCTAAATATGTACAGTTACAACTGTACCGACCATCAGTCTCTTATTTCACGCCCAACCTTACCGTTTGAGCGTATAGCCTCCAATCATCTTAGTTTATGCTACTGTTACGTAAGCATTAAATTCACATTAGATCACCCTCTTGCGATTTTATTATGAACTCTCCTCCGGCTCGTTTAATAAAACTACACTCGCGTTTTGAGGCTTAATTATATACAGTCGCATATACTAGGTTATCCACATCCGTATATTAAATCCTATTTCATGTGCAACCATCTAGCCGGCGGAAGCAAGTTTAGCGAGGTAACCCGGCCCCAGCCCCGGCTCCTCACGCAACCCGGAGTTTTACGTGATTTCATAACTGCATAATTATGTGACGTTATTATGGCAGTCACGCGAAGAAGAAGGGATACAGTGGTAAGCTGGTATTTACATGTAGTTTTTGAACACATTAAAGAGGATTTACTATGTGGGTGTAGACAAGAGAATAAAGAAAGAAAATCTAACTTTACTGACGCTTGTAACATGCACCTGCCACAAAATTAAGGGCTTGTTTAGATACCGTTTGAGCGCCAAACCGGTCAAGCATCTATCGCACTGAAAACAAAATATATATCGAACTAACTTATGTCATTGGGTAATTTATACGAGAACCCCACGCAGTCAGTAAAAAAATCGAAGCAACAACTGATGCTCAAAATTTCCCCGGTATCTTGAGTCTAAGGCTTGGCGCCCGATCTCTTATCGATAGTTCACATGCAAAAACCTGAATCAAGTCTGTCAACTTCTGGGAGACGTTATCAGGGTCAGCCGCGCCTGGAAAGTGACAGCAGCACTGTCATATATCTAGATATCATAAGCTGACTGTACTCGCTCACAAATTTAAAAAAGCGTGGATTTTGACTAGCTAGGCGAGAATCCGACTCGGCTGGGCAGCGTTCGGGAAGATTTCTAATTTGGTATCAGTTGAAATTGAAATATGCTTGTCTAGTTTGTTTTAAACTGGTTGACATTGAGCGCCGAAAAGGATTTATTTTCGGCAGTTTGTTCCAAGTTTTTACCTGTCTCTTGCTCACAAAGTGTCTGTGGGGGTTGTTGTGTGACTTGCGAGCGAGCAACATTAGGTGATGATGATCTCTGCTCTGGGGTGTTATTATTGCGTTCGAATATGCTATGGAACTCTTTCAGATCATAGCATTGTGCCCAGTTAGGATCAGAGTTTAAGTGCCAGTGGGGCTAGTATGATCGCTTATATGTCGGACATATAGCATTCGTCCCTCTCGCACTTACATACTTGACAGTACGGGACGAATGCTATATGTCCGACATAAAAGCGATCATACTAGCCCCTCAGGAGTCTCTTCATACGGCTTATTTTTTAGCTTCTTTGGCAGTTTAGTAAAACTTCTTTGCTTCTTCTCCAGCATCTCGATATGATTTGCAAAATAAGGACTCCAGGCTTGGAAAGCTTACTCTAATATTGACCAGATATAAGTTTTAAAAATCTTCAGCATCATGTCTGGTGTCAAAAACCCAAAGGCCTTTCTAATGAGGTAGACTTGACTCCTGGCTTGAAAAGCGTACTCTAATATTGACCAGATATAAGTTTTAAAAATCTTCAGCATCATGTCTGGTGTCAAAAACCCAAAGGCCTTTCTAATGAGGTAGACTTGACTCCTGGCTTGGAAAGCTTACTCTAATATTGACCAGATATAAGTTTTAAAAATCTTCAGCATCATGTCTGGTGTCAAAAACCCAAAGGCCTTTCTAATGAGGTAGACTTGACTCCTGGCTTGAAAAGCGTACTCTAATATTGACCAGATATAAGTTTTAAAAATCTTCAGCATCATGTCTGGTGTCAAAAACCCAAAGGCCTTTCTAATGAGGTAGACTTGACTCCTGGCTTGAAAAGCGTACTCTAATATTGACCAGATATAAGTTTTAAAAATCTTCAGCATCATGTCTGGTGTCAAAAACCCAAAGGCCTTTCTAATGAGGTAGACTTGACTCCTGGCTTGAAAAGCGTACTCTAATATTGACCAAATATAAGTTTTAAAAATCTTCAGCATCATGTCTGGTGTCAAAAACCCAAAGGCCTTTCTAATGAGGTAGACTTGACTCCTGGCTTGAAAAGCGTACTCTAATATTGACCAGATATAAGTTTTAAAAATCTTCAGCATCATGTCTGGTGTCAAAAACCCAAAGGCCTTTCTAATGAGGTAGACTTGACTCCTGGCTTGAAAAGCGTACTCTAATATTGACCAGATATAAGTTTTAAAAATCTTCAGCATCATGTCTGGTGTCAAAAACCCAAAGGCCTTTCTAATGAGGTAGACTTGACTCCTGGCTTGAAAAGCGTACTCTAATATTGACCAGATATAAGTTTTAAAAATCTTCAGCATCATGTCTGGTGTCAAAAACCCAAAGGCCTTTCTAATGAGGTAGACTTGACTCCTGGCTTGAAAAGCGTACTCTAATATTGACCAGATATAAGTTTTAAAAATCTTCAGCATCATGTCTGGTGTCAAAAACCCAAAGGCCTTTCTAATGAGGTAGACTTGACTCCTGGCTTGAAAAGCGTACTCTAATATTGACCAGATATAAGTTTTAAAAATCTTCAGCATCATGTCTGGTGTCAAAAACCCAAAGGCCTTTCTACTGAAGTAGACTTGACACCTGGCTTGAAAAGCGTACTCTAATATTGACCAGATATAAGTTTTAAAAATCTTCAGCATCATGTCTGGTGTCAAAAACCCAAAGGCCTTTCTAATGAGGTAGACTTGACTCCTGGCTTGAAAAGCGTACTCTAATATTGACCAGATATAAGTTTTAAAAATCTTCAGCATCATGTCTGGTGTCAAAAACCCAAAGGCCTTTCTAATGAGGTAGACTTGACTCCTGGCTTGAAAAGCGTACTCTAATATTGACCAGATATAAGTTTTAAAAATCTTCAGCATCATGTCTGGTGTCAAAAACCCAAAGGCCTTTCTAATGAGGTAGACTTGACTCCTGGCTTGAAAAGCGTACTCTAATATTGACCAGATATAAGTTTTAAAAATCTTCAGCATCATGTCTGGTGTCAAAAACCCAAAGGCCTTTCTAATGAGGTAGACTTGACTCCTGGCTTGAAAAGCGTACTCTAATATTGACCAGATATAAGTTTTAAAAATCTTCAGCATCATGTCTGGTGTCGAAAACCCAAAGGCCTTTCTAATGAGGTAGACTTGACTCCTGGCTTGAAAAGCGTACTCTAATATTGACCAGATATAAGTTTTAAAAATCTTCAGCATCATGTCTGGTGTCAAAAACCCAAAGGCCTTTCTAATGAGGTAGACTTGACTCCTGGCTTGAAAAGCGTACTCTAATATTGACCAGATATAAGTTTTAAAAATCTTCAGCATCATCTCTGGTGTCAAAAACCCAAAGGCGTTTCTAATGAGGTAGACTTGACTCCTGGCTTGAAAAGCGTACTCTAATATTGACCAGATATAAGTTTTAAAAATCTTCAGCATCATGTCTGGTGTCGAAAACCCAAAGGCCTTTCTAATGAGGTAGACTTGACTCCTGGCTTGAAAAGCGTACTCTAATATTGACCAGATATAAGTTTTAAAAATCTTCAGCATCATGTCTGGTGTCGAAAACCCAAAGGCCTTTCTAATGAGGTAGACTTGACTCCTGGCTTGAAAAGCGTACTCTAATATTGACCAGATATAAGTTTTAAAAATCTTCAGCATCATGTCTGGTGTCAAAAACCCAAAGGCCTTTCTAATGAGGTAGACTTGACTCCTGGCTTGAAAAGCGTACTCTAATATTGACCAGATATAAGTTTTAAAAATCTTCAGCATCATGTCTGGTGTCGAAAACCCAAAGGCCTTTCTAATGAGGTAGACTTGACTCCTGGCTTGAAAAGCGTACTCTAATATTGACCAGATATAAGTTTTAAAAATCTTCAGCATCATGTCTGGTGTCAAAAACCCAAAGGCCTTTCTAATGAGGTAGACTTGACTCCTGGCTTGAAAAGCGTACTCTAATATTGACCAGATATAAGTTTTAAAAATCTTCAGCATCATGTCTGGTGTCAAAAACCCAAAGGCCTTTCTAATGAGGTAGACTTGACTCCTCGCTTGAAAAGCGTACTCTAATATTGACCAGATATAAGTTTTAAAAATCTTCAGCATCATGTCTGGTGTCGAAAACCCAAAGGCCTTTCTAATGAGGTAGACTTGACTCCTGGCTTGAAAAGCGTACTCTAATATTGACCAGATATAAGTTTTAAAAATCTTCAGCATCATGTCCGGTGTCAAAAACCCAAAGGCCTTTCTAATGAGGTAGACTTGACTCCTGGCTTGAAAAGCGTACTCTAATATTGACCAGATATAAGTTTTAAAAATCTTCAGCATCATGTCTGCTGTCAAAAACCCAAAGGCCTTTCTAATGAGGTAGACTTGACTCCTTGCTTTCTTAGTGATTGCAGTTATTATGTATTTTTTTTTTATTTTCATTTTATCTGATAATTGCTGCTTATGAATAGTTCTAGATGTCAGTTTTGCTTATTATAAACATATAAAATCATGAATTTAAGTAAAAAGGAAGAACCCGGGTATTACCCGGGTTTTAGTACTTTAAGTAGTGTATTACCCGGGTTTCAAAAACAGTCGGATATTGCATTCCCTAAATTGGAAATGTGACATCGCTTACACAACGCCATCTAGTGTTGACAATAATCGCTAAGGACAGGGGGCCAATTCGCGGTCCGATCGAGATGCATGTCTATCGTGATATTCGTGACATTGTATAGAATGGTAGAGTCACTTGTATGGACTCTCGAATAGAGATCATCTCAATCGAACCCGAGAATTGGCCCCATGAAACAGGCGGCGAGGCGGGCCCAGGCGATGATGGCGGGATAACCTGGACGCATTCGCAAAATGATCGGACAGAGATGAGTGGAAATCCAGGTATTTCGCCCTTTCTATTATACGAAATGAAAGTAAGACTGGTACGAAATACTCAGAAATACTGTCATTATTACTGATAGTGTCTGGCGGGCTTAACGGTGCATAATGAAAGAATTTTATTTAATTATCAAAGTAACAAGCTCTTAGGCTACTATAGCGGGAGTGCGCTAACTAATATTTATCTTTCGTGACTCGTGATTATCTAATCGACCGAGTGAAACGAAGGTCTCCATTTCAGCTTTGACAAAAATGATTTCGTATTTCCGGATGTCAGGATATCCAGATTTCCGGTTGTTCTCTACAGGTCGCATTTCTCAAGATTCTTGTGAAATGTTGTGAGCTTGTTCGATAATTTTATAGATTTTTTTTGTCCTCAGTTTTTGGGAATTTAAAGAAATAATATGTATTTTCGCGAAGCCTACAGCTCAGAGCCACTATAATATCTCACCAAAGAGAATATAATCACTACGTTTATCTTGTAATGCGTCACAGAATTGGGCACTCGACAAAGAGATGATAAACAAGCGACACATAACAGCTCCAGGCGCCCATTTTGCATTCTTAATTCAAAGAGAAGTTATTAGGTGAGGTAACATCATGATTTAGCAGAATTGTACAGTTGAGGAAAACAGAATGTTTGTCACTGACTCTTTCTATGGAAATGTGACTAACATTCAGTGTCCTTCACTATATCTACTAATTTTAATATAAAATTTGTGATTACCATAATATAATACGCTATTAAATATATCAACGTTTTGTACCCATAACACAAGCCTTATTGAGCTTACTATGGGACATGTTCGATTTGTATAAGAAAATTGTCCTATAATATCATCGAAATATAATAAGTATATTTATATTTCGATGTATAATATATATTATTCTGATAGTTTGATTGTTTACTATCTACAGACAGCATATGATAAATTTTAAAATGTGGCTGATACCTAATTTATTCAATCATTTGAATGCTGTTTGTAACTCCAAGCTGCCCACTATAATAGTATATATGTATAGGTGTTCCAATTACAGACTGGAAACAATGTTTGGATTCCTTATCTGTGCAGTCCATTTAATACACCACATGTAGTGTTGTATTACATGATAAGATAAGGCACTTGTCCACAACAATCCTGGTTTATTACACAAAATTGTTACAGAACACATAAAACAATAAAATGAAATTACCGTCTTGTGAAAACCTGTTTAATCATTATTCTACAATTCTGCACTATGTTGTTACTGATTTGCACTGGATATTTCATGGTGTAGGTGGACAAGACTCCAGCCCATCCTTGGCTGTTAGGGAAAAGCAACCTTATTTATAGTATGAGAGAAACATATTCCCACAAAAAACATATGAAATAGCATCTATACACACACAGCATATTCGCTTTTCCTTTGCATTTGTTTCACAGAATTTTATGCCTACTATATATGAACATAAACTATCTTTTATAAACAAACCCTAAACTGTACTGGTACTATAGAAATTGAACAATGTAGGTACAGTCTAATTCACCAAACCCAACAAGTTACAAATAAATATTGCTTTGTATTTTTCATACATGGAATGTAGTAAAACTTACAGCAAACTATAAATTATACAATTTCTAAATTACGTATTTATGTTAACCTTTTTATGCTTATCCATGCTGTATTCTGTACATTTTTAGGTCATAATTCGAGCAGGGTTTATTTAAAATTAGAACTCTGATTTCTTTTGTTTTTTCACAAACCCTCTCTCTTCAAGAAGCTCATTGCACTGCGCGCGATCGAGTTGCGAGAGCGGTAGTCGCTGCAACTCGTGATCATTCTGCCCAAGCAGCACCAACTCTGGCGTTGCCCCCGTGATGAATTTCACCTCTACGTTTTCATAATTTGGGGCATCTTCCATCACAAATTGCTTTACTTGTGGAAGCCGGTTCAGCGAGCAGCCGCGACATGTCTGAAAAAAAAGAACGAGCTAAGACCACAGGTCGTATCCATACAGCCAATTCCCTTCGAAATACACCTCATCCTGTAATAACTGCTTATTAAGAAGGCGGTTACCTCTATCCTGGCTGCTACGATGTCGGATTGTTCGTACGCCGACGCTAACGCGAGCACTGCACAGAATATTGCTACTGTTTTCATTGTGATTGTTTGTAGTAACTTTTGATAGCGAAATATGAACTGTAAAACTGGAATAAAAGTGAAGCGGGAAAATAACAATTCTGTCAAAGCTAAACGAACTCCGCAGCTCCACTTTAACTTGACTGAACTGGGAACTGGAGTTGGACTAGTTGGAGTAAAGAATGTGTCGGTGTCGATGTCGTGAATGTAATCATGTAATTCGGGTCCCTATATTGTACGGCCATGTTAATGCCCGGCCACAAGAATGTCCGGCCCAGTAATCCGCGTCCAATGTACATGGATTACTGGGCTGTGCATTATTTGGTCGGGCGTTATCGCTCTGAGCAAACTTGGTCCGGGGCAATATTTGGAAGCCAATATTGTTCGAGCCGATAATGCTCGGCACAGTAATCGGCGTCCATAAAAGTGGACGCCGATTACTGGGCTGTACATTACTAGGTCGTGCAATATCACTCTGAACAAATTTGGTCCGGGGCAAGAATTGGAAGCCAGTTTTGTTATGCCCGACCCTGTAATTCGCGTCCATCCATAGACATATTTTTTTCAGAGCGCTGTCAAATTTAGTAGTGACGTTTTGACGTTTGCCCAAAGCAAATCGGTTTTTCTAGTTTGCATCTGAAAGTTAAGCCCAATACACACCTTGCAATTTGTCACAACAATTTGCTAAAGTTAGAATGAAAGAAAAAGAAATGTATTGCTTTCTCATTCTAACTATAGCAACTTGTAGGAAATGGCTGGATGTGTAATGAACTTTAAGAGATGCAACATCTCTGCTGCCATAATATCTCTCTCTCTCTCTGTCGCACTTGCAAATTTGAGCGACAGAGAGGTAGATACACGAACTTCGTTCTTTTTAGGTTCGCGGTAGCAAGTCAAGTCCGGGAGAGCGTTCGTGGCCCAGTGGCGCCCGCGTACCGCGTGCGGTATGCGAGGTTAAGCAATGTCGGGCGGGGTCAGTCCTTGGATGGGTGACCGCTTTGAGTTGTTACTAACTGAGCGCTCCCGTGCTTTGGAAGGCACGTTAAGCCGTTGATCCCGGCTGCTGTTTATGATTGCTATCATTAAGCCAAGTTAGTGGCCTTCGGGCGGCTTGAAAAGTTCTAACAGTCAAGTCGCCCGCTCACTTGACAAGCCTAATCTCAATAAGGTCTAGTTTCCCCCGTGGGTTTTAAGGTCAGATGGCAGTTGCTTCCGTAAAAACTAGTGCCTACACCAATTCTTGGGACTACTGTACTGGGAATAAAGCTAGGAGGATGAGGTAGCAGGTCAAGTCGTTATGATTTAACGCCAATGAATGACATGTGTAGAAACCACCGCCTTGTAATTGAATGAATTGAATGATTGCTGTCTCTTTCTATCTTATAGCTGCGCCTCTAGGTTTTTGAGACAAGTAGTTTTTTTTTGTGCTGGAGGGCTGCCACGAGTGCATAAACGAAATTTCGAAAGACGGATTTAAGCAATCGCTACCGCGAACATCTGTCAAGCGTCTAACGAAGAACGAAGTACGAAAGAGTACGATCGCGAAACCCTAAACACAAACTCAACACTAGCAACATTAAACGACGTCATCTTGAGTAGTCTATGGTAAGCACATCAATCATTCATACCGCTTGGTTTGAAAAGGGCAACGTTTACTTGGATAGACAATTAATCAAAAGCCTTTGCAGATTACGAATCGGCCATTGCCATTTTCCAGCTCATCTTCACAGATTAAAATTGTCTAGTAGTTCTGTTTGTAAATACTGTAACACCGATAACTGTAATTTGAATCATTTGTTTTTTATGTGTCCCTATTTTAACATACAAAGATTATTATTTATTAGCTTGTGTAGTGATGAAATAAAAGATAGCCCTTTTCCGACATCTGTTCAGGAATTACTGAAATATATTTGTTTGTACAAATTTATTTTTAGTTTTGTAAAAAACACATTTGGTTTTTTGTAAATTCTAAATTGTAATAATTTTTTTTTCTCTCTTACTTCTATTGTAGTGATGTTTGTTGTTTTTTTAGACTAGTTTAGTATTACTCTGAATTTGTAATGACTGTTTATAGCTGATGGCCCTGGTAGCCAAAGCTTAATAAATAAAAATAAAAAAAAAACAAATCATTCAAATGCACGATGGCGCCAAGATGGCGCGAACTTGGCGCGAACAGAGAAAAAAGAGAGTGAAAGCTGAAAGCAAGAGTTTGGTCTGAGAGTATTTGGAAATAGTGTATCGGTCCTGAGCAGCTGAGGCGTTAAAGTTAAGTATTACATATGGAATTTTCTTAGTACGAGTTCAAAACGGTTATATGGTCTTTCAACGTAATCGAAATCTCAATTCGAATCGTGCGAGGTGTTTGCTCATTGCTGCGTTCATTGTCGGTGACATGGACGACACAAAGTACAATATATCGAGTTGAGGCACGGGTAGGCTGCTCCAGGAGTTGGTCTAGGAGTGGGCCAAACGAGGCCTGGGCGGATGCGCTCAGGATCCATCCTCTACCGACTAGGGTGTGTTATACTTTGAGTTGGGCTCGGGTGAGAAAGAATTTTTAAATGAATCTAATAATTATTAATAACGGAATTTTATGTTCTTCGAAATGGTTTCTATTTAGATAATAAGCATAGTATTAAGTCTATGTTGCTATACCCTTGCATGGTTCACTTTGAGACTATACTTGGTTTATAAGATCCCCTGTACACATGAAACGCAATAAACAACTTGGAGTTGAGTTTATTCTATGGGCCGCTGTACAGTCGACTGTTAAGTCTCTTCTCCTTAGGGGGACAAGCCATGGCTGTGCCACGTTTCTGTCCTGTCTCTGTGGTGCCGTAAGACAGCCGTGTTTGGGATTACTGGAGGTCAATGATAGTCGTATATTAACTGGTATGCTGCCTCAGGCGGATACATGGCTATAACTGTGTGTCAGTTACTTATTGATTCTGGTTAACTTACCTTTTATCTACCTAATCGAGATGATGCGCCCTATGCGAATATGTTATTATGTCATATTCATGGGCAAGGCAGTGGTTGATACTTGTTATGTATTATATGTGGTGTTCCTGGGACAAATATATTATTATGTTACATTTGTTCTAAGGGATTGGTTTAATTGTCTTTAGTACATCATGTTCATAGAGCTATCTTTTTTTTAAATCTTTTAACCTGGTGAACTTGTTTTGTGAGCCAACTCGCATTACAGCAACCAGCGCTACATGTATAGATAACATTTTCAGTAACAAGGATGCGATTAGTAAATTTATTATAAACAACTTAAGTTCTGACCACTGTGGACAACAAGTCGCCTTCAGCGGGAAAACTGATAAAGTTCCACGACACACTATGTGCAGACCTATTTCTGAAAAGAGCTTAGATTTATTCAATCGTAATATAATGAAACGATTGTGTTATCTTCCACTCACTCAGGAAAGCCCTGACCGTTTGTGTACTCGATTGTTTAATTGTATCAAAACGGAATTCGATGTCTGTTTTAATTTGAAGAAGATTCAAAGCAAGTTCAAGACTAAATTTAGCGACTGGGCTACGCCAGACATTCACGAGAAGAGGCGCCGACTCTATGACTTGTATGATTCAAGAACTACTGATAAAAGGCCGGAATTTCTAGAGTATGTTAAGAACTACTCAAAATCTTTTAAGTTAATGTGTGTCGCTGCTAAAGCCGATTACTTGTCAAAAAAGATCCAGAACTCTAGTGATAAGATTAAAACTGTATGGCAAGTTATCAACAATGAAACTGGGAAAAGTAAGTTAAAAGATGCGCACTTCAGCCTGCGAGTCGATGATACTCTAGTGAGTTCTGACCACGAAGTAGCAGATCATTTTGAGCGGTTCTTTACTAATGTACCCGTCGAGACCACGAAATCTTTGAATTCATCACCAGATGTCGCTGAATCGTTATTGAAAGAAAATGTAACAGAATGTACAGAAATCTTTAGCTTTACTGACGTGACCCCCCACATTATAATTAAAGCATTTAAATCATTAAACTTAAAAAAGACTGAAGATCTTTGGGGCCTTTCTGTAAAAGTATTACATTCCATTGTAGAATCAATCGCACCTTTCTTAGCTGATATTTTCAATAAATGTATTGAAACTGGAGTTTTTCCTAACCTGATGAAACACAGTAAAATCATCCCGTTGTTTAAATCAGGATCAAAAACTGACCCTACCAACTTCAGACCAATCTCAATACTACCGGCATTAAGCAAAGTTTTTGAGAAACTTATTCTTAATCAGCTGATGTCCCATTTTAATCGCAATAAACTACTCAATAGCAATCAGTTCGGGTTCACTAGAGGTCGCTCCACCACTGATGCCGGTGTGGTACTAATTAAACATATTTTTGATGCCTGGGAAGAGGCTCAAGATGCTATTGGAGTGTTCTGTGATCTATCAAAGGCATTCGATTGCGTTAATCACGAGAATTTAATTAGAAAGTTAAGCCATTATGGGATAAGAAACGGTTCCCTTGACCTTGTTACATCGTATCTGTCGGAGAGAACTCAACGGGTAGTCATCAACGGGACTCAATCTGCAGGGACAACGGTTGCTCTTGGAGTTCCTCAAGGATCAATTCTGGGCCCATTTCTGTTTCTAGTTTATATTAATGATTTACCAAACCTTGTAAAAGATAAACATGATATAGTGCTATTCGCAGATGATACGTCGCTTATCTTCAAGGTAGGCCGCAAAGACAAAAACTTTGACGGTATTAATGAGGCACTAGGTACTGTTGTGAACTGGTTTACAGCAAATAATTTGCTTTTAAATTCCAAGAAAACAAAGTGTATCAAATTCACTATGCCTAATGTCAAGCAGGCAAACAATTCTAAGATCAAATTAAAGTCTGATGAAATTGAATTTGTAGATAGAACAGTGTTTTTAGGTGTCACCTTAGATTCAAAACTGCAATGGCATGCGCATATTGCCACTCTGGCCGGCAAACTTAGTTCTGCGGCCTATGCAGTAAGACGTATTAGACAGTTAACTGACGTTGAGACGGCCAGGCTGGTATATTACAGTTACTTTCATAGTGTTATGTCCTATGGAATCCTGTTGTGGGGAAAAGCGGCTGACATCCAGACCGTCTTCGTGCTACAGAAACGAGCTGTACGCTCCATCTATAAACTTAAGGCCAGAGAATCTCTCAGGGAAAAATTTAAGGAGGCAAATATTCTTACTGTGGCATGTCAATACATTCTTGAAAATATAATGTATGTTCGAAAAAATATTCAAGAATTCAAACTCAACAGTGATATCCACCACTACAACACTAGAAGTAAACACAAGATTGCAGTGAAGGCCAGTCGTCTCCGGAAGATTAGCACGTCGTTTGTGGGGAACTGTATACGATTTTATAATAAAATACCCATCGATATAGTTAATTTTCCATTCAGTAAATTTAAGTCTCATATTAAACGTTATTTGTTAAGCCAGGCCTATTATACTGTCAACGATTTCTTAAATGACAAAAATGCTTTTAAGCCAGTGATAGTTAAATCCTGTTAGTTTTAATATACATATGCTTCACTTAGCATATTTCCTTGTATAAATAGCTCTGTCGTTTTATTTTATGAAACATGATGCTGTTTCTCGCCGAAGAGTCATTTTAATCTTTCACATTATTAATGTCCGGCAGCCTGAATATGTCATGCTCGCTTAAAGGGCTTTGCTTACGGCGGCGTCGTTGATCGGGTCGCCACCTTCCCTAACAGATGGTCGAGGGAGGCGATGGCTGAGATACGCGTCATACTCGTGATCGGGTGCTGTTTGTGGAGTCCGGTCTGTTCATGCTTGCAAGGGCAAAGTAAATACCTTAATACTAGTGTTATTTTATTGTATGTAGATTGACGAGAGACATAATCCTGTTCTGGATTAGTTTTATTGTTATTGACGCTTAGAGACCTTATACATCTCTAACAATATTAAGTTTACTTATTTTAATTTTACCGCTTAGAGATCATTTACATCTCTAAGGACTTTGAAATAATTGTATTTAATCGTATTTGGACGCTCAGAGACCATATACATCTCTGAGATATTAAATTAATTTTATGTTGTTTATTCGGACAGATCGTATTCAATACGTCCTTAATATTTGTAAATTTATTTTTATTTAATTGTGAATCAGTATATTTTTTAAATCATTATTATTAAGTAAGATTGTCAGTTTTTTTTAATTGTATAAATTCACGCTTTGACTTGTAAAAGTGCCCTTGTGGCCTATTTGCAGAATAAATATTTGATTTTGATTTTTGATTTTGATTTTATATAGGTGGCAGAAAGCCCGGCCTGAATAGCGAAGCAGAAATAATAATGATGGTGATTAAAAGGAACCAGAAGACAGGCTATAACAGATTCTAAGGTATGTGATGCATTCCTTTTGTATTGAGTAACAATGATATTATTATTATTATTAACGGAAACTCCATACTTTCAGAGATTATGACAGCATAATTTTTGTGAGAAACTTCAAAATCCAATGATAGCTCAAGAGCTATGTTTGTTTTGCCATTTTTATATTGGCTTCTCTTGTTTTCATCAGTGTGTTTTCATTTGCTGGGCTAAGTGACATCAAAAGTTGTTTTGGCTGTAGCTGTGTCAGTGCTCAGTGATTTGTATTTTATCCTTGGTAAGTAATGCAGCTGCTGAAAATAGAGGGTTAGTGGTTTAACTAAATAGAAAGTGATGACAAGGGTTCACAACCTTCAGCATTGAGGATACCGACACTTGGATCCTCCTCTTACATCAGAAGTAAATGATACTAAGAAGGAGGCAAAAACTTATACTTTAATTGTACTTGCCACCGTCCCGGACTAATAATGTCGTTCTACAATTTTTTTTACTCGAGCCGGACAGTATCCTCCACTATATCTGCAATCCCCTGTTTACATGATGTAGAGGTTATAAGTGTAAACCTGCCGACCCACAAGAGACTGCAATTGCATGGTCACATTGATTCGTAGCCCTACAGTATATTCAATATCTGACATTTCATTTTAATCTAATCAAGTTTCTGACACTTTGTTTCAAAACCCTGTCCTTGCTGACACTGTACCTAATTTGTAGATTCAAAAGATTCCCCTGTCTAACTCAACTTTTGATTCAAGATTCTATCACCGAAACCCAAGCGCTTTGTGCTCTTAAGTTACAAAAAACTAAAAGAAATGTACTCATTCCAACTTTTCATATCATCTATGTTTCTCATGGACACTTCCAAACACTCCGTGTGGGCCCTTGCCTCTCGTTGCCACACTCCTCCAGCAGTCTGCTTTATTTAGGGCATCTGACCATCTAAGGTTTAGGTCTCCTCCTTTTTTTTTAATCCTCTTGGGTAGCACTATACTATGTCTTTTGTCCATTTATCTATGTTTTCCCTTATCATATGACCTGTCCAGCGCCACGTTTGGTGTTTTATTGTAGGTATCCGTTATTTTTCTAGTCTTAGATTTTTAATTATGGACAGTTGGACTTTATCTTTGAGTTTGATGTTGAGCACACTCCTTTCCATATTGTTTTGATATACAGCTAGTTTTTGGTGTTGCTTTTTTGTAAGAGCTCAAGTTTGACATCCATAGGTTATTACCGGTATAATACTCATATTAAAAACTTTGAATTACTGGCTTGTTGGTAGTTTTTTTGCCTTCATAATCTCTTATTGACCAAAACTAGATGACAATATACATGCTTATAAATAAATAAATATTCAAATACATAGAAAAAATCCAAGACTGGAAAAAATATTTGTTTCATCACACAAATAAATGCCCTGACTGGGATTAAAATATTGAATAGGTACAGTCAGCATCATAAGTAGCTATGTATATGAAGGGGTCAAAATCTTTTATTCCCTTGTAATAAAGACTTCTGAACTTGCATAGCTACTTTTGATTGTGACTGTACCTTAGCACTAACTTGATGATGTTATAAATTGTTCTTAATTATTTTAAGATTTGCATCGAAATGCAAAAAAAAGAAGTGGAAAAGCGAAGGAAACGCGCCGCACAAAGGCGCGATGGGTCGGAGTTCTCTTTAATACAGGCAAAGAGTTTCTGATCACCTTCCGGATAACTCTGGCATGAAACTCTTTTGGAGGTAATTCTGCTTCTGTTTCCAAAAGTGAACACCAGCAGGATCAACCCTGCCACAAAGGTAATCAAAGTCAAAATTAATTACTCAAAAATCAAAATGAATAGAAACCAATTTTTACAAGCTTTTAATTGACTTGCACTGTTCATATGTAAGTGTATGTAAGTTGTCATCAAAATTTGCAATCCTTTTTTCAGCCATTTGCCGGTATCCGATTGAGCTGAAATTTGGCATACTTATGTAAGTTCAGTGACAATGCCATATTATAGTACCACCGAGCTGATCTGATAGCAAGTCCTAAACTACGCAAGATAAACCTTCACTCGAACCGTCTCAACAAGTAGTTGCTGACTGAGGAAATAAAAGTACAGTCCACACTAAAAGCTTATACAAAAAAGGAAATTTTTGACAGAAACTTATTGGAAATCAATATTTATACTTACATATTTTACATACTGCTGTTAGAGGTACTGTATGTAATGGCCTAATGGCACTGGCAAATGCCTATGCCTATAAAATGCTTGTGACTCCAGAAGAATCACAAGCAGCGTGCTTTATTGACTTGAACATTCGTTGTGTTGATAGCAGCTATGCCGGTGCCGCCGCTGGAGATATGCAAGTACCTCAGTCTCAACACAGTACATTCTCGCCCATCTTCCTACCATGGTCACAACAGCACATATCTAAAGAGCAGGTAGTGGTGTTAATGGTGTTATTATGGCAGAAGTGAACCATTCATGGAAGAGCATTATTTATATTGGCTACATTCAGAGATGATCTGTTTATTTTAATTCCCAATTTACAATTCGGCTCACTTCCACAGCAGTGAGTAGGGAAGTAGGCAGATCGAGTATACTTCAGGAAATTTATTTACACAAATAAGTTAAGTATGTAGTAGATGGGTACTTACCGCGTTCTATTAAAATGGATAGGTATCATCCACCAACCGCTGCGTCAATGATTTTTTAAATCTTCATTATCTTTTTGATTCATCATCATCATCAAAAAAATAAAAATAAAAAAAACCTTATTGAGATTAGGCTTGTCAAGTGAGTGGGCAACTTGACTGTTAAAAGTTCTTAAGCCGCCCGAAGTAATAACTTGGCTTAATTAATGATAGCAATCATAGACAACAGCGGGGATCAACGGTTTAACGTGCCTTCCAAAGCACGGGAGCGCTCAGTTAGTAACCACTCAAAGCGGTCACCCATCCAAGGACTGACCCCGCCCGATATTGCTTAACCTCGCATACCGCACGCGGTACGCGGGCGCCGCTACGCCACGAACGCTCCTTTTTAAATATATTTTTAATTAATTAACATTATTTTGTTTTCACAGAAGACAACGCGGACGCTGTAATTATTTCGACGTCCGCCATTGCCGAAAGTTCTAAGCGATGTCACAGAATAAGTAATACTTAGTACAAGTACAGAAATTTCACTTCCTAGCAAAAACGGCGTTTAGACATAAGAAACGTTCCTACTCTGTGCATCTATGTCTATCGTATAACTTGTATTCATTCACACGCGGCACGTGAAGCGTTAGGGCTGCCATGCCAAGAATATATCAATAACGGCAAAATATGTTCTAACTCCCCAGATATCGCTCGAGTACCTAAAGTGAACCGATATTTATTAAGTGGGTAGATATTACTTCACATGTATGGCAGTATCATCTATATCTGTCTATCTACATGTTATAAATCAAAGTTGCCAAATAACTATGTTATTTACAAACTCTGAAATTACTGGACCAATTTTTATGCAGTTTTTCATGAACACGTAGAGAACTTTTAGGAGCAGGTTTAAGTCTATAATTTATTCACGTTTCGTGAGCAATTAATAAGCTCCAGCCTTTTTATCCATTTTTACGAGCGTAGGCTGCAAAACAAATGAAAGCGTCATTTGCTGTTATGGAATGCTATTTTCTTCGTCTTTTGCAGGGTACTCGGTGGCCGCGTGGTTACGTTTCCCTAGTCTGCTTTTTGGGCATGACACGCGGGTCCCGTATTCGAACCTCCGGCGGAAGTTTAATCTTTTTACTTTTTAAGTTTGTATTTTATTTAGTTACTTTCGTAATATATATGTTTTAATAGATTTTCTACCATACCGAATTAGTCTGACGTGTAAAGTTCCGCAATAACCGTGCTGGGGTGGAAAACCAGAGTACCTTGACTTTTCGGTAGACGAGAACGGAGCAATAACAGTAACGTATTAACAGTTTCAAGCACATCTTCAGGTGACGGGAAATTTTATTTTACAATAGGGCCTAGGTATTAGTGTTATTATGGCTGCAGTCCTGAAGTCCTCCGTAAGAATGCAGTATTTTCACGGTTTATTTTTATTTATTTATTTGCTCCACCACGAAGTATACAGTTTTGAACAGTGACTGTAAATAGTGTTGTTATTACTAATGTTTACAACTTGTGCGGTGGGAGACTGGTTCCCGAACTAGGGGAAACCTGTATGTCAGGTCAACAGATCTCCATCCCTCATATATACATAACAACCATCTTGGTTAGTGAATGAAAGTAGTATAAAACCTTCATACTAGCTAGGACAAGATAAGCTAAATTAAATTAATGTATGTATGTATGTATTACACTTTATTGCAGAATAAAAAAACAATCGAAACAAAATAACATATTGGTTTGATTGTATTATGCCTCGCTAGATGCGATATTGTATATTGATTTGAGGATTCATTTTTGACAGCTAGGCATAGATGTTGGTCTCATACTCAACGCTGCGCATCCTCTGGACCTCTGGCGGCCTTATTTACCACCAGTAATACAACACCAAATACCTACGAGCTACCCTTAAGACCATGTAGCGGTGTCTTTTCGCTCCGGTCTACTGCAAGGTGGAGCTACTTCACTAGTAAGGCCAATTCCGTGGAGCTGACGCTCCGCTGACTATATCTACCTAAATATTGATTACAAATTGTAGTTTGAAACTGGTATAAATCACTTTCTTGGCTTAGATACTATCACAACATGTATTTCCATTTTTTCATCAATGAGAGGAGGCCTGTGTCCAGCAGTGGGATGTATATGGGCAGTATGGGCTGATGATGACGAAATATTACTTTGCTAGAACAATTCAATTTATTGAATGATGTAAGTCTATAGCAATAATAAATGCCAAAAAAATTCAGAACCTAACTGAAAAAGTCACCTTTCGCCTTTCTTTTGTATACTTCTTACTTTACTTCAATTACGCATTATTATTAAAAATGTTTTATACTACGACGGTGGCAACCAAGCTTACTACGGCCTGCCTGATGGTAAGCAGATACCGTAGCCTATGGACACTTGCGACTCCAGAGGAACCACAAGTGCGGTACCGACCCTTTATTGATTTCGGGATGCGCTGTGCTGAGAGTGAGGCTTATGGTTGATCAATATGATCATTTTTATGGATACTATGGATATAGTTTGTGAGTAGGTATATACACTCACTATATACTGATAGAGAGCGTATGTTCTTTCTTTTTAACCGACTTCAAGAAAGGAGGCGGTTCTCAATACGTCCTAATCTTTGTTTTTAGGGTTCCGTAGCCAAATGGCAAAAAACGGAACCCTTATGGATTCGTCATGTCTGTCTGTCTGGCCGTCCGTATGTCACAGCCGATTAACTACAATTATGAAATTTGGTGTGAAGGTGTATGTTATGAACCGTTATAGAAATATGATGTGAAATTACGAAAAAAAATATTAAACTGGGTGGGCACCCCATACATGTGACAGCGGGGACAAATATTTTTTTCAAGGTACATAGGCGTGTGGGGTATCTATGGATAGGCCTTCAAAAACTTTTCCATTTAAGTCAACCGTTGGTGAGATATTAGCTGTCAATCTAGCCCCTCCTATCAAAGCCCCTCTATTTTCCAAACTATAAATAAATAAATAAATATTGGGGGACAATCTTACACAAATCGACCTAGTCCCAAACTAAGCAAAGCTTGTACTATGGGTACTAGACGACGATATACATACTTATATAGATAAATACATAGAGACCCAAGAACAAAATCTGTGCTAAATGCACAAATAATGCCCTGGCCGGGATTCGAACCCGGGACCTATAGCTTCGGAGGCAGTGTCACTACCAACGAGGCTAAACAGGTCGTCATTCACTATGAATTTAAAAATTCTAAAAAAAAATCATGATGATGTATGTACATTCATAAATCCTTTCAACGATTTTTGGTTTGAACAGGATATGTTTAACGGTTTTTGAGTTATTGCCGAAAAACTGTCTTGCCAAAACAAAAGGGCGTAAGTGTCGTCAGTTTCGTATGAAGATACGATCTTTTGTGATTAAATAGAATTGTATAGTGGTTTTAAATGTAGATTAGGAAGTGTCGGTACGGAACCCTTATTGCGCGTGGTCCGACACGCACTTGGCCGTATGTATATTCACCGATTACTTGGAGCCTATTAGACCGATTTCAAAGGTATATTTTTATTTTGTTTGAAAGGCTACGCTTCCTAGTTAGTCCCATTGTCATCAAGTCAGGATCTGATGACAGGATCATGAAGAAATCGAGGGAAGTCTTTAAAATTTATTTACAGTACATATGGTGCTACTTTACCGCACGAGTGCGGTAATCAGCATATTACGTGCATATGTCGAAACTTTAAAGAGCCATATGTACTGTAAAACGTTGTACGATACACGTACAACAGGTAATTCGCAACTCCTGTCGATTAAAAACACTCCCTTCGGTCGTGTTTCATGTTTCAATTTATCACCACTCGTTGCGAATTTCCTGTTCTCTGCACTTGTATCGTAATGTACTATTATTTATTTTTTATAGGCATACCTATAGCGATTTCAGTATTTTTTTAAGTTTGCTCTCAAAAAGTACCATGTGATGAAGTTGATAATGATGAAGATACACTGAACACTGATACACAGAACTGGCCACCGGAGCTCCTGAGAGAAGAGTTTTTCATGGTTAGTAATCGACTATTACAAAGTAAATTAAAACGGTTCTGATGATAACGTTACCATCGAACTGACCTCATTAAGAAGCCGGAAGGTAGTCACCGGAACTTCGTAATAAAACTACATCTTAGGCGTGTTCTTTGGGCTTATTGGTAACGTCATAACTCATAAGGTGCACGTTGGCTAAGACTAATTAAAGAGAGAGAAATAATTTCCGTCAGAAAGGAGATTTCTTAAGCGTTGTATTTCTCCTAATGGTTTTTCGTAATGCGGTTTGTCTGTGCCAAATGTTTCTCGAATTTGCCTAGATGGCGCTAGTAGTCTAGTCCTATTATGCTGCATGTGCGTCACCTATGTTAATACCATTTAAATTGAAGGGATGTTTACAAAAACAACATAACTGACTACACTGGTCGACTCCTGAGCCCATTATAAATGTTCCTCCAGAAGTGTCAACCGGTCTAAGCAGATATGTTGTTTTTGTAAACATCCCTTCAATTGTTTGGCACGAACTTCAAAAGGTGATAAAAACCTTATGAAATTGTATGTTTGTTACGTAGGTAATCCCCACCGCCACCACCACATCAGCCGAAGGACGTCCACTGCTGGACATAGGCCTCCCCCAGTTTCATGGGGGGTAAATGCCATAATCGCCACGCTTGGCATACGGATTGGCGATCGCAGTATCTCCACCGCACTCCAGGGATGCTGCTGCCCATCCCCCGGTGGTCTTGGTCGCAGTTTTAGGACATACC
This sequence comes from Notocelia uddmanniana, assembly GCA_905163555.1. NCBI lineage: Eukaryota > Metazoa > Arthropoda > Insecta > Lepidoptera > Tortricidae > Notocelia > Notocelia uddmanniana. The sequence goes on from LR991060.1 coordinate 2,169,680, forward strand.
CGGGTCCACGTAGGTAATCAATAATCATTAAAAACATATTTGGTCTTTATTAACAAAATTGTGTTTAATTAAGGATTGGAGTAGGTATGTTAAACAGAGTTCGTGTAATGTAATCGTAGGTATAAATTTAATCTCATGATTGGATTAGAAATTCGTTTATTAAACGACTTCAATAGAAGGAAGAAGCGTCTCAGTTCGTCTACACGTTTGTTATTTTTTTTTTAAATATGTATGTATGTTCCCCGATTACTCTTGACCATGTTGGCCGATTTTGATTTTGATGATATAAATTTAGTGAAGGTCTGATGATGGGATTCATGAGGAATTGTGGGAATTCCTCAAATTTGATAGGCACGCGTATAGCGATTTCGGTGTTTTCTGTAGTTAATTGGCGTCGGTTTTTATTTGGTTTTAAATTTTTTAAGGGGCCAAAAATATGAAAAAAAAAACAATAATAAAGCTTAATAAAGACTTCCAACGAAAACTATAGCGGACATGATCAGTTAAGCTGTTTTTGAGTTATTGTAAAGTCTTTCCTTCTTAGTAAGAGACGTATGAAACGTTGCGAAGGTAATCCCTTTTGACCCTTACTGTTTTTTTTTAAATTGAGTTCATTGGGCAACTACGGAACCCTACACTGAGCATAGCCCGAGATGCTCTTGGCCGATTTTTTTATTTAATTTTTAATATGTTTTTGGATCCATATAGATCGTGTCTTTGCCGATAAGGCAACACGTAGATCAAATTCTGCATCGGAATCGTCCTCTGAAGATCTATCTATCATCAAAAAAATCTAATAGAATAAACAAATCTTTCACTTTTAGGCCAACTAGATTTTTCAGCTTCAATATTTTAACCAATCACAGAACAGTAGGTACCTTTCACAGGATTTAGGTCACAGAATAAGTAATACTTTAGTACAAGTACAGAAATTTCACTTCCTAGCAAAAACTGCGTTAGGCACAAGAAACGTTCCTACTCTGTGCATCTATGGGCTGCCATGCCAAGAATATATCAATAAGGGCGAAACATGTTCTAGCTCACCAGATAACGCTCGAGTACCTAAAGTGAACCGATATTTATTAAGTAGGTAGATATTACTTCACATGTATGCCAGTATCATCTATATCTATCTATCTACATGTTATAAAACAAAGTTGCCAAATAACTATGTTATTTACAAACTCTGAAATTACTGGACCAATTTGTATGCAGTTTTCATGAACACGTAGAGAACTTTTAGGAGCAGGTTTAAGTCTATAATTTATTCACGTTTCGTGAGCAATTAATAAGCTACAGCCTTTTTATCCATTTTTACGAGCGTAGGCCGCAAAACATTTGCTGTTATGGAATGCTATTTTCTTCGTCTTTTGCAGGGTACTCGGTGGCCGCGTGGTTACGTTTCCCTAGTCTGCTTTTTGGGCATGACGCGGGTCGCGTATTCGAATCTCCGGCGGAAGTTTTATCTTTTTACTTTTTAAGTTTGTATTTTATTTTGTTATTTTTGTAATATATGTATATGTTTTAATAGATTTTCTACCATACCGAATTAGTCCGACGTGTAAAGTTCCGCAATAACCGGGCTGGGGTGGAAAACCAGAGTACCTTGACTTTTCGGTAAACGAAAATGGAGCAATAACAGTAACTTATTAACAGTTTCAAGCACATCTTCAAGTGACGGGAGATTTTGTTTTACAATAGGGCCTACGTGTGCAGGACGGCGAATTAATATTAGTGTTATTTTCGATAAGAGTGCCTTAGTTAAGTTCCCTTAGATTATTCATCTGTTAAGTTCATAGTTAGTCTTAGGTAGATCTATAAAAAAGGGCTGCCTAATGGGCCGAAGCCTCACAAACCGTGAGAAGAAATTAGCAACAGTTTTTAATGGTTTAATTGTACGTAGCCGCCCATTAGGGATATAACTGCCAATTGTTGGCCATTCATATTTTTAGAATTGATTTCTATTTTATTAGGGTGTGCACTAAAACACCATTTGTTCTGTATTGTACCTGTGAGTTGCGATGTGCCGTCGGGCCGACAAGACAACGGGCTGGCCATAATGCCCAATGGTTTCTTACTTAGGGTAATAACTATACCTTTCTTGAAACCCATGAATGATCCCGTAAAATTGTAATTTAGGGATTTTACCAAATAAGGATCAGCGGGACGAGGCAGGTCTGAAGACAGGGGCGGAGAGTCAAACGGTATAAAATAGGCGGCACTTACGCCGCACGGACACTGGCAGTCGAACACTCCACACTGGTAGTTGAACACTCGAAACTGGTAGACGAACACTCGCAACTGACAGTTAGTCACTGCAAAACAGACACTGAAGGTTAATCGGGAAGGCTCTCTCCCACTCGCCTCAGGCCTGCCACTCCACTGCAAGTAACCAGTCATAGGTGCACTCGTGCACCCTAGGTAAGACGTAAGACGGCGGTATTTTCACGGTTTATTTTTATTTATTTATTTGCCACAATGTATACAGTTTTGAACAGTGAATATAAATAGTGTTGTTATTACTAATGTTTACAACTTGTGCGGTGGGAGACTGGTTCCCGAAGTAGGGGAAACCTGTATGTCAGGTCACCAGATCTCCATCCCTCAGATATATGTACATAACAACCATCTTGGTTAGTGAATGAAAGTAGTATAAAACCTTCATACTAGCTAGGACAAGATAAGCTAAATTTAATTAACATATAGGTTTGATTGTACTATGCCTCGCTAGATGCGATATTGTATATTGATTTGAGGATTCGTTGTGTGACAGCTAGGCATAAATGTTGGTCTCATACTCAACGCTGCGCATCCTCTGGACCTCTGGCGGCCTTACTTAACACCAAATACCTACGAGCTACCCTTAAGACCATGTAGCGATGCCTTTTCGCTCCGGTCTACTGCAAGGTGGAGCTACTTCACTAGTAAGGCCATTATGAGCGAGCTGACTACATTTCGTGGAGCTGAGGCTCCGCTGACCATATCTACCTAAATATTGATTACAAATTATAGTTTGAAACTGGTATAAATCACTTTCTTGGCTTAGATACTATCACAACATGTATTTAAATACTTTCATCAATTAGAGGAGGCCTGTGTCCAGCAGTGGGCAGTATGGGCTGTTGATGACGAAATATTACTTTGCTAGAACAATTCAATTTATTGAATGATTTAAGTCTATAGCAATAATAAATGCCAAAGAAAAATATGTAAATTAGCACCTAACTGAAAAAGTCCCCTTGCGCCTTACTTTTGTATATTTCATAATTTACTTCAATTACCTGCCTACGCATTATTATTATTATTTTTACTACGACGATGACAAACAATCAGGCAGACACCGTAGCCTTTGTACACTTGCGACTCCAGAGGAATCACAAGTGCGTTGCCGACCCTTTATTGATTTGGGGATAAGCTGTGCTGAAGTGAGGTTTATGCTTGATCAATATGATCATTTTTATGGATAATATGGATATAGTTTGTGAGTAGGTATACTCACTATATACTGTAGCTGATAGAGAGCGTATGTTCTTTCTTTTTAACCGACTTCAAGAAAGGAGGCGGTTCTCAATTCATCCGAATCTTTCTTTTTAGGGTTCCGTAGCCAAATGGCAAAAAACGGAACCCTTATGGATTCGTCATGTCTATCTGTCCTGTCCGTCCGTATGTCACAGCCGATTAACTCGGAAAATATGACCACTACAATTATGAAATTTGGTGTGAAGGTGTATGTTATGGACCGCTATAGAAATATGACGTGAAAATTACGAAAAAAATATTAAACTGGGGAGGCACCCCCATACATGTAACAGGGAGGACAAATATTTTTTTTCAATTGATACATAGGCGTATGGGGTATCTTTGGATAGGCCCTTCAAAAAATTACATAGAGGTTTCTACAAAAAAAATCCATTTAAGTCAACCGTTGGTGAGATATTAGCTGTCAAAGTCGTAAAAAGTGTGTGTGTCCCTGTAATTTCCAAACTATGAAGTTTAAAATTCTGAAAAAAATCATGATGTACCTATAAAACCTTTCAAGATAAACCTTTGAAGAAGATAGGTTTAACAGTTTTTGCTAAAAACTGTCTTGCCAAAACAAAAGTGCTTAAGTGTCGTAAGTTTCCTTTGAAGATACGACCTTTTGTGATTAAATGTATAGTGGTTTTAAATGTAGATAAGGAGGTGTCGGTACGGAACCCTTTTGTGCGTAGTCCGACACGCACTTGGCCGGTATTTTTGTATGTAGGTATTTTCACCGATAACTTGGAGACTATTAGACCGATTTCAAAAATATATTTTTTTGTTTGAAAGGCTATGCTTCCTAGTTAGTCCCATATTGTCATCAAGTCAGGATCTGATGACAGGATCCTGGAGAAATCGAGGGAAGTCCCTTACATTTTTTTTATAGGCATATGTACCTATAGCGATTTCAGATTTTTTTAAAGTTTGCTCTCAAAAAGTACCAGTTTTTCATGGATAGTAATCGACTATTACAAAGTAAATTAAAACGGTTCTGATGATAACGTTACCATCGAACTGACCTCATGAGGAAGCCGGAAGGTAGCCACCGGAACTTCGTAATAAAATTATATATCTTAGGCGTGTTTTTTGGGCTTATTGGAAACGTCATAACTTATTAGGCGCACGTTGGCTAAGGACTAATTAAAAAGTGAGAAATAATTTCCGGCCGAAAGGGCGTTGTATTTCTCCAAATTTGTTCCGAAACCACAGGACCGGTTGAGTTGGAATTTGGTACCTACACATATGTAAGTACCTAAGTCGGTGACCCAAAGATGGACGTGTAACTATAGCACAGTAACAGGAGCAAATATTTAAAAGGTCGCTTCCTTGGAGCATCGGCAGTAACTCCGTGTCCCGATATTCTTGATTTTTTTCAATTCTGAGAGATTTTGATCTAGACTTATGTCGTCCAAGTAATGGATCTTGTTTCCACGAGATTGTAAGGCGCTCAGTGCAGTTTTTGGGTAGTATAAGCTATGAGTCATAATACTTTTTGTTTTTTTTTTTTATGGTTAAATTAAAATATATAGTATTTTAAGTTAAATTAACAATAATTTTTAAAATATATAGGTAGATATATCACTTCAGAAGATTAATTAGCCAAAAAAATCAACTGGGACCACTTGGAAATAACTCTTGGCTCACTCAATACATTTTTGTTGCTCCTCTTACAGGGCCCACCCTGTATGAATGAATTTTAGACATTGAGCCAATTTTGAGGGGTAAATTAGAAAATAAAAACAAGTTTTCAAACTATATCGTGTGATATACCTATCAAATAAAAGGTCTTAATGTGAGAAACTCAATTTTTTTTTATATTATATTATTACAAATAATTTTGAAGGCTGAAGTGATTTGAGAAAATAGACGAAAATTCATCTCCGAAACTGCAAGGCCTAAAATTTTGAAAAATAATACACAAATTAGTTCTTTACCTATAGGAAAAACCTGTAAAAATTGTAGGTTTAATAGTTTTTGAGATATCGATATTACGTGAATTTCCTATGAAGATGCGACCTTTTTAATTCCTAAGTACTGGGATAGTGGTTTCACATGTGGAGTGGTAGTGTTGGGAATGGAGCCCTTCATTGTGCGTGGTCCGACACGCACATGGCCGGTTTTTGCTAAAGAAAAATTACAAGCTCGCTACGGCTCGCGCCTTCATTTATTGTGTAATGTCCTGATGCCCCCCCCCCCTTACATTTTCTATATCTACGTGCTTGATTGATGTGATTGAAGCGAAAGAAGTATGTAAGGACCGTAGTATTTGGCGTTCATTGATCTCTGCCTACCCAATGGGATAACGGCGTGAGTTTATGTAAGTGTATGTATGTATGTAAGGATTGGAGTAGGTATGTTAAACAGATTTCGTGTAATGAAGTCGTAGGTATAAATTTCATCTCATGATTGGATTAGAAATTCGTTTATTACGACAACGACGACGACGTTTCGTGGTTTTCGTGACATGTCTTTTTCTTCTATGTTGTTATTTTATGCTTCTTCCTATTTGTAATTGTCACGAATAAATGATTTTCTATTTCTATTAATCTTCAATAAGAAGGAAGGAGGGTCCCAGTTTGTCTGCACGTTTGTTTATTTTTTTAAATATGTATGTATATTCCCCGATAACTCTTGACCATGTTGGCCGATTTTGATAATTCTTTTTTTTTAAAGCAGGTGCCCCCAAGTTAGGCCCATATAAATTTAGTGAAGGTCTGATGATGGGATTCATGAGGAATCGTGGGAATTCCTCAAATTTGATTTCGGTATTTTCTGTAGTTAATTGGCGTCGGTTTTTATTTGGTTTTTAATTATTTTCTGCTTTTTAGTTGTATTTTTAAATGCGATTTTTTAGGGTTTCGTTGTCAACTAGGAACCCTTATAGTTTCGCCATGTCCGTCTGTCTGTCTGGTACTGTTTTCAACACACGAAAGTAAATTTTCACCTCGCAAGCTCGGAAAGCCCTTTTTTAGCGTTCCGTAGTCAACTTAACCCTTAGTTTCGCTATGTCCGTCTGTTTGTCCGAGGCTTTGCACTGTGATTGTTAGTGCTAGAAAGCGGCATCTCGGCATGGATATAGAAATCAATAAATCTGACAGTGGTAAAATAAATCTTAATATTTTTTTTCAAGGGTACCTCCCCTACCCGTAAAGTGGGGATGAATATTTTTTTACTTCAACTCTATGGTGTGCGGTGTTGTTGAATAGTATTTCAAAATTAATAGAGGTCTTCATCAAACATTTTTTGATTGTGAATATTTTCGGAAATAATTACTCCAAAAGAAAAATAAATGTGTTCTCCTCTCTAACTTTTGAACTAAGGCTCAAAAATATGAAAAAAAGCATGAAAGTAAAGCTTAATAAAAACTTCCAACGATAACTATAGCGGACACGATCAGTTAAGCTGTTTTTCAGTTATTGTAAAAAGTCTCCTTCTTAGTAAGAGACGTATGAAACGTTGCGAAGGTAATCCCTTTTGACCCTTACTGTTTTTTTTTTGTTCATTGGGCAACTACGGAACCCTACACTGAGCATGGCCTGACATACTCTTGGCCGATATTTTATTTAATTTTCAATATGTGTTTGGATCCATATAGATCGTGTCTTTGCCGATAAGGCAACACGTAGATCAAATTCTGCATCGGAATCGTCCTCTGAAGAACTATCTATCATCAAACAAATCAAATAGAATAAACAAATCTTTCACTTTTAGGAACAGCGTACATACACGTATTGGAATCGTGCGCTCGCTAGGAGAGCAACGAGTTTAAAGAATGCAATAGTACATTGTTTAACGAGGGGCGTAAGCGGAAAATTCCGAACGAGAGTCTATCAGAAGGCTCTTGATGACTCGAGTTTGCTATATTCTTACGCCCGAGTTAATCATAATCACTAATCACAATATTTTTCATCACATTTGCGAGGAAATAAATAACTCCAGAACCAATCCATTTTGACCTCTAGTATCAGTGCAAGATCGCTAGGGCGTCATTGTGAGAGGAGCGCGCAGCTTCAATATTTCAACCATACATAAAGCAGTATTCTTGCGGCGCACGGCCAACTAGATTTTTCAGGTTTAATATTTTAACCAATCACAGAACAGTAGGTACTTTTGTGAAGCGCGGCCAACATATTTTTTAACCGACTTCAAGATTTCAAAAGAGGAGGTTAACAATTCGGTTGTATGTTTTTTTTTTAATGTTTGTTACTCCATAACTCCGTCATTTCTTAACCGATTTGAAAAAATCTTTTTTTGATTGTATGTATATATATCCAAGTTGGTCCCGTTTTTGTCAAAAGGCAGTTCTGATGATGGGATCCATGAGGAATTGAAGGAACTCCTCAAATCTTTAAGGCAAACATATAGTGATTTTTGTGTTTTTATCAACAAGTCAAGCATTTGCATCCAAAAATGTGACATTGGATGAAGTGGAACTGCTGATGATGATCAGAACAGAACTCTTCAACGACGAAAAGTTCACGTTTGGCGATTTGTCCTCCTAGCTGTGTTTGTTAAGCAAGTTCTATTTTCACGATTAATTTTTCTCATGCTCGAGTTCTGATGATGGGATCCATGAGGAATTGAGGGAACTCATCAAATCTTAAAGGCAAACATATAGTGATTTTTGAGTTTTTATCAACAAATTGAGCATTATCATACAAAAATGTGACATTTGATGAAGTGGAACTGCTGATGATGATCAGAACAGAACTCTTCAACGACGAAAAGTTCACGTTTGGCGATTTGTCCTCCTATCTGTGTTTGTTAAGCAAGTTCTATTTTCACGATTGATTTTTGTCATGCTCGAGTTCTGATGATGGGATCCATTAGGAATCGAGGAAACTCCTCAAATGTGAAAGGCACACAAATAGTGATTTTAGTAGTTTCATGAACTAATCAAGCATTTACATTCATAAAAGTGACATTTGATGAAGAGGAACTGCTGATGATTATCAGAACGGAACTCTTCAACGACGCGTAGTTCACGTTTGGCGATTTGTTCTCTTCGTTTTGTTTGTCAAGCAAGCAAGGTTTTTCCATGATTTCATGAGGAATTGAGGGTACTTAGTCTTCTACCATTATAAACATACTTATAGCCATTTTTGTATTTTATTGTATGGAATCTAAGAGTGCACCATCTAAGATTAATAATCTTTCACCGGACTGCCCCATTGAAGTCGGTTTTTTTTTCTTAAAAATTATTTACCAATCAGATCACACCACCACCATATCAGCCGAAGGACGTCCACTGCTGGACCTAGGCCTCCCCCAATTTCATGGGGGGTAAATGTCATAATCCACTCCAGGGATGCTGTTGCCCATCCCCCTAAATCATAACTCCCGTGGGAGGTAAATCGGCTATAACTACCCTATATGCCTGCGTGCAATAAGACCCTTTATGAGCAAGTGTGATGAAAAATATATATTTTCATATTTTTGTCGTTTGCGGTGCTTAGCTGTAATATAATAGTACATTACGATACAAGTGCAGAGAACAGGAAATTCGCACGTGTATCTTACAACGTTTTACAGTACATATGGCTCTTTAAAGTTTCGACACATGCACGTAATCGCACTCGTGCGGTAATGTAGCACCATATGTACTGTAAAATATATTTCTGCATCTTACGGTATATTAATATATAGTTTAGCTCTGTCTGCGACAGGCTTAAGTCCCGTTTACTAATAATACGGTAATGTGTAGTTGTCTCGGTGGTGTAGCAGCCTAAGCGCATTGGCCTGGAATTGTATTCGTATAGACGCAGGTTCGAGCCCTGTCATGGTCTACATTTGATCACGGTATTTTTTCTTGGAATCCGTAGGTATACATATAAAATTTGCACTACGAGTAACTCCAATGCGGCTGCACCGATTTTTTTGAACTTTTATTTTGATTTGTCTCTGCCCCGAACAGCAGGATCATCATCATCATCATCATGTCAGCCGAAAGACGTCCACTGCTGGACATAGGCCTCCCCTAAAGACTTCCACAATGACCGATCCTGCGCCACCCGCATCCAGCGGACACCCGCGACCTTCACCAGGTCATCAGTCCACCGTGTGGGGGGCCTGCCCACGCTACGCCTTCCGGTACGTGGCCGCCACTCGAGAACCTTTCTGCCCCAACGGCCATCGGTTCTACGTGCTATGTGCCCCGCCTACTGCCACTTAAGTTTAGCGATTCGGAGGGCTATATCGGTCACTTTGGTTCTGCTGCGGATGGCCTCATTCCTGATGCGATCACGCAGAGAAACTCCCAACATAGCTCTCTCCATTGCCCTTTGGGTGACTTTGAGCCTTCTTATGAGGCCCATAGTAAGCGACCACGTTTCAGTGCCATATGTCATCACTGGCAACACACACTGGTCAAAAACTTTTGTCTTGAGACACTGCGGAATATTGGACGAAAAGATGTGCCGTAGCTTCCCGAACGCGCCCCAGCCGAGTCGGATTCGACGATTAACCTCTTTCTCGAAGTTGGACCTACCCAACTGGATAGTCTGTCCTAGGTATATGTAATCGTCTACAACTTCGAGCGTAAAGTGTCCGATTGTTAAAGGAGTTGGTGCGACATGGACATTTGACATGATCTTCGTCTTGTCCATGTTCATCCTTAGACCAACTCGCTCGGAGGCTTTACTGAGGTCATTGAGCATTGTACTTAAATCCTCCATGGTCTCAGCCAAGACAACTATATCGTCAGCAAACCGAAGGTGAGTGAGGTAGTCGCCGTTTATGTTGATGCCCATCCTTCTCCAGTCCAGAGTCTTGAAAACATCCTCCAGTGCAGCGGAGAACAGTTTAGGAGAAATAACATCTCCTTGCCTGACTCCCCGCTGCAACGGAATAGGTTTTGAGTTCTGGTCCTGGAGTCGGACTGACATAGTGGCATTCTCGTACAAACACTTCAGCACTTCGATATAGCGGTAGTCCACTTGGCACCGTTGGAGAGATTGTAGTACAGCCCACGTTTCAATCGAATCAAAGGCTTTCTCGTAGTCCACGAACGCTAGACAGAGGGGCAGGTTATACTCTTCAGTCTTCTGTATAACCTGACGGAGCGTATGGATGTGGTCTACGGTGCTAAAGCCTCTTCGGAAACCGGCTTGTTCGGGAGGCTGGAAGTCATCTAGCCTGCGTGCGAGACGGTTCGTAATGACTCTTGAAAACAGCTTATAGACATGGCTCAGAAGTGAGATGGGTCGGTAGTTCTTCAGTAAGGAGTTGTCACCCTTTTTGAAGAACAGCACCACCACACCTCTGTTCCATGCCTTTGGAGTTTTCCCTTCCAGTAAGACGGAGTCGAACAACTTCTGAAGGGCCCTAAGGACCGGTTTTCCACCCGCCTTCAGGAGTTCCGCTGTAATTCCGTCTTCACCGGGTGCCCTGTTGTTCCTCAGCTGCTTAAGAGCCATTCTAATCTCGTACAGACTGATGTCCGGGATATCTTCGGTATAGTGCCGGGTTAATCTAGCTCTAGGGTCTTCCGCCAGACCAACTTCGGGTCTGCTAGTTGACGTGTATAGCTGTCCATAAAAGCACTCTATCTCACTCAGAAGCTCAGGTTTGGACGAAACGATTCTACCATCTTCAGTTTTTAATCTGGCGAGCTGGCTCTGCCCAATAGACAGATCTCTTGAGAAAACTTTAGAGCCCTTATTCTGCTCGATGGCCTCTTCAATACGATTTGTATTGAATTGGCGCAGATCGCGGGTAATGGACTTAGAGATCTGTTTATTGAGCTGCCTGTATAATTTCGCGTCGGCTGAAGACTGCAGAATCATCTCATTCCTTTCCTCGATGAGCCTCTGAGTGGAGATAGAAAGCCTTTTGACTCTTGGAGTTCGTTGGGCCTTAAAGAACTTAGACCCAATGCTATGGACAGCTTCCACAAACCCGTCGTTGAATTCGTCCACATCGCCGCCTAGACAATCGAAACGGTTTTGGAGTTCCAGCTGAAAGCTCTCGGGGTTTTGGATTTGGACTGCTGCTGGACGGAGCGTGGACTTCATCAGTCGAGAGCGCTCTAGCTTGACGCATATATTCAATGTGCCTCTTACCAGACGATGATCACTTCCGGTTTTAACCGTATTGATCACAGAGACATCATTGAATATATGCCTCTTCGTTGACATGATGAAGTCAATCTCGTTTTTTGTTGCACCGTCGGGACTCATCCAGGTCCACTTCCTGTGCTCGCGTTTCTTGAAGAAGGAGTTCATCATGTAGAGTCCCTCCTTCTCCAAGAAACCAGCCAGTAGTTGGCCCCGATGGTTCCGACTTCCAACTCCAAATTGCCCCACTCTCGGCTCTTCGCCGTCTCTCTTGCCCAGTTTCGCGTTGAAATCCCCCATAACAACGGTGAAGTAGGTTTTGGAACTATGCATGACCTTTGATATATCCTCATCATTGTATAGTGGTACGAAGTACGCGGCTTGTTTAATATCTTTTCAACCGGCTTTAAAAAAAGGAGGATTTTCTCAATTGTGATGATGTATTTATTATTTTTATTGTTTAATGTTTGTTACCACAGACCTTACCAGTGTGTGTTTGCCAAAGATTACATATGGCACTGAAATAATGCAATTTGAACACGGTTTATGTCTAGTCTAATTACGTGTGCGTAGGTCCGCGTATCTGACATCCGTCCCTCTGTGTAAGCATTGTGACTGTTGGCCTTCAGCCTCGCGTGCATTGCCGCTCGGCCATATATATATATATATATATATCTGGTATATATATATACACATATATATATTCGATTAAGGTTTGTGTCCAGTCTAGTCACGTGTCTGACATCCGTCCGTCTGTCTGTCTACTCGTATGTTCAATACGGCTTAGTTCGAAGACTGGGTTTCGTAATCCGAAACCTTCGCTATTTTCATGACCCAGTGGCCATAAAGATGGTTAAAATGCCTTAGTAGGAGTAAGCTGGAGACTTCGTCGATCGTATGGAACCCGTACGAATCGACATATGCCTTTCTTGTTGAGAATGTTTAGAAAGCGTTTTTAAGGTTCCTTTATGAAAAAGTATTCGGATTCTACCCAACAAAGTATCTTCTCGGCTCTCTTGGGTACAACTCCTTGGAGGTCAGGCGGAGTTATCATCTCCTTATGATCAGTGGTGAGTCAGACTGTCCCGAACTTGTGGAGCGTCTTGTGCGACTGTTTGTCCCGGATGTCCCGAGGATACCCCTCGAACCACGACGACGCGACCTGTTGGCCGTGCCGCTGCACACTGGTGCGTACTACAGAGGCCGGGACGAAAGGGGTTGCCGGCCGAGCACAACGAGTCCCGATAGGTCTGAGGCGGGCAATCCCATATTTCTCGCGCAAGTATGTACTTATATAGTGCTTTTCTCAAACATGCAATGAAATAAACAACTAAAAAGTGTAAAGTTTTATTTTTTAGACGCATAGTGGCAGAATGTCATGATGCCTGCACCACAAATTTATGTGGAATGGAAATTAAAAAAGAGGACTTTGCCAGCCTAGGCCTGCAAGATTTGTATGAAATTCCATTAACGACCTTTTGTCCTAGCCGCACCTGAAACGTTATACTTCGCAGCCAGTCAGTCATAAGGAACATAACATCAATATTTCATTGCATGTTTGAGAAAATGTAATAATGTCACTATTTCGCTATCCATCCTTTTCTATATCAATAAATATTTTACATTCAGTACAAAATTTTTACATGTAATCTGTGTGTCTTTTCAATTATATGAAATGAGAGTAAGGCAGGTACTAAATACTTATTGACATTATTACTGAAAGTGTCTAGCGGGCTTTACAGCTGAATGCGCTCCTGCCCGGCTAGTATGATAGCTTATACCGTCACGTATGTGACGTTTCAGTACATTTTGGCCATATAACGTGACTGTATAAGCTATCATACTAGCCGGGCTGGCATCGAAACCTGAGTGCGATGTGTTTGCGTGGCGAGATGGGTGGCAGTGTGTAGGCAAATAGTGAATACTTGAGATTCTGTGAGGCGACGGATGCCAGGTTCTCAACTGTTTCAATATAATTTATTTGTTACCTGTTATTGTGTTTTTTTTTATTTGTTAGTCTAAGTTTCTTTATACTGTAATGTCCTGTAAACGTTTTTATCGATAAATAAATAAATGTCCAGTCTAATCATGCGTGCGTAGGTAAATCCGCGTATTCCGCGTGTCAGCCATCCGTCGTGAAATGTAAGTTTGTATGTCGGTAGTAATCTCCAGACCAAAGAATGCCAAATACTACGGTCCTTACATACTTTATTTAGTTTCATTCATACATAAGTCATAGTTCTCATATATTTTTTTAACCGTTTTAGTGACGTTACCTGTTGGATATTCAAGAAAACACACTTTCTTCAATGACAAGGACCACAGAACATGGAACAGGACAACGCTCAATGCAGATTCAAAAATGTACCTAATCCTTAGAATTAGGGGTTCCTATAGTAGAGTGTAAGAATAAAACGAGTAAAATCAGGAATACAGAACGGTATCAGTAGATATCCTGTGGTGTACAAACAAGACAGCCACACACTATCTACTTGTACTACTGGAATGCAGGCATATTGGTATACTTGCGTTTAGGGCGATACGTTGTGTGTGTGTGTGTGTGCCCATAAAATTCTCTAATACGGCTTGAGCAATGTAGATACGGTTTTCTGTAATGAGTTTGGGGTTCTTTCAGGACAATTCTCTGAGCCGGGATAATGATTATTGTGATTTAGTTTATAATTCTCTTCTGAACAGCAGTGCAGGTCCAGATCGTGAGAGACTTTTGGGGGTCGGAACCCAGGAAGTTGGTTACTGGCTACATGCCCATCCTTCGCCAAATACTGGTACTTTCCTGGATTCGACCTCCCTTAGACTGGCGACTGGACTGCGACTCGGGGTCGCGGTATGTACCCCACATATCTGCTCTTGTGGCACAGAGGTGGACCGACTGGGACACATTGGATTGCGATTGAAAGTGCAGGCCGTTTTTCAAGACATGCGACGGTTAATGACATAATCCGCCGGTCTCTTGCCACCGTCAATGTTTCTGTTCGTCTTGCGGGGACTGGCATGATCAGAGACGATGGTAAGAGACCTGATGGGGTGTTCTTAGTTCCTTGTAGCTTAGGACGGATGTTAGTGTGCATGCTGCCTGTCTAGATACTGGCACTGGACAACAATAAACGGACTACAATAAAAGCGGGTGCAGCGGCGGAAAACGCTGAAATTCTAAAGCGCAGAAATACAAGGCAGAGAGTACAATTTTGTACCTTTTGGCGTCGAAACTCTAGGTCCATGGGGACCCAGCGCGCACAAGTTATTTAGTGAAATTGCGAATCGTCTGGTTGACGTAATTGGTGACCGAAGAGCTGACGACTTCCTCGTTCAACGTATCAGTATTGCGATACAGCGAGGAAATGCCGCCAGCTTCCTCTGTACAATGCCTCAGTTAGTTTTTATTTTATTTATATTATTTGGTTAAGTATTCTTGTATATATTTTCTTTGTAGGTATGTACGTAAATAAACAATATTCCCATTCTTATGTAAGAATCACCTATCTAGGTGTCATCATAATGTTAACTCGCCAGGAGTGCAGAAGTTGATTGCTAAGTGTGTACCTAATATCAGTTTTTTTTTCGATATGTGCTTAACAAGCGTACCTACCTACACTTCTGTTTGGCCTAATTGACGCGTACATGCACTTGTAATCCAAGAATCTAATGATGGAGCAGAAAAACATAGAGGGAACATTACAGAGGTAGGTAGATATCGTTTTGATTGTATTTGAGCTATTTCGATTGTGTGTGCCGAGTAGATTTAGAGGGTCTGATGATGTATCTGAACAACATAATAATAGGCGAACTTGTAAAATGAACAACTTTTTTTTTAATACCACGTCGGTGGCAAACAAGCGTACGGCTCGCCTGATGGTAAGCGGTCACCGCAGCCTATGGACGCTTGCAACTCCTAGGGGTGTCACATGCGCGTTGCCGAACGGCAGCACTGATTTAAATGTTGTAGACATGATAATATCACGAGCGTTTATCACTTACGTGGATTACGTAATAATTCTTATGACGATTCATATGACGACCTATTTAGCCTAGTTGGTAGTGACACTGCCTCCGAAGCTAGAGGTCCCGGGTTCGAATCCCGGCTAGGGCATTATTTGTGCATTTAGCATGGAATTTATTCGTGGGTCTTGGATGTTCTCTATGTATTTATCTATATAAGTATGTATATCGTCGCCTAGTACCCATAGTACAAGCTTTGCTTAGTTTGGGACTAGGTCGATTTGTGTAAGATTGTCCCCCAATTTATTATTATTATTATTAACGTATTGTATTATTATTTGATCCGCACGCCTATTTTCGTAACTTTCGTGAGTAATTAATAAATAATGTTTATGGAATAGATCGAGATTTGTATCCAACGGTTGCGACAAACAAATTAGTTTACGGTTGAACCTAATTCTACAGGGTCACCGTTACCCTATAGGTACTCTTGCAACTCCAAGGGTGTCACATGTCCTCAGTAAAACTGGTAGATAGGGCTGTGTTGAGGTAAAAGGTGTTGGTTTAAAGTGAAATATAAAAAGCATATTGTGAGCGTGTCAATGGGATACACAATAGAGAGGTTTACAAGGTAGGTAAGTAATTAATTCAAAGGCAAATCACCTTTAAAAGTAGATAACGAAGCAGTGACGCCGATGCTATAAGATCGGCCACAAGATCGGAACGTTGCTTCCTTTTTTAAGCGTCCTACACACTGGTCGGCCATACAAATGAATATACCATACATGCTAAGTCGGAGACTAACATTAGCGCATGCCTACGATACGTGGGTACATTATCGGATTTGCAGGTACTTCGTATCCAGTCAGCCGCCTTAGAAAACTGTTTTTATCTGTATATATTTTTTATTTTCTGTTTGCAACGTTTCATTTGTGTGAGGTGTGTGTAGGTTATGCTATGTAGTGAGTAGTGGGGTTATTTAGAGTCTAACTCTAGGTCCGCACTAGCCCTACCGACTCTACACAGAAGGTTACACGGAAGGATATTAAGTAAAGACGTGTTGTTTGAACGAGTTATATTCCAGACTGTCTACTTAGCGGTGCAACCGCTCCTATGTTCCTATATGTAACATAATACTCGTATACATAGTAAATGGACCGTCACACGAGTTGCGAATTACTTAATCGCACGAGTATCGTACGACGTTTTACAGTACATATGGCTCTTTAAAGTTTCGACATATGCACGTAATCTGCTGATTACCGCACTAGTGCGGTAAAGTAGCACCATATGTACTGTAAAATAATTTGGTTGCTTTTTTACAAACAAGCTAACCTCTAGTATATAGATTCCTGTTAATGTAAGTAACCGTTTTGCTCGAAAAACGTGCGAGTACAGTAGTAGTAGAAGTTTGTTGTGATTTTATTAATACACATATATGTTGTTAATCACCGTCGATAATTAATAGTCATTTGTTATACAAGGGTGCAAAGTTGTATTTTACACGCGAATGTTTTCAACAGACGAGAAGTAAAATACACCTTTGCACCCGTGTGTAACCCAAGACTTTTTACCTCACTATAGCGAGGAATGTGCAACATGCACAAACATCTCATAAAATAAGTCTTTATTTCTCATCGGTCACCAGCATTAATATCTGCCAAAACAAAGGCGGCGAAAATATCTGACACGTCCTAACGGCCCTAGAAATAGAGCCGTGACAGATATTTATTCTCGCTTTGTTATGGCAGATATTGGTGCTGGTGACTGTGCACATTATCATCGTCATCAGGTTAATTATCAATATAGAATAACATTATTTAAAATTGTAATTAACTAATTAAGACAACAAATCAGTATTCATTTGTACATGCTACTAACTTAATGGACTGATGATCTGGTAAGGGTCGCGGGTGGCGCAGGACCGGTCTTTGGGGGAGGCCTCTATCGCTATTACGTCGTTGGAAATGTCGACACCAAGGATCTCAATACTCTTTGAGACGGAGAGGGTTGTGTCTTGGAACCGTGGGGCCACAGTGAATAGGATTTTCTTAGCGGTGAACGCACATACTTGTATGTATGTATGTATTGCTTTATTGTACATAAAACAAGGTAAAATGACAAACAAACAAAAAGTGGAAGTAAGTAAGGTGAAGGTACTTGTGTCTTGGTGGGGTTGAACTAGACCAGATTAACCTGACTAGAGAGCTCTCAATTTTGGACACAAGTTGCTATTTTATTATTTTTATCTATTATATTTCCTAACCGATATTCGTGATATTTTGTGAGCATATCCGATAATTATATACAACCAGCTGCATATACACATATATGTATATATATATTTTGCCCGCGACTTCGTCCGCGTAGAACTCGTTCTCGCCTTAAAATTATTTGTTTTCCCATACAATCTTTCTCAAGTGAGATGGTTGGACGGCGTCGAAAAGGACACCAGGACCTTAAGGGTGTATTCTCCAGAAATCCTATTATCAAAACGAATGATTAAGTGCTTATTTCGGATAGCTTTTGCCCGCGACTTCGTCCGCGTATAATTCGTTCTCGCCTTAGAATGATTTGTTTTTCCATACAATCTTTCTCAAGCTCAGGTGGACACCAGGAACTTAGGGGTGACATGTTGGAGGAGGAAAGCCATGAATAGATCGGACTGGAGATATTTGCTTGACCAGGCTAGCCTAGGGCCCACCCGCGGCTATAACGCCTCAGATGACGATGATGACACAATCTTAACACCCCCTTAAGAAATGATTACAGTCAATATGACGTTCCCTAGAAATCCTATTGCTTATTTCGGAATATCAAATGTAAAGATTCTTGACGAATGAATCTCGTCAAATACATTACTTGTACAATGGTAAAAGTCTCGCTACGCAGTTCTGCCGTAAAACGTTATCCCAACGGCGCGAGTTCTTAATGTAAGTATGATGACCGAAGGCCGGAAGCAGAGCGGCAAGGCATGCGAGAATAATCACACAGAGCGGGCTTCTCATGTAAGGCTGAGGGCCGAAGGCCTGAAGCAGAGAGGCGAGGCTGAAGGCCGAGCCTCCCAACAGAGTAGATTCTTCATGTAAGGTTGATAGGTTACTACCCGTGGTACCACAGCTTTTGTCCCACAGGGGGACCACGGGTAATTTTTTTTACCCGTTGTCCCACCGTTCTAAACATTGTTCGCCAGTGGGTCTACGGGTAATTTATTTTTCCCCATGGTCCCACCATGGTTCGTCTATCTTCGTATTTTTTACTGAAATGTTTGTTTTCACTATTTTTTTTCTACAGAATAGTTAGGTACGACGACGAGCGGAGCGAGGAGGAGTGTTAGTAGAACTGCGACCCTAAAGTGCGCGAGCCGAGCGAGCGTGCCGCGGCAGCGGCCGGCGAAGCGCCAGAACCGAACATTTAAACACATCGCATTGTGGGACCATGGGTAAAATAAATTACCCGTAGACCCACTGACGAACACTGATTAGAACGGTGGGACCACGGGTAAAAAAAAATTACCCGTGGTCCCCCTGTGGGATAAAAGCTGTGGTACCACGGGTAATACGTCAGGTTGATGACTGAAAAGCCGAAGGAGAGTGGCAAGGCATGCGAGGCCGAGCTATGTCATCGCCGAAGATCCAGTTGCCATATTAATGAGGGTAATTAGTGACGAACATCCAAAGATCTAAACTTTCGCATTAATAATATTAAGTAGTGGGATTATGGTATATAGTGAGTGCACATGAAGTGAACGGCAAAAGTAACATTGTATAAGTAATTGCATGTTTAGAAGAGACCGTGGTGGCTGGCGCGCACACTAGGCTGGGCAGCGCCGCGGCACAGCGCTTGCGTGTACTTTTTTTTCAGTTTCTATCTTAAGATTTCACAAATTTTGAATGAGGATGTTTTTTCTTTGTCATCAAGTATATACTTACCAATTTTCATACCTGTAACTCATGGATTATAGGAGTTCCCATACAAAATTCAACCCCTCCTTTTACCCAAATCTGCACAATTTTTATAGCCTAAAACCTGACCGGGTATTTACTCGACAGATTAGTAAAGTTTTCATCAAAATCCGTTCAGCCGTTTTCACGTGATGCGCGTTCATATAAACAGACAAAAATTCTAAAAACTGTTGGAACGTGTTCTGTTATCGATTCTAAGTATCCCCAGCCAACTTTTTTTCGAATATCTTCCATGTACAGACTTTCGACCCTCTTCAGCTTTATTATATGTATAGATATATGCAGCTGATATTATACTGTGCTGACTCGGTGAACTCCGCCCTTCGTCACAGAATAAGTAATAGTACAAGGTTTTTTTTGTACGACGTTCCCCAGACCGCGTTCGCTTCACCAAAAAACCGCCTCCGCCACGCAACGACGCTGCGCTGCGCTCTGTGCGTTTCAAGCTTGGATGACAGTTAATGAACGTCGTGGTGACTTTTAGCGAAAATTAGAATTTTATACTTAACGAAATAAAATAAACCAAAAATATTAAGCATAGGTAATACCTAATTTATTATCATGTATATTACAATATACATATATATTACCTAACATCTAAGCGTATGGCCCGCCTGATGGTAAGCGGTCACCACAGCTTATGGATGCAACTTCAGCATTGTCACATACCCGTTGCCGACCCTTTTAAAATGTATACCTACCCTACACCCCTTTCTTAAAGAACCCTACAGCCTTTAAGGTATAAGTTAATTGTTAAGTACCTGTTGTATAGGGCAACACTATTGGTGTATGGACCATTTTGGAAGTTTGTGTATGGAGAGTAGATTGATTAAAATGGCGTAACATGAAGCAGATCTCGTTTTATTAAAATATAGTTTACTACCTAAAAACAACAATAAAACAGTACCTATGGCTCAGGATCAGTCAGGGTTGGTGGAAGTAAACGTCCTTGTAAACTAATATAAATTTATTGAACGATAATACACGCCAATACTATGCAACTTGTCTACACGGGGTTCAGTGGGTGACTGCCTGACGGGTCCTCGCCCCAGGGAGGAGCGTGGGCCGCTGTGCTGCGTCGGCTCTTATCCCGGTGCACATGCACTTTCATATGAGCTGACTTTGCTAAGTAAACACATGTGTCCCTATAAGCCTATGCCTGCAACTTCAGGGATGTCACATACCTGTTGCCGACCCTTTCAAAATTTGAGAACCCCATACTGTAGTCCATCGGGAAAACCTCGGCAGGGAGCTCAGTCCACAGCCGGAGTGTCCGAGGGAATAAGATCCTATGAAACCGTACGGTACGTGACCATTTATTGACAAAAATAAACATTTATTTATAAAAAAGTTTTGTAAAAATATAAATATGTCGATAATTTTAATAGTTATTCTGCTATTCGGGGCGGAGACGAATCCAACAAAGCTGAGATCAGTAAAATCGGTCCAGCTTAATACTTAATAATAGCTAGCCAATACTCAGTATCTATAATATATTGTTTGAATTTGTATTCAAGCATTGAGTAGGTACAGTAGACTATAGGAGCCACGTAGAAAAGGGTTTCACTCATGTTTACCCATAAGTCACTGCATAAATCGTCTTATAAAGAGGGGTAGACCAAATGATGATGATAATAAATTAACCGAATATGTGGTTGTGGTATCGTGGTTGCCCGCCTCAGATCTATCCGGTCTATATGTCTTCGGCCGGCGACCCCTTTCGTCGCGGCCTCTGTAGTAATGTACTATTGTGCAATGTGATACTTATTTATCGAATTGGAAATATTGTCCAGAGTAGCGAGATTCGTTTATAAATTGTACCGACAGACTTTTTTTATACTAAGACTGGCAAACAAGCTTACCGCCTGCCTGATGGTAAGCAGACCGTAGCCTATAGACACTTGTTACTCCAGAGGAATCACAAGTGCGTTGCCGACCCTTTATTGACTTGGGGATGCGCTGTGTTGAGAGTGAGGGACCCGCAGACGTCTCCAGCTGTCAAGCTAAAGACATACGCAGGCCCTTTACTTGGCGACCTTAGTCACCACCAGGAACACAACACCACATACCTACCTAAGGAGCAAGTAGTGATGCTATTATGGCTGCGGTCTTCGGTAAGGCGGAGGTAGGTACTTCCTCAGTTGGACTGCTCCAAGTATGAGCGAGATGACGTTTCACTGTGCTCTACCTCTTGTTAAACCTACTTACCACTGACATCGTCGAGTTTTATTTATCACAATTTATCAGCATTAGTATCATGTCAGCGGGCTTTAGTGTGGTGTATACAAAAGGGGTGCATCATTGGCAGTGGCGGCCTTAGGGGGTGGCAAGCAGGGCAACCACCCGGGGCCTCGCTCTTACAGGGGCCCCGCGCAACCCAGGTGAAGGCCTCGCAAAGATTTGATGCACCGGGGCTGCCCGGAGCCTCGCACTGTCTAAGGCCGCCACTGGGTAGAGGTACCCATTCAGCAAGTCAGATGCGGGCCACATTTGGTTTGATGATGAAGATGTACACAACTGAGTTTGCGTCCAAAGTTAAAATGGCCGTTTTAACTTTGGACCCATAGATCGACGAATCCGGCAACGTAAAAACTCATTTGATGTATTCAAAAGGACATCGCCTACTTAAATACAAAATACAGTAGGTACTTAGTGACCTCATTTTTTTATAGGATCTCTCGTTAAATTTAAATAATCACAAATATTTAATATTTACGAGTCGAGTAGTGGACTTTTTTTTAAATATCTGTGTTGAAATAAATCCAGGGGTGCTACCGCGAACTTCGAAAAGTTCTCCGAATAGTGTATATATGACGGAAAGGGACGGTACGATACGAAGTTCGCGGTAGCAGGCCAGTCCCCGCGAAGGGTACGGGCAGGGGCCTTTCAGCTCGAAGTACGAATTTTTCTATGGCAATGTTAGTTTAACTTGTTTGCACCAGATGTCTCTGGGTGCTGTCTCTATCGCACTTGCATATTGAAGTGACAGGGATGCAGCGGTCGTGCGGTTAGTTTTTACTAAATACACAACGGCGCTACGATCTATGTGGAGTATTTCACTGGTATCTCTATCGGGTGATTTTGGGGTCGTGATCCGAAATAATTGTACATGGTCAAAAATTTAAAGTAGACAACATCACAGTCGGTATGAAGGTTTATAACTCAAATAATTTTCTTTTTTTTACAAATTTTAATGGGAAATAATACTTTTTCATACAACTTGGTCACCCTACCCCACTGTCAACTCTCCATACCATCCGTCAAAGAGAGTAGGGTAACCATGTTTTTTTTGTGATTTTGTTTTTATTTCATCAAAATAAATTAAAAATGAAATGCGTTTGTTTCGTGTCACTACAATTTTTTTAAAATGGCTAACAGATACCAAGTCTAAAAACTGGTTCTTGATCCACGACCCCGAAATCACCCTGTATATATATTGTACTTTGTGGGTACGGGCGGCTGAATTCTCGAATATCCTTGTTACATCATATCATATTACTAAATTAAGTGATTCTGAGCGTCAATTAATGATAAGTAAAATGACTGAAAGAGTGACTTGTTACATTTTAGTGAAGCGCTCTTAAAATGATCTGCCCGGCTAGTATGATAGCTTATACCGTCACGTTTTATGTGACGTTTCAGTACTTTTTGGACATATAACGTGACGGTACTAGCCAAGTACTAGCTACCAGCCTATCATACTAGCCGGGCTGATATTAAGAACAAAAAACAGTACATACATACATAAACTCACGCCTTTATACCCGAAAGGGAAAACCCAAATAACAGTAGTAAACATTAAAGCAATAGTTAATTAATGGAAAAGTGGCAGCCTCGGGAAAGCAACAGTTCAAAATTTAAATTCCCGCCATAAATCACAGCCGCCTCTTTGACGTTTTCAAAATGGTAACCATAGAAGAAATTAGTATACGTAGCTATACATGTATACAAAAAATATAAAATCTAGTATCGAGTCTAGTTCTACATAACTACTTATATTGCCAGTACACGTTCTTAATGCGCAATTTTTAACATTTATCAAAATTTCTGGCTTCCACCACCACCACCACCATATTAGCCGAAGGACATCCACTGCTGAACATGGGGCACCCCTAATTCCATGGGGGGTAAATGCCATAATCGCTACGCTTGGCATGCGGGTTGGCGATCCCAGTATAATAAGAAAATGTTTAAATGTTGTATACCATTACGTTACTATGGGACATTTATTGTAAAAAAACCTAACGTAAGAACTAAAGTAAATAAAGAGCACATACTATCGGTTATTACATTACATACCTACTTATCGGTTATTACATTATTTTACTAGCTACCTTAGGTCTGAAGTTAACAGCTCTAACTCTAAGGCCGGTATTACATTCCACCACCACCACCATATCAGCCCAAGGACATCCACTACTGAACTGCCCCAATTTCATGTGGGGTAAATGCCATAATCGCCACGCTTGGCATGCGGGTTGGCACCGCACTCCAGCCCGGCTAGTATGATAGCTTATACCGTCACGTTTCATGTGACGTTTCACTACATTTTTGCCATATAACGTGACGGTATAAGTTATCATACTAGCCGGGCAGGGATCCCCCGGTGGTCTTGGTCGTAGTTTTAGGTCATAAACGGGTCCATTTCAGTCTTATTTTAGCTAAATATCACTTTATCGCTGCGTGTAAAATCATTTTACTAATTCATTCGTTCTTTCCATTCACGATAGTCCGCAAGTTGTCTATGGAAAACGAAATATATGCCTCTATAACGAAATATTTCGTTTTCAGTTCGCGGTCCTCTTGTCACAAAGGGCGGCCTGTCTGACACAAACTGGGGCGGCCTGCGGTGGCGGCTGACCGCTGGCACAGAATGGAATAGTATTACATACCGATGGCCACTTGACGCCGCAACAACACACTGGCCGGCCTGCGGTGCCGGCCTACGTTGGCCTACGTCAATTTTATTTATTTATAATCTTTATTGCACTCCAGAAACCTTATCGTACAAAAAGCGGACTTAATGCCATATGGCATTCTCTACCATTCAACCTTACTTAAGGCAAAGCAGAAAATTTTCGCGCTAAACCTAACGTAATTGACGTTAACTCAACCAATATGAAAAAGAGTTATTTGTTTTATTAGCGCTTAAAATAAAATGTTAATCCGATTACATATATAAGTCACAAAAATAAAACATTTTTGCTTACTTTTTAACACTCAAAAGCATACTTCGGTCTGCAGTTTGACTGTCGATCTAGCTGATAAATGTAATATCAATAGTTTTTAATAATATATCCATTATATTGGATATAATAATATCTAACTACGCATTTTTTCTGGCGGTAATGGCGGTCAGTTGTGAAAATTTCCAATTGACCGCGCAGAAGGCCGCTTCAGTGTGGTTTCAAACCATGGTAAACGCGGTTGCGGAGGGGGCGTGGCTTGCAGCCGAGGACAGCGGCGCTACCACCGCGTCAAGGCCGCTTGTGTCTGAATCATTGTTTCTCTGATGCTGACTGTACAATGTACATTGTGAGCCATAGACTATCCAACAAACTACATAAAATACCGAAATCGTCATATGCGTACCTATCAAATTCGAGGAGTTCCCTCGATTCCTTCTAGATCCCATCATCAGACCTTCACCAAATTTATATGGTACCAACCTGGGGTTAACTGCTTTGAAAAAAAAAAGAATTATCAAAATCGACCTACGTGGTCAAGAGTTATCGTTATATATATACATATATTTCTCAGGAATAAGTAACTCAATTTACATGATAAGATTAATAAAATGTTTAAATGTTAGGTAACCATTACGTTACTATAGGACATTTATTGTAAAAAACCTAACGTAAGAACTAAAGTAAATAAAGAGCACATACATATACCTACTTATCGGTTATTACATTATTTTATTTTTTTATTATTTACTAGCTTTACCTTAGGTCTTAACAGCTTTAAGTCCGGTATAACATTCCACCACCACCACCATATCAGCCCAAGGACATCCACTGCTGGACATAGGCCTGCCCCAATTTCATGTGGGGTAAATGCCATAATCGCCACGCTTGGCATGCGGGTTGGCGATCGCAGTATCTCCACCGCACTCCAGGGATGCTGCTACCTATCGCACGGTGGTCTTGGTCGTAGTTTTAGGAAATACCCGGGTCCACATTCATTCAATGATAATTGAATTAAGAGCCGGACTTACCAGGCTACACTACCATAACGTACAGACTGAGACACACTGCTCCGTTGCGTGGCGTCGCGTCGTCGCAACGGATTTAATTTGGCATATCATGAAAAATATATGGAAAACGTCGTAGCGCAACGCAACGCAGCAGTGTGGCCCGGCTCTCAGTGGGCAATGATCGGACCATAAGAAATATTATTTCACATGTATATCTATGATATAATCATAATAACACGGGATGCACAGCCCCGCCGGAGTAGTATGCATAAAGCGAGAAATTCTCTGTTTAATACCATGGTCAATGGTCATGGTAGACAACAGAGATGTAAAACAGTGTAGAAAGTGGTTTTCAATCAAATTGGTTGTAGAAAACAGTGTAGACAGTCGTTTTGAAATAAAATTAATTGAAAACCAGTTTTACATCTCTGCTGTGCCCTCAAATTTTGATGATCACTAGTAGCTACGTCAACGAAACTTCATCGGGTGGGTTCAAGTTGCATTAGGCAGACTACCTACATAATTGAGGAGTTCCATATGTATAGTTACGTACGTCTCCAAATTGGTGGCTACAAATAAAGGATTTAGGAGGAGTATAACCTGCCCCTCTGTTTAGCGTTCGTGGACTACGAGAAAGCTTTCGATTCGATTGAAACCTGGGCTAAAATCTCTCCAGCGCAGCGGTGCCAAGTGGACTACCGCTATATCGAAGGGCTGAAGTGCTTGTACGAGAACGCTACTATGTCAGTTCGACTCCAGGACCAAAGCCTATTCCGTTGCAGCGGGGAGTCAGGCAAGGATATGTAATAACATAAAATGTAATTTGTTGTTGTGTAATTTCGGTGTATGTAGAAATATCTCCTAAACTGTTTTCCGCTGCACTGGAGGATGTTTATGAGACTCTAGACTGGAGAAGGCTAGGCATGAACATAAATGGAGAGTACCTCACTCACCTTGGGTTTGCTGACGATATAGTAGTCTTAGCTGAGACCATGGAGGATTTAAGTACAATGCTCCATGACCTCAGTAGAGCCTCCGAGCGAATTGGTTTAAGGATGAACATGGACAAGACGAAGATCATGTCAAATGCCCGTGTCACACCAACTCCCGTAACAATCGGACACTTTAAGTACGCTCGAAGTTGTAGACGATTATATACTCGTATACCTAAGACAGACTGTCCAGTTAAGTAGGTCCAACTTCGAGAAAGAGGTTAATCGTCGAATCCGACTCGGCTGGGCAGCGTTCGGGAAGCTACGGCACATCTTTTCGTCCAATATTCCGCCGTGTCTCAAGACGAAAGTCTTTGACCAGTGTGTGTTGCCAGTGATGACATATGGCACTGAAACGTGGTTGCTTACTATGGGCCTCATAAGAAGGTTCAAAGTCACCCAAAGGGCACAGATCAATGAATACTCAAAGGGCAATGGAGAGAGCTATATTGCGAGTTTCTCTGCGTGATCGCATCATGAATGAGGCCCTCTGCAGCAGAACCAACACCGGAACAAACAAGGAAAGTGACCGTTGGGGCGGAAAGAGTGGCGACCACGTACCGGAAGGCGTAGCGTAGCCAGGTCGCGGGTCTCCGCTGAATGCGGGTGGCGCAGGACCGGTCATTGTGGAAGTCTCTGGGGGAGGCCTATGTCCAGCAGTGGAAGTCTTTCGGCTGACATGATGATGATTATAAGCTTCATACAGAAACTAGGGGTAAGAATAATGGTACCCCCTGTGTCACGCAAAATAGGCATGTATGATGTCGACTGAAAATATAACAAAACATGAAGGTGAACTATGAATATCCTTCCTTTCCTATCCTTCTTTTGAAGAAAGTTAAAAATGTTCCGGGCTTTGCTGTTCCACAGCCAAGCCCAACAATAAATAAGAGCCAGATAGGGAGATAAAATGTAGGGTGGGATTAACTCAGAGTGAAACAACTTCTTAAAATACAATGATTTATTAATTAAAACTTGGAGCACACCATAGTCACTTTGAAACAGTTACCACAATGTTGCCGATCTATATCTATCACACTCTCTCCATCCCATTCACACACATTCAGCTTTCCACACTCCGCCATTCCTGTCCATGTCTATTCCAAAGATATCCCATCCAGACAGGCATACTCTTCTACTAATCATCATACAATCTTAAATAAAATATTTAACTACCACATGTTGTTTTAATCATGCCCTCTCCCTATAATTTTATTAAACTTCATATTTTTCAAAGACAATAAATGATAGATATCATAAACAACAAACTGTAGTTAACAAACTACTAACTTGTTTTCGACCTCAAGGACCATGTGCTAACTTGGGTGGGCACAAGTTTGTCTGATTTTGTTCAGTCTTTCACTTAAATCTCTTAAACTAAGCATATCTACCACATTGAATGAAAGTCGTATAGCATTAAATTGCCTAAAAGTTTTCAAGCCCAATATTAAAGATGATACAGTCAATCAAAATTACACAGTTTCTTAAAATGAAAAAATTCGAGCCCATGACAATTCAATTATTCACTTTGATTGGAAATTATAATTTTGTTAGCAGACACTTCCGGTTGGTAAAATATAATACAATTATAAAATGATGGTAAAATTGTGTAACACATAAAAAATGAGCCTAACCAAACCAAGTTCATAAAAAAATTAAAACAATATTGTGTGAATAAAAATTACTACACAGTTGAGGAATACCTACAAGACAATAACAACTTAGCAACTTAAGTATAGTCCAAGCAAGCGATGGTTTCATAATTTTAATAACCAATAATGACATATTAAAATTAAATCTCATGTAACTCAGTAAATATACACATAATATTAAAGCCATTTATTAATATCTTTTACACTATTATTTAAAACGTGATCTGCCTGCCTACCTTCCTCTTCCCCAATGGTCCATTCCATTTAGTGGCTTCGATAGTCCACCTTCTGTCGGGGTAACGCGATAAATGTTATATTTGTACAGATAATGTTATATTATTATTATTGAAAATTTGTTATTATTTCTATTTTTATTACTTTAGTTAGTTATTAAGCTAATTAAGAATGTATACTACAGTACCCTTGCAGGGCTCATAACTGATCTTATTACGATATACTACCTTATGTAATGTACCTATGAAAGCAATAAAATACTCAATACATATGTATAGGCAGGTAGTCAAGATTTGGTAAACAGCCAGCCCAGCAGGCAATTTTAAAGGTGCCATCGGCAAAAGTGGTGTCTGTAGCGCGTAACAAAGTGCCCAGAATGAGGGTGCTTGCCCCACCTGCCGTCACAGTCACCAAACATAAGAGGTGATGCTCTGAAGGCGTACCGCGAACTTCGAAAATCGAACTTCATGTCGTGCCGTCCCTTTCACTCTCGTGTTATACACTATATGACAGAAAGGGACGGTAAGATGCGAAGTGAATACCAACTGCTGCCGAAACGTTCCGGTCCAACTTCGCACTGTTTACTGTTTGAACTTTTGACCAAAAGGACAACGAATGAATATGAATTCTATTCCAATATGGCCATACTTGTTGCATCTGAAGCACTTTACGCCATTTAGGTTAGGACAATGTGAAGCTATTACTTATTCTGTGGTGAAGATACATGATTTCTATTTCCACAATTGTAGCAACGCTGAGTCACCTCCCTTTCTTTTGCGATATTAAAGAAAGAGATATAACGCGAATATTTGCACAAATACCCGAAGTGTGGTGCCACCAATGCCACCATTGCCTAGTCAATTTGTCACCCATTCAGCATTTAGTCACTTTGAAACGATACCGCAATGTTGCCGATCGCGTCGATCTATGTATATCTATCACGCTCCTTCCATCCCTTTCACACACGCACGTATTTGCTAACCTCAACGATGTTATATTTAACGAATCGTAAACACAAAGTAATTTACCGCATCCCTAGAATTTCACTCTATGTGTCAAATATTTGTAATCTGTGGAATGTGGACGCCGATTACTGGGCTGGACATTCCTGGGTCGTGCATTATAGGTCTGAGCAATCTTGGTCCGGGGCAGCAATCGGAAGCCAATTTTGTTCGGGCCGATAATGCTCGGCCCAAGAATCCGAGTCCAAAGTAGTGGACGCCGATTACTGGGCTGGACATTACTGGGCCGTGCATTATAGGTCTGAGCAATCTTGGTCCGGGGCAGCAATCGGAAACCACTTTTGTTCGGGCCGGTAATGTCCGGCCCGAGAATCCGCGTCCAAAAAAGTGGATTCGCATTCTCGGGCCGGACATTATTTGGTCGTACATTCCTGGCTCCCATGTAATTCATTCACATGTAATTGTAATGTAATGTGAGTGAGTGAGTGTGTGAATATGTGAATGATCGAATGGAATTTGAATGGCGAAATTGGCGAATGTAATTGACGAAATTATTTAGTTGTGACATTGACAGTTAGTGCCAGCTATGTTGCCAGGGTAATTATTATATTAAATATTAAAAACAGTCTCAGAGTAAGGATTTCTACAGAGCTCCTATACGAGTTCCATCAAGGGGGACAGAAAATCTCTTATGCAGCTAAATTGAAAACTTGTCTGAAACGTCTGGCTGCTTACAATAAACAACCTCTTTAATCTGGGCGGGTAATCGTTTATTTGCCTCAAACTATTTGACATGACGTTTAGATGACATTGAGGCAAATAAAGAAAAGCGGAACAGTGACAAGGACAACAAAAATTATATCTCTCTCTGTCGTTCTTATTCAATTAAGTATAAGATCATCTTGCTCGGAGCGGTATTATTAATTGACGTCTACTCTGAGTCTTAACGCAACTGGTAAGTAGCAACTAGTCTAAAACGCAACTGGTCTAAGTAGCAACTAGTCTAAAACGCAACTGCCCGGCTAGTATGATAGCTTATATGTCGGACATATAGCATTCGTCCCTCTCGCACTTACATACTTGACAGTACGGGACGAATGCTATATGTCCGACATATAAGCGATCATACTAGCCCCTCTGGTGGAAGGAGCAACTGCCCGGCTAGTATGATAGCTTATACCGTCACGTTATATGGCCAAAATGTACTGAAACGTCACATAAAACGTGACGGTATAAGCTATCATACTATCCGGGCTGGTCTTTAAATGTACCGTCTAAACAGCAGTATTTGTTCCTTACGCATTTTGAAATATCTACCTACGATGGATGATTTTTGACTAACAATAAAAGTATTTAAACCCGCTGTGATTTAGAAAAACCGGCCAAGTGCTTGTCGGACCACGCACAAAGAAGGTACGTACCGACACCTAATCTACATTTGAAACCACAATAAAATACATTTAATCAAAAAAGGTCGATGTTCATAGGAAACTTACGGCACTTACGCCCTTTTGTTTTGGCAAGACAGTTTTTCAGCAATAACTCAAAAAAATCAAAAACCGTTAAACCTATCTTGTTCAAACCAAAAATCGTTGAAAGTATTTATTAATGTACATCATCTTGTTTTTTTTTTTAGAATTTTAAATTTACAGTGAAAATTAGAGGGGGGGGGGACACTTTTTACGACTTTGACAGCCAATATCTCACCAACGATTGACTTAAATTGAAAAAATTTTAAGAAACCTCTGTCGTTTTTAAAGGCCTATCCTTAGATACCCCACACGCCTATGTGCAATAAAAAAAATTGTTGACCCCCTGTTACATGGCCCCCCACTTTAATATTTTTTCGTCATTTTAACTCATATTTCTATAGCGGTTCATAGAATACACCTTCCTACTAAATTTGATAATTGTAGTTCTCAGTCTCCGAGTAAATCGGCTGTGACATACGGACGGATGGACGGACAGACATGACGAATCTATAAGGGTTCCGTTTTTGCCATTTTGGCTACGCGTTTTAGATGGATTGCTAACTCAGATCAGTTGCACTTTTGACAAGATGGTACTAACCCGGTCTTAGATAGTTGAAATTTACCTATACTTAGACAATCACTTCAATTAAATCAGGCAACGATCAATGTGACATGTTGAAAATCACGTAGTATTGATTGGGGCCCATTACAAGGTCAATATTATCACGCGTTACTGTCATATAACGTGAATATTGTAGCAAAATACCGAAAAAAAAATTGAACATGGCGATAATATTGACGTCCCAGTATTAAGATAATTTTAACCGTGTAAAGGGCCCCATTGAAGAAGATAAGACATTAATATAAATGCCCATTTAGCTGATGCAAGAACTGGAATGTGAATTCTATGACATTGTGGGGCAGGGGCTGTGTGGTACCGAGGGCAAAGATAGTCTGGCAAGTCTTGACATTAAAAAGTGGCAACACTGTAGTGTCATCCCTTTTTTCTTAAGATTGATTTGAAAGTGATGACACTACAGTGTTGCCACTTTTTAATTTCAAGACTTGTTTACAGTTTTGCAGCGTTTTCCATTGTATGAGTAATAAGGCGAAAAATTTAAACATGTCTTCACGTCACAATTATAAGTAAACAAACTAACATTTAATAAAAAATAAGTTTTCTAAAAATAACATTTTATTTTCATCACATTAAAATAAAATTACGAACTGTTCCAAAATAAATTAGTACGGCACAACTTGATATATGTATTTTGTGTAAATACAGTTGCAGATCAATATTTATCTTATCAGTATAGGTCAATGGGTATCAATATTTCTACCCGTATGCCAAATTCTCATGGCGTACTCAAGTAAGGCCAACGAGACGAGATAAATAATTGTATGTGAGAGAAAAGGGAGTGGGTATGTCCTTAAACTACGACCAAGACCACCGAGGAATGGGCAGCAGCATTCCTTGAGTGCGGTGGAGATACTGCGATCGCCAACCCGCATGCCAAGCGTGGCGATTATGGCACTTACCCCCCCCCCCCCATGAAATTGGGGGAGGCCTATGTCCAGCAGTGGACGTCCTAGGGCTGATATGATATGGTGGAGAGAAAAGGAGCGCAATACGTAATTAATGACGTATCAGATAAGGATGACGCATATCTCGTCTCGTCGGTACTACTTTAGCGAGTCTTTGCATAGCATAAGTAACTTGTTTCAAAGTTCATTCGTAACGTATAAAAAGTGTTGATTGAAGGCTTGGTCACACAGCGTGCGCGACGCAGGGGACAGACGGAATGTACGGTAACAGGTTAGGGACGCCACACAGGCTGCGGGACGCAAGCGGGACGCAACCATACATTCCGGGGCACGCTGTGTGACCAAGCCTAACACACAGGCACCGTGGCGTTAAACTTTCATTTGTAAACTTACATTAACATGTTAGTCTTACAAATATTGTGACACCCACTTCAACCACCCTGCCTATATTATTTTTAAATAGTAAATTACATTTGTCATTACATCATCAAGATAGATTTTAGATCCTCGCAGACGCATAAGGTACAAATAACAATGCCGTGGGATCGAGCTAATGATTATTATAGTTATTGATGTCATTATCTATTGTCTCTTTCAGAAGAAATAGACCATAGATAATAAGCAAGGAAAGCAGTAGCCTTGCCCTCCAACCATTTAAAAGTTAGACCAGAAACGACTGACCTGACAGGCACCGCACCTAGCAAGTATCTTAGTAAAACGAACGTTCTAGAATGTTCGAAAT
Organism: Notocelia uddmanniana; assembly: GCA_905163555.1. NCBI lineage: Eukaryota > Metazoa > Arthropoda > Insecta > Lepidoptera > Tortricidae > Notocelia > Notocelia uddmanniana. The sequence continues at coordinate 2,202,973 of LR991060.1, forward strand.
CGGCCGCATTGCACTCGCTAGGCGAATAAGGGTCTCCCTAAACCCATCGACGCGGAATCGGCTATAGCTGATAGAAAAAAAAGCCTTGTCTACGCAATAAGAGCGTAAACGACGTTGACCGGCGACGGCCGAGCCGAACCATGCCTTTGTAGCTCTTGCGTGGACATAAAGCCTTTTTCTATCGGCTTTTGCCGATTCCGCGTCGATAGACGTGGGGAGACCATAACAAAGGCAACAACTAACAGTACGGCCGGTCGCGGACATTCTAGAATCTCTAGAACGTTCTTTTTACTAAGCTACTCGCAAGGTGACTACCTAGGCGTTAAGGAAGCCGCCTGACAGTGCGTTTGTGGCCTTGTAAGTCTTTTTAACCCGTTCACGTAACAGCGTCTAGCGCCGCAGTACGTCTTAATAGCAGGCTTAATACGTCTTTATCAAAGATTGAAGGACCTCACGTGGGGATGACACCGTCTGTCAGCCTACATCACGTTTCTATCGAATAAGAGAGATGTGAGATTTCTGTATCAATAACTGACTACTTAAAAAAAACTGCAAATACCCTCGACATTTTCATTTCAAAGTTCTATATATCAAAAACAGCTGAAGCGATTTTGATAAAACATGTCTAAGAACCAACGCTGGAAAACCTGCTTTCAAATCAACTACGATGCTACAGACAGACACCCATAGGTAGATGCACATGTTAAACAACACCCCTCTTGCGTTTCGCGTTGGGGGTTAATAACGACACTCATATCAATAATTTATGCGATAATCTGCCTATGTACACATAGGGCTTAGTATAACATGTATCATATAATATACTGCCGAGATTCTTGGCAAATAGTTTCTCAAAATGCTCGATACCAAGCTTTAATAATTTCATTACTTAATAAAATAAAATGGAGATAAAAAATATTAATATACATATATGTAACGCAACAGTCGATGGTAACTATACTTATATCGACTATTACTGACTACTATCACAGGAAGGGAATATTATAGGTCGATTCACAAGAGCTGGCGCGGAAAATGTATGAAACTGTCATTAACCTTTTCGCCGCCAGACGTCAAAGTAATTCGCCGTGCCCCTGACGCCACAACGATAAAAAAATTAAAGTGTAAAGAAATAATGCCAATATAAAATTGGGCAGCTTCTCAGTAGTTTTTCATTAAAAAAAAAATTGTCGGCCAGTGCCGTCGTTGGCGTCGGGGTGACGATTTTACGTTGACGTCTATAGCCGACCGTGGCGTTGAAAAGGTTAATTTCATAGACATTCCGCGCCAGCTCTTGTGAATGGACCTATACAAAATTACGAATCAACAATATCCAAATAGGATTTATCCGTACAAATATCCTATCTAATTAACTTACAAATAAAGTCCAATATTACGGCTAACAATCGATGTCAAAGTTCATTACACTATAACAGATCACTTTCACAAATGTACATACTATAAAAGAGATGAGCGACTTCTGCTGTTTACTTAGACCCTATTTCGTTGGAATACTTAAGGTTTTTAAATTACATGTGAACCATTTGGCACTGATTTATGGCTCTGCTCACAAGTTTGAACATGAGCACAGGTCACTAACAAGTTGGGCTGTAAGTAGAATTTGCATACTTCACGACGACAGAGTTCACCACGGAAGCCTTTCAGCTTGTTAATTAAACGCGAACATGATTACTGTGTCTCAGTCTTCAAGCACCTTGTAGTTATACACTCAGCACGGCTAGCACAAGACTGCGCGCGAGCTAGCTCACGCGCGAGATAAGACTCTCCGTCTTTTTCTAATTGGTACACACAGAAAAAGCCGGATAGTCTATGTCACGCGTGAGATAGCTCGCGCGCCGTCTTCTGCTAGCCGTGCTGTTCTCTATAACAGTGTCTACATGGAAGTACTCATGCAACGCCCTGATCACAAGTGTGAACATCGCCTCATATGTCATTTCAAACAGGATAGGATGCAGATAAAACTTGCCGTCGCCGCTTCAGTTCCCGATGCTCTGAACATTTGCAAGGAACACCCCTGAATCCTTGACCCCACCCCTGAAGAGTGTTACTCAAGTCTTCAAACAGACCAGGATGCAGGTAAAGCCCTGTCTAGTCGTATCACTTTTGAAATGCCTCGTCCACGAATGTGAACGTGTGAACACGCGTGTCAGTCTTCAAACAGCCCAGGATGCAGGTAGAGTTTACAGTTGAACCCCCAGTTCTCAACAACGGAGGTCTGCACGTGGAAGCGCTCTTGCAGCGCCTTGTCCACGAGCGTGAACAGCGTGACCACGTGACAGTCGTGAGCGTTCGCGGCGAACACTTCGCACAGCGCCTGGATGAACCACGAGCCTTTATCCATGTCGCGGTGTGACACGAATCCTGTACACAAAATACACCATTTGTAACTTGTAAATTGGATACTTGCCACATGTTAAAATAAAAGTTATAACATTGTGTTACTATACAAATAGTAAACCATCAATCAAAATATCGCAAAAAGATATAGGACATCAATAGTATAGTCGCGGAATGAAAAGGTTCGTCACTTTTCGACCTTAAAATAGAGTTGAAAAGTGCCGAACCTTTTCATTCCGCGACTGTACACTGTTTAACGAAGGGCGTAAGCGAAGATGGAGGGTTTTTGATTAATCGAATTTGCAATATTCTTATGCCCGAGGTAATCACAATGTTTTTCATCACATTTGCGAGGGAATAAATAACTCCAGCACCAATCCAAATTGACGAAATCGACAACTTCACCTCTAGTATCAGTGCATGATCGCTAGGGCGTCCTTGCCAGACGCGTAACTTCATTTTTTCCACCAATCACAGAGCAGTATACTTGAGGAGTGCGGCCAATTAGATTTTTTGAACCAATCCGATCGCACACCAACTCATAATTCCCTCGGGAGTTAGGAAAATCCATAACTCCCGCGGGAGGTAAATCGGCCATAACTACTCTATACGCCTGTGTACAAGACCCTTTACGAGCAAGTGTGATTAAAAATTATCCATATTTTGGGTCAAGTTTGGATCACTGCGTCAAAATGGGTCCTACGTAAGATCAGCGTCGGCTGGAAAGCCTGCATATGCTGAGTAGGTTACCTTTCGTGGCTACGCCTCTGTCTATGCTTTTGTTTAATGTTAATATTGTGCCTGTTACGAATAAACGTTTGAATCTTGAATCTTGAAATAGTTGTAGTGTACCTGGCAGCGTGGAGTGCGCGATGAGTATGTCGGAGTAGACGCGGTCGCGGCGGCGGCGCGCGGGGCCGGCGCGCGGCGGCCCGGCGCCGTACGGCGCGCCGTCCGTCGCCGCGCTCAGCAGCTCCAGGTACCGGTTCTCGCCTCTGCAAAACCAAAATCATCGTCATTATCATTATATCACCAGAAATACGCACCACCACCACCATATCAGCCCAAAGGCGTCCACTGCTGGATAAAGCCTCCGCCAGGTTCATGGGGAGGAAATGCCATAATCGCCACGCGTGGCATGCGGGTTGGCAATCGCAGTATCTCCACCGCACTCCAGGGATGCTGCTGCCCATCCCACGGTCCCGGTCGCAGTTTTTAGGACATACCCGGGAAAGACGCACAATGCTGAACAAATGACTCCGCCAAAGAGTGCCACTATAAACGGTCCTGCGCCACCCGCATCCAGCAACAGATTGTCAGTCTATTTTGTGGGGGTCTGTTCACGTAATCGCCTCTCGAGAACCCTTCCGCCCTAACGGCCATCGGTTCTACGTGCAATGTGCCCCGCCCACTGTCACTTAAATTTAGCGATTCAGAGGGTTATATCGGTTAGTTGGGTTCTGCTACATATATCATTTCTGATGCGATCACGCAGAGAAACTACCAGCATATGCATACCCATCGCTCTTTGGGCGACTTCGAGGCTTCTTATGAGGCCTATATAATTTATTCAACTGACATTGTTATGATTGGTACCTTGACATGGTATAACTTAATTTTTATATATATTAGTTTAGTGTATAATTTTAATCGTTATTAACTGACATCTTTCCATTGTATTATTTTCTATTATTATTATTTAAATTGATTATTGGTAAATACAGGTATATATTTAGTATATACCTTTATGTTACTATTATTATTTTACATTTAAATTTCAATGTACTGACGATCGATATACGACTAGCAATATAAGCGAATATGTTTTATAATGTAATTGTATAATGGAGATAAATAAACTAAACTAAACTATAGTAAGCGAGCATAAGCAAATTACTATTACTAGTACATAATCAATGTTTTCAATATGAATCAAAGCTAAGCCCTTTCGTTCCGGTAAAGTCATATACAAAATCTACTCAGTTTGCCAGGTCCAGTGAAAGGATACCTGCTCCTCAGTCCTGTAGGCGAGTTAACTCGTTAACAGAAATGATGCTCTTACCTCCGAAAGGCGACTTAACTCGGCTAGGTAAAACGCTTTTCAGAGCCGGTAGACGAGATAACTCGTTTGCTAATATTGTGTTTAGCTAATGTTGTTTGTGTAAAACGAAACTATTAAGATAGAAATACGTAAGGAATATTGTTGTGGTAATAAATTTATTCACTTTTCACTCTTAACCTTGTTGGCAAAACCTCAATAACTGCAGCGCATAGATATCACTCAAGACTTGTAATATCTATGCTCGAGACTTAGAGTACGGGGCGCAATGCGTTCGGTTGCGGAAGTGGTTGCCGATTGCCCTAATCCAACGAAAATACTCGCCCACCGAATCTAAGAGCTCGTCGCATAAAACGAGTTAACTCGTCAGCCGGATCGAAAAGGTTAAGAAATGCAATACTGAAATGTTGAGCTGATTTTCGAGATTCAATCTAACAAAAAATATAAATTCCCGAAATCTCAGTCGAGAATAGACCCTATATTTTCAAGATAGACTAATAACATTCTTTCTAAATAAATTTAAAGACTATCCCCCCTTATTCATAAAACTTAACAAACCTCTGTTAACTAAAATTTGTTTCGTTCCTTTCTCACAAACATAAATGTCAAGGTGACAGATAAGGACAAACCAACTTTAGCGACCTGTTAACGTCAAACGTCACGGGTCCCGGGGCAATGTCAAACTCAGAGATGTCAAATAAAGACACATGAATATTTTATTTATTTTAGTAAGCGAGAAAGACCCCTTACTGGAAATTTGACTGAAATAAATAAGAAAATAAATACAAACGAAACGAATCGTAGGAAACCAATAGGAAACGTCGAAGTAAATTTGACATATAAGTCCCCGGAAATTGCACATTTCTGCCATGGTGTGCGCTGCGATCGCTTAGTTTACCCCCACCACCTACTTCGCACATAGCCAATAGGCTTGACAGACGTTTATGAATAAGGAGGTACGTGTCTGATTTTCTTGGAAGTAACTTAGCTTTATTTCCACATGTTCGAACCTCGTGTGCGAGTTTCACTACATTGCGCGGTTTGACAGATCGATCGAACTCATTATACCACGGTAACACGCAATGTAATGAATAGAGTTGGGATGTTTAGTGGCATTGTGAACAAAGATCAATGGAGTCGTTGTTATATATTTTATGATTGAATGAATAAATGATTGATAAACCAAAAATGTTTGATTAAATTTATTGGTTTCATATAAGTAAGATAATATGCAAGATTTTAAAACTTGAATTCCAGTTGCAAGTTGTTCAAGCTCATGAATAAACATTTTAGCAAACAAGTAAAATTTATTTAAATGTCATATTATAAAATCATCATTGTAATTTACACTATTGCATTGCAGTTGTCTTCAAAAATTTGTGTAAAATATGTAACTAGTAAAATATGCGATGTATCATCAAACCTAAATTGTTTACTAAATACACGTTAATACAATAAAACGCAAAGATGATATATTATTGGCCGGTACTGTTATATAGATATATCGTTCAGTTATTAATTTTAAAAAATACAAAAATATACAATGGCGACTCCACTGCATTACTTGTGCTAAACTGCCACCAGAATCCTTATCCTAGTAATGAAACTCGGATGCGAGTCTCCTATGTGGACACAGAGGCCTCGATGATAAGAGTGATACCGTCATCATCAACATCATCCTAGCGTTATTCCCAGTACAGTTGCATCCTGAAGGATGCCTGGGGTCCGTTACCTAATCCCAAGAATTGGCCAATACTAACTAGGCCAGTGTTTTTCAACATTTAGTCAGCTTTCGAGAGGTGTCAAGAGTTATTTATAATTTATAAGTAAATTGATATAAAAAATATGTAGTCTGCGGCACCTCCCTGACCCCCCCTGCATACAAGCATATAGGCAGGGAGGGTCAGGTTTCTCTGCAGCTGACGGTACATATAATTGAAAACAGCGGAGAATGGGCCATAATATTTTGATATTAAGCTATGCGTTCATACAAATTGGATTCAAACAAGTATGTATTTAACTTTAACTGTAAGAGACACTGACATATTTAATGGGTAAAGTTTTGTACCTTTAAGTACTTATGTTAATGTAAATACGAGTATGATGAAATGTATTATTTTGACGTGTAATGTGTAAAATGATTGCAAATAAATGAGTATGAGTATGAGTATGAAACATATGGAAACATTTATTTATTTATATAACAGTTGGATTTCACAGCATTACAGTAAATATCAATGCACTGTGAATTTAAAAACAAACAAAAACACCAGAGTAACCAAATACCTAGTCTAGCCATAAGTTCTGTTACAAATGAAATGAAACATATTTTTAAAAGGATGTAATTAATTTACCATAAGTAAATGTTTATTTATAGGTAAGTTAATAAGGTTTCTAAACAATATATTTTTTATTCAAAATGCCCGCCTTTAGCTTTAATACACGCCCTCAAACGATCCGGCCACACGTCTATAGATTCACGCACTGTATCCATTGGGAAATTTGCCACTGCTACCTTCAAAGATTTTTTTAGAGAATCGATATTGGCATGGCGTTTAGAGCAGACCATGTCCTCTAACACTGACCACAATTTATAGTCCAGGGGATTTAAGTCGGGACTGGAAGAGGGCCAATCATCTGCCTTGATGAAGTCCGGAACATTCCTTTGCAGCCAAATCTGGGTGGTGCGAGCTTTATGACCCGGGGCTGAGTCCTGCTGAAAGGTCCAGTGTACATTTTTGAACATTGTGTCGTTTAGTGGTTTAACTACTGTTTCTAAAATCGTATCCTGATACACTTTAGCTGAAATTTTCACTCCTTTTTCGCAAAAATGGATCTCAGAGACGCCTTGATACGACACACCCCACCAAACCATGACGTAAGCGGGATGATGACCTCGCTGAATCCTTCCAACTATCTCTTTAGCTTCTCGAGAGTTGTGTGCGTACACTTTATCATTTTATTTGTTGTAGTGCTGCTCGATAGTAAAAATTTTTTCATCCGTGAAAAGAATATTTTTATATTTCCCATGTGCGTATCGAGATAAAAGGCTTTTTGATCTTTCAACTCTCTTGTCCTTTAGTGACTGATTTAACATATGTCCTGTATATCGTCGGTAAGCTGCAAGACTCAAGTCATCTTTGATTATACGCGAAAGTGTCCTAGGTGGTATTTTCATTTCCTTAGAAAGGATCTTCTGTTTTCTTATGGGATTTCGGCGAATTCTGGCCCTTACAGCATTAACGGCTTGTTTTGTTCTAACAGTACGTGGTCGGCCAGATCTTTTACTGTCATCGACAGAGGACGTTTTGGTGTATCTTTGAATGGTACGATACACAAACATTCGACTGATCTCTAACTTTTTTAGTGTCTCAAAAATGTGGGACGGCTCCATTCCTACCTTATGCAGAGCAATCACAGCAATTCTATTTTCTTTGACACCCCACTCCATTATTAATTTACTTATTTTAATATTATATTGTATATAAATGGTGGCAAAAACATCCAAGTACTTACGTCAAAACACAACATTCGAAATTCGAATTATTATTTTTCTTAAAATCATTGTTAACTGCCAGTAACAGAACTTATGGCTAGACTAGGTAATAATAATATTTACACTGAAGAAGGTCGTGCATCCATCCTCTCACAGAACTTCAAGCATTCGTCATACACATCTATCCATCTACTAGCAAATATATCGCAGTCTGGTGCTGATTCAAGCAGCGAGTTTAAGAGGTGCAAAGCGCAAACAAGCGGGGATTTTCTGCGAGACACTGTCCTCGCAGCCGGCGCCGCTAGCAAATGGCGACAACGAGGTCGAAAATTAAATCTAAAGGGCGAAGGAACATACAGGCGCACCAACTGTGCTACTAATTCAGGACAGTCAGAATTACCACGTAAAACATTGCTAGCTACTGTAAGAAGTCCCAGATTACGCCTCACCTCTAGAGAGTTATAGCCCTAAACGCCCAGCAAAAATGTTGTGGGATATAAGAATGGGTAGTACAGATAGATTTTTTTTAAAGAAAGCGCAGGAACGCTTTTTCTACTTTCTCTAGAAGCAAGATATAACATGATTCATGGGGATTCCATACAAGAGCGGCCGATTCTAGCTTGCTTCTAACATAGCATAGGCACTAGTTTTTACAGAAGCGACTGCCACCTGACCCTCCAATCCAAGGGGGAAACTAGACCTATCGGGATTAGGCTTGTCAAGTGAGTGGGCAGCTTGACTGCTAGTTCACAATCCGCCAGGAGGCCTCTAACTTGGCTTAATGACTGCTATCATAAACAGCAGCCGGGATCTACGGGTTAACGTGCCTTCCAAAGCACGGGAGCACCCATCCAAGGACTGCCCCGCCCGACATTGGTTAACTCGCATACCGCACGCGTGGCCCAGCTACGAACGCTCCGAACGGTACGCTGCGGTTAGCGTCCACTTGACGTTAGCTTTACGGATACTCTATAGAAGTGACAATAACTCACCGACACATCTGGAATATGAACACTTTGGGTATCCCGATGAGTGCGGGGCAGTTCTGGTTGTTGAAGAAGTCGACTACAGTGTGCGCCGATATGAGGCCGCCGTCGGAACACCTGATGTCCGTGTCCCAGGAACCGTCGCGGCCGTATCCGTGAGAGGAGATCACAATGAACACGCATTCCGCGCCCTTTAGGGGGAGGTTCTTCATGTGGGTTAGGGTTTCCTGTAATGGCAGAAGTGAGCTTTGTTCAACAAATAACTACAACATAGAAAAGTTGAAAAACCCCAGACATTTTCATTTCAAAGCTCAATATCTCACAGAAGACAGATACACAGACAGACACGTTAAATTTATAACACCCCTCTTTTTTGCGTCGGCGGTTAATAAATAATAGGAGGACAATCTTACACAAATCAAACTAGCCCCATAGGCTATTGCCACTAACTAGCTCAATAAACCTTGTGTTAGGGGTACTAAATGACGATATATTTAATAGATATAAATACACAGAAAATATCCAAGACTCAGAAATAAATATTCATGGTCATCATAGAAATATTTGCCCTTACCAGGATTCGAACCCATGACCCTCAGCTTAGTAGGCAGGGTTACTAACCACTAGGCTAAGCCGGTCGTCAAATGTAATAGTTGCTAAAATACAGTATGTAAAATATAGATGGCTCAATAGAGCATGTGGATTTACGATCCACACGCTCTTACACCCGGCCATTTCTTGTCGTTGGTACGTGTCTTGTCGGTCTGCGCGCGGAATTGCCGAAACTCGATGAATCTCACCTGCCGGGTCAAGTTCTGGAAGGAGATGACCTCCAAGCCGATCTCCGAGAAGAGATGCTTCAGCATCTGGCAGTCCACGTCGACCCCGCGCCGGTACGTCTCCAACTGCGCGCGGAACTCGATGTAGCTGAACACCACGAGCACGCCGCGCCGGCGCCCGCGCGTCGGGTACAGCTTAATGTCTGCACACACAGATATACAAAGCACATTAAGGTGCTCTTACACGGCCAATATTTTGAGCAATTATTGCCCGTCAACAGTACACGCGCCCTTCTCTGGCCTGTAAGTAAAAGTGAGACAACCGTACTGTTGACGGGCAATAATTGCTCAAAATATTGCCCGTGTAAGAGCACCTTTAGGGACTTCTCTTTGCCAAACTTTTTTTGCATCGGTAGTTACTGTGGATACGTCTCCTAGGTCAACTTTTAAAATAAAATACTTAAAGAAAAAACTCACTATCACAAGTAAGAAAGAAAGAAAGAAAATGAACTTTATTGCCATATCCTTGAACAAATACAAAAAGAAATACATATACATTACAATTATATAGGCAACAGGTCCCATTTCAGCATGTGGCTGGCCATAAATGACCAGCGCTAGTTTTCAGAATGGTCCCAAGAATTAATACGTACTAACTAGTAAACTACTATGTAATAGAATAGGTATACTAACTTTGAATAAATGTCTTATTATTATTATTATCGTGTCGTATTTCTTTCTTAAAGTGTTGTCTCACGTTAGTATAAATTAATGTTTTTAAATGCTGATTTTATGGGTACAAATGCACCAACTTTAGGGTTTTGTTGATATTATAAGTTCCATTTTGTTGGCTCATCTTCTAAACGTGTTAGAAGTCCACATTCTAACACTTTTTCTAAGAAACTCTGTCATATTTTCTCCTGGCTATCGGGGAACAGAATAACAAACTAAAATTTGTTGATTGACCCCCCCCCACTTACACATCTCAATGATTTAAGATTGAAAAGCTATGCGCAATATGAAATTATTGCACTCATATGTGAGAAGTGAACAATATGAACCACCATATTAGCCGAAAGACGTCCACTGCTGGACATACGCCTCCCCCAATTCCATGGGGGGGTAAATGCCATAATCGCCACGCTTGGCATGCGGGTTGGCGATCGCAGTATCTCCACCGCACTTCAGGGATGCTGCTGCCCATCCCCCGGTGGTCTTGGCCGTAGTTTTAGGACATAACCGGGTCCGAACAATATGAACATAATGTTGTTAATATGTCTTGGGATAAGCTCTGCCAATATGAGCGGCGAATGTCTCAGTACCTGCCCGACTGGCCGAGTTTTTTGTCCGAAAAATCGACAGCAGGTGACTGTGTGACATACTGGTCCATGCTCAGTGGCATTACTAAGGGGTGGCAGGGCGGGTAAAAAACCAGTCCCCAGAGGCTGGCCTCAAATAACAAAGAGGCCCATTCATGATTTTGCCAGGGGCTATGTATGATATAATTTTGTGACTGCCCTTGCTTCTCTTTCAATACTCAGTGCGCTCAGTGCTCTCAAGAGCGCTCGTGGCAGTCGTTAAGCCAAGTTAGAGGCCTTCGGGCGGCTTGAGAACTTCTAACAGTCAAGTTGCCCACTCACTTGACAAAGGGGGTCGAAGTTGCACCACGTCCGTAGGGAGTACCCACCGTTACCCTACACGTGACCCCTGGGTGGTGCTAAAAGTGCAACAAAAACTGGCAACCGTACTTGTCTTCTCGAAGATCTCACGGTTCGTAAATAAATGCCATATGATTAAATAAATACTCAGTCATTACCTGGGAAATCTGAAAAGTAACAAGAGTACTCACTTACCTTTACCATTGTCTTCCATAAACTTGGTGCTCTTTATAACCTTGATTGGCTTGATTTCAGGGGCCACATACACTGGCGGAGGTGCCGGAGGTGCCGGAGGCAATGGTGGTGGTGCGGGCCCTACATAAGTACAAATGTCAAGTTATTCATAAATCTCATTAATGCGTAAACCTATATGGAATCGACAATGACTTACTTTTCTCAGTGTTCGGGTTATTTGCACTGTTTCCCATTTTTTTTGCTTCGCTTATACTGAGGAACTCGCTGTCATTGGATTTGGGGCCTATAAACAGAACATTTGTTGATGCAACATTGTTTAAGCTACCTTGACAAGTACTACAAAATTCAGTGGCCGATTTGCTGTCTTGACCGCGCCAAGCCCCAAGCCATTTGCTTGGGCACCCTAAGCTTGGGCCTACTGGGCCTTGGGCCTTAGGACAAATCCGCCATTGCCAAAAATGATTTACAACTTAGGGAACTTTCATGCTACAACATGCTAAACAATATCACTAACAACTAGGCCAGTGTTTTTCTACATGTAATCAGCTTTTGAGAGGTGTCAGAGCTACTTTTAATTTTTAAGTAAATTGATATAAAAAATATGTAGAGTCAGCGGCACCTCCCTGACCCTCCCTGCATAGATGTTTGTATGCATGTCAGGTTTCTCTGCAGATGACGGTACATATAATAGGAAACAGCGGAGAATGGGCCATAATATCAAAGCTAAGCTACACTTTCTTGCAAATTGAATTCAAACAAGTTTGAAACATATGGAAACAGCATAGCTTAAGCCTGATGAAAGATCAGCCCCAGGGACTTATGAAAAACACTGACTTAGACCAACCATGTCACCAAAGTAAGTAAATGGGATACTAGCGTGGGTTCGGTCGCTCGGGTGGGCGGCGCACCGGCAGCGTCTTGGGGTCCAGCTCGCTTGCCAGATGCCAGTAACCGGCCTCCGTGAGTGCTTCCACAAGATGCCCGAAGGCGTTTGGCCCGCGACGCATCACATCCATGTATAGTTGACGCTTGCGGAGTCGGGGCTCCTTGCTTGCATCCTGTACACAGCAGAATCAGAAATTAATACTCACTAGAGTCTAATATGTACCACATTCAAAATTAAGTATCCATTTTAGTAACAGCTCAGAAAGCAGTTAAAAATAAGATTACAATATTTTTATTTTTTTATTTAAACAGGTTAACATGACATTACAGTTTGACCAATGCGTCATGAAACAAAACTTAACTAAATGTATATATGTATATACACATTTAAATTACACAGGTACAGTTGATTGCCGAGTATCCAACCCCTCACAATCAATCTCCTCAATCTCAGACACTCCGGGGGCGGCAGTGGCGAGTTCCTGCGTGATACCACAGTGCGCGCTGCCGACACCACTAACAAATCGCGTCGCCGAGGCCTGAGCGTTATCCTGGGGATATCCGGAACATACAGTCGCACGAGGCGACTGACCAGCTCTGGACAGTCCGACTCTCCACCGACTCTCCACGTATGATTCGACACGCATTAACCAACAAGTTGTAGCTATGCCTCACCTCCAACGAATTGTAGCCTAAAGTTCCTAATAGGTATTTGGTAGGATATAGGAACGGGTAGTACCCGAAAGTCCTCTTATACAGATACCGTAGGAAAGTTTTCTGAACCTTTTCTAGTAAAAGGGCGTACGTTGATTCGTAAGGGTGCCAAACGATCGACGAAGCCTCGAGCTTGCTTCTAACGAGGGCATTATAAACTAGCCTGATTGCCCCGGGATCTTGAAACTCATGAAGCTTGCGAATTACAAAGCCTAATCTTCGATAGCAGCTTACAGCAAGTGATACTACATGCTCATGAAAAGTAAGCCGGCTATCGAAGACCGAGATCCTTGACGCTGGACAAACGGTTGATAGATTCTACTCCGAGCATGTATTGAGCACGTATCGGGGTACGCGTACGGCAGAAAGTACAGACACAACACTTTTCTAAGTTGAAAAGAAGTTTATTATCCATACTCCACAGTAGACCAGATTGATGTCATGTCTTCTTGCAATGACTCGCAATCAGTTAACTTCTCTACTCTGCAAACTAACTTTAAATCATCAGCATATAGGAGACATTGGGATGACTTAAGAACTGTTGCGAGATCATTTATCATTATTCTGAACAGAAACAGTCCTAATATGGATCCCTCACTGACACCAGATCGAGTATGATATGGGGCCGAAACAAAGCATCCATGTCGAACATATTGCTGACGATCACGTAAATAACTAGCGAAGAAACACATCAACTTTGGAGAGAAACCAATTCGGTTTAATTTACTCAGCAACACATCGTTATCCACGCGATCGAAAGCCTTCCGGAAGTCAAAATAGAGGGCATCAACCTGGATACCTCTGTCAAGATGCTCAGAAATCATGTCAACCAAGAGCAAAAGGTTAGTGTTCACAGAGCGATGAGGTCTGAAACCATGTTGTTCATCACTTAAATAAGGTTTAATTTGTACAGATAAAGTTTGGTGGAGTATGGATTCAAACAGCTTTGCCAACGTCGGAAGAACAGCTATAGGCCTATAATTCTCTACCATTGAGGCGTCGCCCCCCTTTGGAATTGGTCTCACCCTCGAAATCTTCCAAAGTTGAGGATATGATCCAGCGTTGAGAGCTAAATTGAAAATATATTGTATCGGGAGTTTCATATGATCCTTACAACCCTTTACAATATAAGATGGCAAGTTATCTGGATTTGAGTTGTTTTATGCCTTTCTCAACATCTTCTATTGATATTGAATCAACGTGAATGTTGGCACTAGAATTCCGATCAGTTGTTTCAAGCACGTTCGGGTCGAGGATCGGAAATTCGGAATATTGGACAAGAATACACTGCAAACTGTTTTCCATTAAATTTAAAGCTAGACAAAACCTCCTTTTGACTTCAGGCTGTCTCAGTGCTGCCAGAAGGCGCGAGGATTGTCTTTTACCTTAGTCTGGATTTAATCAAGGTAAGCGTTGTACGCAGACGCTATACACTGCTTCACGTCAGACCTCAGTTTTGCAAATTTGTGATATGCATCTTTATTTTTTATGGATTTCTATTCCCGATGCAGTTCACCTTTTAGCTTCAAGATACTTATCAGGTCTGCTGTGAACCAAATGGGACGCTAATAATGATAAACTACAGAGGCAGGAGAACAAACTATTCTATTATTAAGGTGTTTTTTGCAATAGTTTAAAGGTGTTACTAAGCACACCAACTTTAGAATTATCTGATATAGACGGGCAAGAGAGCTGATGATCATCACGCAACAGTTCTATGACTCATCACTTAACACATTTGAAATCTAGCTTTTTCTACTTAAACCATAACCATTATGTGAATAACTTATCAGTTAGTTAAATGATACGAATACTCACTTTATAAGGCTCTGTCATTGCTTCGGAGAAGACTCCCTTTTCGTATAATAAGGACACCATTGTGTCCAGATCTGTTTGCTCCACTAAGGAGCTAAAACAATTTCGTATCGCAGCTCTGTGCTCGTCCTGCATATTGCTACTTAAACTTTGCACTAAATACACGATTTCTATCCTCTTAAAACTATATAAACGTAAATACAAGCATTAGTAAAAATAATTGTTGTGCAATAACAACAACAAACGCGTACGAACAAGAACAAGTGTCGAGAGACGAATGACATGCGATGCGAATGACTGACTGAAGGAATGAATTTCGAGTGATTTCGACTCAGGATTTCGAGTTTGCTAGTCTGTGCCCCAGAGTAAGGGGCCCTAAACACGGTTAGTTAGTATTATCACACAATACTGGGATGTCAATATTATCGCGGTATTCAAAATATAATTTTGCCATCAAAATATAGAAGAGTAACGTCAAACAAAACTGACTTAGAAATATGGTAAATTTTTCACGATTTTGAAACTAAAATGTCTTATGTATCATTGGCCAATCAAATATACAAAATATTTCAGCAAAGCGCTTGTGATTATTTTGGAGTCGAAAGCGTCTGTAGGCGACGGTGTCTGCTTACCATCTCGAACAAATCACGCATAATTGTCGAAAAGAAGGCTGATCCGTTGGAGGAAGTGCATATCTGCTGTGTTCCGGTAACATCGCTGGTGAGAGGTAACCTGAATCTGAGATGATTTCGGGTGATTTAGGGGGCCTGTCCCAGCTCCTACTACCGAGATCTGCATCAACATCTGCAGACCAGCAAGGTGAGTGCTTCAAACAACTGATCTAAGCCTGTCTTTTGTACCGCGGTTTGTAACTCTCATATGTTTTAATTATTATAAAATAATATCGTCTACAGTCCACTTAACTTATCGCATTCAGGCAGATCGTAAGCTTGTTTGCCACCGTCGTAGTATAAAAAGGCGAGCATACTGTGGTTTTAAAACAAATTAAAATGTAAGATCGTCGACAATATTCAATTTCATGTATCGCCTTCATCTCTACTTTTTTCTTGTTCGAGACAAATCAACCTTCACTAAATGCGTTTCTTGTACACCAATTTTTCGTTGTGCATATCTTTAGATGTTATTAACAAATATAGAAACCGTACTTACTGGTACTTATCTGTACGCTTTAATTTATATTCTAATATACTTTTTCCGAAACATATATTGCATAGCGTCATCCATCACACAAATAAATGGGATTGTTGTAAATTGAATATTTAAATAATGAAAAGTAATATCTTCCAGCTTGCCATTGGTGTGGTTTATGCACCAATTAATAGTGCTGATCAACACTTATAAAATAATATCTGTTGCCGGTAACTATTAAAATTTAATTATTTTCATTTGACACAATGTCAACCGTTCAACTCTACGTCGGATACAAATTAGTAATCTGTGATCTAGGGTGTCAATATTATCGCGGTTTTCAAAATTGTTTGTATTTAGGTTCAATATTCATCAATATTCACAAACGTATCACACACGTGTATCAGGTATTCACGTATCGTAATACGCGTGTATCAAAAGTGTATCGTGAGCGTCAGCTTAGTAGTCTGAGATCGCGTGATTATTTTATTTACCGTGTAAAATGCATTCGCGGATGCTACACGCTCGATATTTATCGTATTATTTGGAACGTTGATACAGAGCGTGGATTTTTAGATATACGCCTATACTACACATCGTGATTCTGGATATATCACGATAAATATCGAGCGTGTAGCATCCACCATTGGATAAAGATAGTGAATAAGTGAAATACCATCGTCACTATTATGGCGCGAAAAGAAAACGTCAATGTCATCGACTTATCGAGCGATATGGAATGAATTTATCATTATTATATATTATGTGTATGTGCTGTGGGTGTCTTAATTGTCTTATTAGTGTTTCTGTTTCGTCGTATTTGTATAATTATGTTCTATTTATATAAAAGAAGCCTATTTTATCAATTTATTAAGTCATATTGACAATCATCATGCCGGACGTAATGATATCGGGAATACCCGTGAGCTTCCCATTTGAGCCGTACGATGTACAGAAAGCTTACATGGAAAGAGTTATCGAAAGCTTACAGAACAACTCGAATGCACTCTTGGAGTCCCCAACGGGGACTGGTAAGACTTTAAGCTTGCTGTGTTCTTCGTTAGCATGGTTGTTAGTAAAAAAAGCCCAGCTCCAGATGAACGCGCAACTTGGGAACTTTGCCGAGCACAACGAAGCAGGCTCATTACGAGACTCACTGAAAAAAGGAGCGGGGAAGAAAGACAACATGACGTGGGGTATGCCTAAGATTATCTATTCATCACGCACACATTCGCAGTTGACGCAAGCTATGCAGGAACTTAAAAGATCTAGTTATAAGCATGTGAAGGCGGCTGTTTTAGGCTCTAGAGACCAAATGTGTATCCATCCGGAAGTTTCTAAAGAAACCAACAACATGAATAAGGTTCATATGTGCCAGTTGCGGGTTAAATCTAAGACTTGTCATTTCTACAACAATGTGGAGACTAAGAAAGAAGATAGGGCATTGAAAGATGATATTCTGGATATTGAGGACTTGGTTACCGTTGGAAAGAAAATAAAAGCATGCCCATATTATCTAGCAAAAGAATTAAAACAGGATGCTGACATTATATTCATGCCTTACAATTATTTATTAGATCCAAAATCAAGAAAAGCAAATGGTGTTGAACTTACAAATAATATAATTATTTTGGATGAAGCTCATAATGTTGAGAAGATGTGTGAAGAATCTGCTTCATTGCAGATTAGATCAACGGATATAGCTCTATGTATTGAAGAAATCACTCATGTCATGAGGTCATTCGGAGAAGGCAATGATGATCAACTTGATGCAACCATAGACAGTAACCAACCTAAAGACTTTACTTGTGATGATCTCTGTGTTATGAAAGAAATGATGTTAGCTTTTGAAAAGGCAATAGATGAAATCACTGTTGGTAATGAAGGCTCAACTTATCCTGGTGGGTTTATATTTGAATTGCTAGGGAAAGCTGAAATAAAGGACCACAATCAAATGGCTGTAATAACATTAGTAGATAATCTAATACAGTACTTGTCAACCGCTAGCGCTTCACCATTTCAGCGGAAAGGTGTTGGGCTTCAAAAGATAGCGGATCTCTTGAATGTAGTGTTCAGCGGCACTACGCATGCTCATAAAGAGAGAGTGAAACTATGTTATAAAGTGCATGTACAAGTTGAAGACAAGAAAAATAAAAAAACAGATAGCTGGGGAGCCCTAAAGACAGCAAACACTAAATCCTCTGAAAGGGTCTTGAGTTACTGGTGTTTCAGTCCAGGTTTTGGCATGAAGCAGTTGCTGGAGCAGAATGTACGAAGCATCATTCTTACAAGTGGAACTTTAGCCCCACTTAAACCTTTAATATCAGAGCTTGGAATTCCTATTGGAACACAGTTGGAAAATCCTCATATAATCAAAGGAAATCAGATCTGTGTCAAGATTATACCGCAAGGTCCTGATTCAACACAGTTAAACTCTAACTACCAAAACAGAGACAATCCGAAATACATATCATCCTTAGGCCGGACCATTTTAAGTTTCACTAGAGTGGTGCCTGATGGCCTTTTAGTGTTCTTTCCATCATACCCCATCATGAACAAATGCCAAGAAATGTGGCAATCTGAAGGCATATGGTCAAGTATCAATAGCATAAAACGCATCTTTGTGGAGCCACAGAGAAAAGACACTTTCAATGCTGTGATTCATGATTATTACAGCAACATCAGTGATCCAAGCACAAGAGGAGCTTGCTTCATGGCTGTCTGCCGAGGAAAGGTATCTGAAGGTTTAGATTTCGCAGATATGAATGGCAGAGCTGTAATTATAACTGGTCTGCCATTCCCACCTCTGAAGGATCCTAGAATTGTTCTAAAGAAAAAATATTTGGAGGAATTGAGAGCTAATGATAAAGATTTCTTGTCTGGAGATGAATGGTACTCCTTAGAGGCAACAAGAGCTGTTAATCAGGCTATTGGCAGAGTTATTAGGCATCAAAATGATTATGGGGCTATTTTGCTATGTGACAGCAGATTTA